>OX411309.1:159190584-159567110 GCA_948150685.1 Rhaphigaster nebulosa | reverse complement strand
ACACCACCCCTAACCACCCTAACCACCCCTAACCACCCCTAACCACCCCTAACCACCCCTAACCACCCCTAACCACCCCTAACCACCCCTAACCACCCCTAACCACCCCTAACCACCCCTAACCACCCCTAACCACCCCTAACCACCCCTAACCACCCCTAACCACCCCTAACCACCCCTAACCACCCCTAACCACCCCTAACCACCCCTAACCACCCCTAACCACCCCTAACCACCCTAACCACCCCTAACACCCTACCACCCTACCACCTAACACCTAACCACCCCTAACCACCCCTAACCAACCCCTAACCACCCCTAACCCACCCCTAACCACCCCTAACCACCCTAACCACCCCTAACCACCCCTAACCACCCCTAACCACCCCTAACCACCCCTAACCACCCCTAACCACCCCTAACCACCCCTAACCACCCCTAACCACCCCTAACCACCCTAACCACCCCTAACCACCCCTAACCACCCCTAACCACCCCTAACCACCCCTAACCACCCTAACCACCCCTAACCACCCCTAACCACCCCTAACCACCCCTAACCACCCCTAACCACCCCTAACCACCCCTAACCACCCCTAACCACCCCTAACCACCCCTAACCACCCCTAACCACCCCTAACCACCCCTAACCACCCCTAACCACCCCTAACCACCCCTAACCACCCCTAACCACCCCTAACCACCCCTAACCACCCCTAACCACCCCTAACCACCCCTAACCACCCCTAACCACCCCTAACCACCCCTAACCACCCCTAACCACCCCTAACCACCCCTAACCACCCCTAACCACCCCTAACCACCCCTAACCACCCCTAACCACCCCTAACCACCCCTAACCACCCCTAACCACCCCTAACCACCCCTAACCACCCCTAACCACCCCTAACCACCCCTAACCACCCCTAACCACCCCTAACCACCCCTAACCACCCCTAACCACCCCTAACCACCCCTAACCACCCCTAACCACCCCTAACCACCCCTAACCACCCCTAACCACCCCTAACCACCCCTAACCACCCCTAACCACCCCTAACCACCCCTAACCACCCCTAACCACCCCTAACCACCCCTAACCACCCCTAACCACCCCTAACCACCCCTAACCACCCCTAACCACCCCTAACCACCCCTAACCACCCCTAACCACCCCTAACCACCCCTAACCACCCCTAACCACCCCTAACCACCCCTAACCACCCCTAACCACCCCTAACCACCCCTAACCACCCCTAACCACCCCTAACCACCCCTAACCACCCCTAACCACCCCTAACCACCCCTAACCACCCCTAACCACCCCTAACCACCCCTAACCACCCCTAACCACCCCTAACCACCCCTAACCACCCCTAACCACCCCTAACCACCCCTAACCACCCCTAACCACCCCTAACCACCCCTAACCACCCCTAACCACCCCTAACCACCCCTAACCACCCCTAACCACCCCTAACCACCCCTAACCACCCCTAACCACCCCTAACCACCCCTAACCACCCCTAACCACCCCTAACCACCCCTAACCACCCCTAACCACCCCTAACCACCCCTAACCACCCCTAACCACCCCTAACCACCCCTAACCACCCCTAACCACCCCTAACCACCCCTAACCACCCCTAACCACCCCTAACCACCCCTAACCACCCCTAACCACCCCTAACCACCCCTAACCACCCCTAACCACCCCTAACCACCCCTAACCACCCCTAACCACCCCTAACCACCCCTAACCACCCCTAACCACCCCTAACCACCCCTAACCACCCCTAACCACCCCTAACCACCCCTAACCACCCCTAACCACCCCTAACCACCCCTAACCACCCCTAACCACCCCTAACCACCCCTAACCACCCCTAACCACCCCTAACCACCCCTAACCACCCCTAACCACCCCTAACCACCCCTAACCACCCCTAACCACCCCTAACCACCCCTAACCACCCCTAACCACCCCTAACCACCCCTAACCACCCCTAACCACCCCTAACCACCCCTAACCACCCCTAACCACCCCTAACCACCCCTAACCACCCCTAACCACCCCTAACCACCCCTAACCACCCCTAACCACCCCTAACCACCCCTAACCACCCCTAACCACCCCTAACCACCCCTAACCACCCCTAACCACCCCTAACCACCCCTAACCACCCCTAACCACCCCTAACCACCCCTAACCACCCCTAACCACCCCTAACCACCCCTAACCACCCCTAACCACCCCTAACCACCCCTAACCACCCCTAACCACCCCTAACCACCCCTAACCACCCCTAACCACCCCTAACCACCCCTAACCACCCCTAACCACCCCTAACCACCCCTAACCACCCCTAACCACCCCTAACCACCCCTAACCACCCCTAACCACCCCTAACCACCCCTAACCACCCCTAACCACCCCTAACCACCCCTAACCACCCCTAACCACCCCTAACCACCCCTAACCACCCCTAACCACCCCTAACCACCCCTAACCACCCCTAACCACCCCTAACCACCCCTAACCACCCCTAACCACCCCTAACCACCCCTAACCACCCCTAACCACCCCTAACCACCCCTAACCACCCCTAACCACCCCTAACCACCCCTAACCACCCCTAACCACCCCTAACCACCCCTAACCACCCCTAACCACCCCTAACCACCCCTAACCACCCCTAACCACCCCTAACCACCCCTAACCACCCCTAACCACCCCTAACCACCCCTAACCACCCCTAACCACCCCTAACCACCCCTAACCACCCCTAACCACCCCTAACCACCCCTAACCACCCCTAACCACCCCTAACCACCCCTAACCACCCCTAACCACCCCTAACCACCCCTAACCACCCCTAACCACCCCTAACCACCCCTAACCACCCCTAACCACCCCTAACCACCCCTAACCACCCCTAACCACCCCTAACCACCCCTAACCACCCCTAACCACCCCTAACCACCCCTAACCACCCCTAACCACCCCTAACCACCCCTAACCACCCCTAACCACCCCTAACCACCCCTAACCACCCCTAACCACCCCTAACCACCCCTAACCACCCCTAACCACCCCTAACCACCCCTAACCACCCCTAACCACCCCTAACCACCCCTAACCACCCCTAACCACCCCTAACCACCCCTAACCACCCCTAACCACCCCTAACCACCCCTAACCACCCCTAACCACCCCTAACCACCCCTAACCACCCCTAACCACCCCTAACCACCCCTAACCACCCCTAACCACCCCTAACCACCCCTAACCACCCCTAACCACCCCTAACCACCCCTAACCACCCCTAACCACCCCTAACCACCCCTAACCACCCCTAACCACCCCTAACCACCCCTAACCACCCCTAACCACCCCTAACCACCCCTAACCACCCCTAACCACCCCTAACCACCCCTAACCACCCCTAACCACCCCTAACCACCCCTAACCACCCCTAACCACCCCTAACCACCCCTAACCACCCCTAACCACCCCTAACCACCCCTAACCACCCCTAACCACCCCTAACCACCCCTAACCACCCCTAACCACCCCTAACCACCCCTAACCACCCCTAACCACCCCTAACCACCCCTAACCACCCCTAACCACCCCTAACCACCCCTAACCACCCCTAACCACCCCTAACCACCCCTAACCACCCCTAACCACCCCTAACCACCCCTAACCACCCCTAACCACCCCTAACCACCCCTAACCACCCCTAACCACCCCTAACCACCCCTAACCACCCCTAACCACCCCTAACCACCCCTAACCACCCCTAACCACCCCTAACCACCCCTAACCACCCCTAACCACCCCTAACCACCCCTAACCACCCCTAACCACCCCTAACCACCCCTAACCACCCCTAACCACCCCTAACCACCCCTAACCACCCCTAACCACCCCTAACCACCCCTAACCACCCCTAACCACCCCTAACCACCCCTAACCACCCCTAACCACCCCTAACCACCCCTAACCACCCCTAACCACCCCTAACCACCCCTAACCACCCCTAACCACCCCTAACCACCCCTAACCACCCCTAACCACCCCTAACCACCCCTAACCACCCCTAACCACCCCTAACCACCCCTAACCACCCCTAACCACCCCTAACCACCCCTAACCACCCCTAACCACCCCTAACCACCCCTAACCACCCCTAACCACCCCTAACCACCCCTAACCACCCCTAACCACCCCTAACCACCCCTAACCACCCCTAACCACCCCTAACCACCCCTAACCACCCCTAACCACCCCTAACCACCCCTAACCACCCCTAACCACCCCTAACCACCCCTAACCACCCCTAACCACCCCTAACCACCCCTAACCACCCCTAACCACCCCTAACCACCCCTAACCACCCCTAACCACCCCTAACCACCCCTAACCACCCCTAACCACCCCTAACCACCCCTAACCACCCCTAACCACCCCTAACCACCCCTAACCACCCCTAACCACCCCTAACCACCCCTAACCACCCCTAACCACCCCTAACCACCCCTAACCACCCCTAACCACCCCTAACCACCCCTAACCACCCCTAACCACCCCTAACCACCCCTAACCACCCCTAACCACCCCTAACCACCCCTAACCACCCCTAACCACCCCTAACCACCCCTAACCACCCCTAACCACCCCTAACCACCCCTAACCACCCCTAACCACCCCTAACCACCCCTAACCACCCCTAACCACCCCTAACCACCCCTAACCACCCCTAACCACCCCTAACCACCCCTAACCACCCCTAACCACCCCTAACCACCCCTAACCACCCCTAACCACCCCTAACCACCCCTAACCACCCCTAACCACCCCTAACCACCCCTAACCACCCCTAACCACCCCTAACCACCCCTAACCACCCCTAACCACCCCTAACCACCCCTAACCACCCCTAACCACCCCTAACCACCCCTAACCACCCCTAACCACCCCTAACCACCCCTAACCACCCCTAACCACCCCTAACCACCCCTAACCACCCCTAACCACCCCTAACCACCCCTAACCACCCCTAACCACCCCTAACCACCCCTAACCACCCCTAACCACCCCTAACCACCCCTAACCACCCCTAACCACCCCTAACCACCCCTAACCACCCCTAACCACCCCTAACCACCCCTAACCACCCCTAACCACCCCTAACCACCCCTAACCACCCCTAACCACCCCTAACCACCCCTAACCACCCCTAACCACCCCTAACCACCCCTAACCACCCCTAACCACCCCTAACCACCCCTAACCACCCCTAACCACCCCTAACCACCCCTAACCACCCCTAACCACCCCTAACCACCCCTAACCACCCCTAACCACCCCTAACCACCCCTAACCACCCCTAACCACCCCTAACCACCCCTAACCACCCCTAACCACCCCTAACCACCCCTAACCACCCCTAACCACCCCTAACCACCCCTAACCACCCCTAACCACCCCTAACCACCCCTAACCACCCCTAACCACCCCTAACCACCCCTAACCACCCCTAACCACCCCTAACCACCCCTAACCACCCCTAACCACCCCTAACCACCCCTAACCACCCCTAACCACCCCTAACCACCCCTAACCACCCCTAACCACCCCTAACCACCCCTAACCACCCCTAACCACCCCTAACCACCCCTAACCACCCCTAACCACCCCTAACCACCCCTAACCACCCCTAACCACCCCTAACCACCCCTAACCACCCCTAACCACCCCTAACCACCCCTAACCACCCCTAACCACCCCTAACCACCCCTAACCACCCCTAACCACCCCTAACCACCCCTAACCACCCCTAACCACCCCTAACCACCCCTAACCACCCCTAACCACCCCTAACCACCCCTAACCACCCCTAACCACCCCTAACCACCCCTAACCACCCCTAACCACCCCTAACCACCCCTAACCACCCCTAACCACCCCTAACCACCCCTAACCACCCCTAACCACCCCTAACCACCCCTAACCACCCCTAACCACCCCTAACCACCCCTAACCACCCCTAACCACCCCTAACCACCCCTAACCACCCCTAACCACCCCTAACCACCCCTAACCACCCCTAACCACCCCTAACCACCCCTAACCACCCCTAACCACCCCTAACCACCCCTAACCACCCCTAACCACCCCTAACCACCCCTAACCACCCCTAACCACCCCTAACCACCCCTAACCACCCCTAACCACCCCTAACCACCCCTAACCACCCCTAACCACCCCTAACCACCCCTAACCACCCCTAACCACCCCTAACCACCCCTAACCACCCCTAACCACCCCTAACCACCCCTAACCACCCCTAACCACCCCTAACCACCCCTAACCACCCCTAACCACCCCTAACCACCCCTAACCACCCCTAACCACCCCTAACCACCCCTAACCACCCCTAACCACCCCTAACCACCCCTAACCACCCCTAACCACCCCTAACCACCCCTAACCACCCCTAACCACCCCTAACCACCCCTAACCACCCCTAACCACCCCTAACCACCCCTAACCACCCCTAACCACCCCTAACCACCCCTAACCACCCCTAACCTTTTTTTTTTTTTTTTTTTTTTTTTTTTTTTTTTTTTTTCCCCCTACCTGACCTTTCGGTCATACGGGGTCGTGGTGGCAGTGGGGTATTACGCTGGGGTAGCGTGTGCCACTGCCACCAATAATCAACTCATTTATTTAAAAGGTCTTATTTTACATGCCTGTGAGGGTTTATATTTCTGGGAACAATATTTCTGCTACTGTGGTGCAGCCCGGTGTGCTTTTGCACGCCTTAGGGCTACACCTTGTCTGCTACTACGGAGCAGCCCGGTGCGCAGTTGCGCACCTTAGGGCTGCTCCTTATCCTCTCCATCCGTCCGGCGCCGTCCAGCCCTCCTGGTCAGCCGCATCCGTCCGGATCCCTTCTTCAGCTCCATCCGTCCGGATACTGGTCCAGCCCTCCTGGTCCACCGCATCCGTCCGGATCCTCTCACTGACTGCATCCGTCCGGAAGCCGGTCCAGCCTTCCCGGTCCACTGCCTCCGTCCGGGTCCCATCAGCCATCCTCAGGCTCGCCGACGTCGGGTGGTCTGGCCCTTCCCAGTGTGAAGTGCTCCGGGCCCACCACTTCCTTCCACCCGTATATGAAATCCTTGAAGAAGGGGTACACCTCCTCCTCCATCAGACGGGGGAAGTCCGACTCGGCGAGGGCGAACATCCCAGTCTTCCTCGACAACCTGGCACGGTGTCCTTCCACTGCGGTGCAGGATACGATGACGTGCTCTGCTGTTTCGGGGACTCCACAGGTGGGGCACCGGGGGTCTATGTCTTTTCCATGGCCGTGCAGTTTCCCCCGGAAACCTCCATGCCCTGTCAGCATCTGCGATACCCAATAGTCGGGGAGGACCCATCTCGCCTTCAATCTTGCTTGGACGGTGGGGAAGAACTTCCTCTAACCACCCCTAACCACCCCTAACCACCCCTAACCACCCCTAACCACCCCTAACCACCCCTAACCACCCCTAACCAAATTTTCGAGGAGCTACTTATTTCATTTACCAGTGTCTGTTTGAATTATTTTCAAAGAATTGGAAAACAAATAACAGAAATACTTGATTTGTCGTGTCCTCAAAACATTAAATTCGTAACAACTTCGTCCACACATGTCTTCAATTGACCTTTATATAATTACATTCAACAGTTTCAGATGATTAATAAGGTGTTTTGAGTATGGCCTATTGTGTTCCTCCCAAGATTATGAAAAGTCACCAACTACTTTGCTGTTAGACTGATTTATTTACTTTAGATATTTGCTGTTGAATATCCTTATTTACTCCAACCATGGTTTTTAAGATGGCTATTAACATATTGGATTTCAGTAAAAAAAGTGCAATAATTTAGCGTCGTGTACTTGTTTTGACACACAATGAATTGTTGCCTATTGCAGTTGTATTAGTTCAGTGCCTTAATTAAAGTTGTTAAAATCACCGAATATTTTATTGACTCGGGGGAAAATCAAGCGTTATGTCTTACTTAAGGACGGAACGTATCTACAAATTTACTGCGCATTGGTCGGTTGTTAGTGCAGTCCATGAATATTGAAATAAATTTCTATATGAAATAAATATTACGTAATAAATTTAATTACGATCCCAAAACACCTGTGCGATATGCTGAGATGAAAGAGATCTCGCCAACTGGGAGGAGATAAGTGACGAGAGAAGGCTGAAATGTGCACGAGGCGCGGAATTTGTTTTTCTGTCCTGTACGGTTTAACGAGATTTTTTTTTTGTTGTGTGCGTCCAAGGCGTTCGAGCTTCACATCATACGAGAGTTTATAGCGAAATTCTCGAGAAGGAGATGAAAAAAATTACGTCACCGGAGAACAGGAAGAACCGAGAAAATAGGACTGGCTGCCCCATCTAATTCTTCAGTTTTGTATTTTATTTCTTTTGTTTCTTTTATACATTAAACTAAGGATAGTAATTTTGTTTTTGTTTGAGTCCGGCTGGAATAGTTTCTTTTATTTGTTTTTAATGTTTTTATTTTTGTTTGGTTAATAACAGATTTTTGTATATTTTTTTTTCAAACAAGTTGTTTTATGTCGTTTATTATATTATCCTGGCATTATTATATTTTACCATGGAAAATTTAGGAATGTCCATGTGAAATACGTCTCTCAAAGGGTTTAGTGGTTATATCAATATATAGTCACACTGAGGCCCTGAGTTCGAAGCTACCTCCGGCAGGTATTTTTTTTTTTTTTTAATAATTAAATTAATTTTGTTTTTATTATCATTATTTTTTTTAAGTGACTTAAGGGTCCTTTTAAGATTTTTATTAAATTATTTTGTTGAACAAGATGATTAAATAACTGTTTCTTTTTTTGTTACATTTATTTTATCATTGTGTTAATTTATTTATATTGGTATATATTCCCTTGGTTTTTTTCTTATAAATTTTTCTTTTAGGGTTTCACTATTTTCCTTAAAATAGTGTGGCGTCCGAACTTTAATTATTTTTTTTTCTAGACAGTAGATATAATTGTATTTTATTTTTGATCAGTATAAAGGTTGTGGATTATTTTTTTTTTTAACCTTGGCGTCGCGACTGGGTTATCCTAGTTACTTTCCGGTCGTTGGTGCTCTCGTAACGGCCCGTCCGCCCTCGTAAAGTGTAAGAGGGGTGCGCACGCACCGATCCTCCTTTCCGACACATTCTCTTCTCTCTCCCGAGGAGGGGTGCGCACGCACCGATCGATCCTTGGTGCTTCCGTTACGGTCCGTCCGTTGGTCTTAGTTACTTTCCGATCGTTGGTGCTCTCGTTACGGTCCGTCCGCCCACATATACTGTAAGGGGGGGTGCGCACGCACCGATCCGCCTTTCCGATTCATTCTCATCTCTCTCTTCCCAGGGAGGGTGCGCACGCACCGATCGATCCTTGGTGCTTCCGTTACGGTCCGTCCGTTGGTCCTAGTTACTTTCCGGGCGTTGGTGCTCTCATTACGGTCCATGTGTTTATGCGAAAGGTAGAGGGGGTGCGCACGCACCGATCCGCCTTTCCGACGCATTTTCATCTCATTCTTTCGCGAGGGGTGGTGCGCACGCACCGATCCTTCCTTCATGCTCTCCTTACACTCCGTCTGCCTTCGTAAAACGTATGGGGGGGTGCGCACGCACCGATCCGCCTTTTCCGCCCACTCTCATCTTCTCTAGTAACTCTTCCTCTAGTACCCCCCATTTTTATACACTTCTCTCCTTTATTATTTAACTTTTACCTACAAAATTATATATGTAGTATTTACCAAATATCTAGCCATCCCAAAACACATCCTACATACACTTTATATACCACATCATTCTATATTATATTCATTATTCCATTTTCCATTATTCACACCACTCCCAACTCTTATTAAACCTACTCCTAAATCCCCAACTTTTTTTAACTCTTTTAACACTTTCTTACTTCTTACAATCAAAACTATTTAACCACTTCACCTCAAATTTTTAATATACCTACAAAATCACCTCATACCTTCTACCTAATATCCTCAAATCTTCTATCTTTCCCAAACCACACGCAACAAACCCATTTTCACCTCCCTCAACCCCTCTACTATATTACTATATTATCTAATTCAAATTAAAATAAATTCATTAAATACTTCTTTTTTTTATTAGACCTAAAACCAATTACAACTTTTCACAAAAAAAATAAACAAAATTATATAATATAACTCACATGTAGAGCTATATCAATTTCCACCTTCTATATCTAACTCTTAAAATAAATAATAAATACACTATATTTTTATCCCATATTTCAAATTAAACAATACCTAACTCTTCTTTTAGACACACTTTCAAAACTAACTTCTTCTTTCTCACTCATACATCCGTTTATTAATTTAATGCAACTCAAACTTCCATAGTCTCTTCTACAACGTTCATCATATAACTCCCGCATAATTCTTTCAATCATAATTATATCTTAGGGATCTTGGCCTACAATTTCACCATTTTTAAATCTTTGCGAACCTCTACATATCCATCAAAATAACCTATACGCCTCAAAATTTATGTAAAATACCACTTTAGTCACTCAGCTCTCCTCCTCATTTTAGTTCAGCTTTGTACACAATTTAATTATTTTTCAAATGTCCTTCTCGAATGTTCCTGGAGACCTCTAGTTTTTGAGTTATTCTTGATGATTATTTATCTACAAAGTCCAATACACCATAACTTTCCTAATATTATATTATATTTCAAATCAGCATCTGGAATGTCCTGGGAGATCTATATTTTTAAACTTATTCAATGTGGATTGTCAAAGATGGTACTCAGCCTCATCCTCGAGTACCGATAGGAAACTAAACCAAGTTATCTCTCAAATTTATACCTCTCTACAATATCCGACTTGGTTTGATTTCCTTCACCACTTACATATTACAACTTGAACCAAGGCCAAGAAGGATGTAAAGTAATCATTTAGTTTAAAGATGGAAAGCAGGGGAATATAAAGAGGGGATATAATATTTAGAATGTTGGAAGGATGGATGGATAGAGAGCCAAAAAAGTATGGAGAAGGCGGATGAGTGGTTATAGAAATTGAGAGGTCAGATATAGGGAGGTGTGAATTGAATTCCAGATATGATCTATAATAAATGTTAAGGATTAATTATTACTTCTGTTCAGTAGCATAAGTATGAAATTGGAGGCTCTTGTCGGTCAAGTTTTGAGGACCTCTAAGGTTCTTAGTAAAAAAAATTGAAGAGGTGGCAGTGTTTTATACGTACTAATACAATGTTAGTAATCCATTTAAATATTTTATATAATATTGTATTATTAAATATAAATAAAATTTAATATATTTTATTGTCATAAAGACCGATTCGAGGCCCCTCTTGGGAAGAGGCCCATGGCTATTTCCACCTACTAGTTACACCCCTGGCTCTGCTCGATAAGTTTTAAACTTAATTCAATTACATATAAGAAATGAACATTACAACTGACCAAAACAGAAAATGTCTTCTCATTGATATCTTAATGAAAATTTCTAAACTTTAATACTGTTTAAACTATTAAAAATATTAAAGTAAGTTATCAAATAATCTTATATAAGCGATTTAATGATTTGTGCACCCTCAAATCTGCCTTACCTCTCACATTAAAATATCAAACAACTACAATTTAATTTAAAATAATTCTGAACGTGTTCAGATGTTGGGGTTAGAAACAGAGGGGTCTGGAGTACCAGGATCAAAAGAAAAATTGAATAAAACTAATTGGGAAAAAAGGTATCGAGGGAGGTTCGGAAGATGAATTCGGCACAAGTCGGCAATCAAAGAAGTAATAACTAGAGGGTTGGAATGAAAGTGAAAAGGACATTAGAAAGTGTAAGGTAAAACAGAAAATGAAAGATGACCTAATGGATAAGCTTTTGACCTAATCTAAATTTTAAGTAACAGTATAACAGAAATACTGTATCATAAAATTCTCAAAGTTTGGTACAAAGCCTCATTGTCAGGTGCGAATAGAATACCATAGCAGGATGTGCCTATAATTTATACCTACATTTCAAACTTGGGATAATTACTTTAAGATACTTCTTTTACTTTAATTATTTTAAATTATGCAAATCATTCAAATTTATATGCAGTAGAATATATTTTTTTTTTTTAAATCAAAATTTTATAAGATAGCAGATTTTATAAATATTAAATATTATTAATATATCATTATTTATAATTATATCATTATTATATAATGATTAATATTAGAAGATTTTATATTTCATTAAGATAGCAGTAACTTTGATTAACATTAGTATTAAAACTAAAAGTAGGAACATTATCTTGGTTAATTATTATATAATGGTAACCACAAACCAGGCCCTTGGAAAGGTATCCAATTTAGAGGACAAGGTAAGAAATTCAAAAGTATTCATAAGCTCACTCAATTTTGGGAAAATCATCCTCAATGATTGCCCAATGGCATCCCTATATATATATAGACTAATGTATTAGCAGCTAAATAGATATCAAGCTCAACTTAAAGTAGATAAAACATAGCACAGCTTGCTGAAATTACTCAACAACTTTAGGAGTGAACTTATCTAATATCTGAAGGATCTAATAATTTTAATGTTAAAAAAAAAATATTTGGAAATTATACCTACCCGATATAAAATTTTAATTTGATGATTAATTCAAACTGATTTTATTATTGTTGTGATGAGGGGAGTGCCTTACCTAACAACATGTGATGAGGGAAGTACCTTACCTAATAAAAAATTTACATATATTTTCTGTTTTTTAAGATAGTGTTTGGCTGAGCTAATAACTTTTAAAATGGTTCTCTTCGGTGGCCCTTGATTGGTCATGTTATAGTTTCCATTGCAGAATCCTTACTTCTTTCCTCCAACTTTTCAGAGCTTTTAATAATTACTTTGAAATATTTATTTTACTTTAATTATTTCAAATTATGTAAATCATTTTATTTTATTATGCATAGAATAGAAAAATATTTTTTTAAATTAAAAATTTTGTAAGATTCTGTTATCTGTCATAGGAAGGTAACTTTGAAAGTAATAATGAAACAAAATAATAATATTCACCTAATTCTTTTCTAATATTACAAACATTTAAAATAATTTTTTTAAAATACTTTATGACTAAATTAGTATATGTAATGAGTGTTCCCTGCTGAAGACTTATGACCCTGAAATCTGCCTTACCTCTCAAATTTAAATACCAAATACTTACAATTTAATTTAAAATGATTCTGAACGTCTTAAGAAGTTATAGTTAAACAATAAGGGATCAGGAGTAGCGGGATCAAAAGAAAAATCGAATAGAACTGATCGGTACAAATGGGTGTGAGGGGGGTTCAGAATTGAATTGTCAGAAGTCAATAATTAAAGAAGTAATAAGAAGAGGGCTGGAAGGAAGTTGTAAAGGGGACCAGAAAGTGTAAGGTAAAACAGGAAATAATAGATGACCTACAGGGAAACTTTTTGACCTGAAGTAAATTTAACTTAACAGTATAACAGAAATGGTAGATCATAATCTTTTCAAAGTTGAGCATCATTTGGACAAAGCCTCATTGCCAGGTGCATAAAGAATACCATAGCAGGATGTGCCTATAATTTATACCTACATTTCCAACTTGGCTTGGTTTCCTATAACATTTGCACCTGAGTTATTGAACCATCACTAATAAAAACTAATAATCGACTTGGTAAAAATGTAATTGATTAATTTAGGTGTGGAAAGCGGGAGGTTGGCAAAAGAAGGGGGAATGTAATGGCAGCTAGAATGGAGGGTATAAAGTAGGATGATTGGTCAAAAAGAATGGGGAAATCGGAAAAGTGTTTGTAGAAATAGGGAGGTCGGATATGGGGATGTCAGAATTGAAAACCAAATATACAATATAAGGAATGTTAAAGGTTAATTCAAAGTGTCACACTGTTATATTTATGAAATTAATTCAATTAAGTTACAAATAATAATTAGGCATTACCAAAAGAGAAAATGAATTGACTTCTTAACCAAAATGGAATGAATTTATAACAAAATTTAATATTTTTTTCACCAAAAAAAAATTTAAAGTAAGATTTTAAATAATCTAATATATAAGCCTCATTGTCAAAAAAATAAATAATACCATACCGAGATGTCCATATAATTTATACCTCTCTACTATATCCAATTTGGTTTGATTTCCTTTAGCACTTGCATCTCAGATGTTGATCCATGAGTAATAAAACCCAATAACCGACTGGTTAAAAAAGTAATTGGTTAATTTAGGAGTGGGAAGCGGGATGGTTGGTCAAAAAGTATGGGGAAATCGTCAAACTGGTTGTAGAAATAGGGAGGTCGGATATGGGAATCTCAGAATCGTAAACCAAATATGCCCTATAAGGAATGTTAACCATTAATTCATAGTGTCCTACTGTTATATTTATACAATTAATTCAACAAACTAAAAAATAATAATTAGAACTGACCAAAAGAGAAATCCAATAGAGAAACAGTAATACTGTACTCACATCGCTACTTATGTTTCATATGCAGCTAACTACTGTTACTCGACAACTTTAGAAGGGTACATATCTAATCTTTAAAGGGTCTAATCATTTTAATGCTTAAAAACAAAAAAAATACCTACCTGTTATAAATATTAATTTTATGACGAATTCACTCCAACTTTATTATTGTTCTTATGGGGGGAGTTCTCCTTACCTATCAAAGAATTTACATGCATTGTCTGTAGTTTTTTTTTTTAAGACAGGGTGTGGTTTAATATAATAACTTTTAAAATGATTCCCCTGGCAGAATACTTACTTCTTTCCTCAAAAAACTTTTCAGTGCTTTTAATAATTACTTTTGAATATTTATTATACTTTAATTATTTCAAATGATGTAAATCTTTCTATTTTATTATGCATAGAATAGAAACATATTTTTTTTAATTAAAAATTTTGCAAGATTCTGTTATCTGTCATAGAAAGATCACTTTAAAAGAAATCATGAAGTAAAAGAATTATATTTACCTAATAATTTTCTAATAAAACTAACATTTAAAATACTTTATAACTAATTTGTAAGTGCAATGCGTGTTCGCTGCTGAAGACTAATAGCCCTCAAATCTAATAATTTTAATGTAAAAAAAAAAATGTATTATACCTACCTGTTATAAAATATTAATTTTATGATGAATTCACTCTAATTTTATTATTGTCCTTCTGCGGGAAGTTTTACTTACCTCTTAAAGAATTTACATGCATTTTCTGTTGTTTTTTAAGATAGGGTGTGGTTTAAACTAATAACTTTTAAAATGGTTTTCTTCGGTGATTCGGTGATTCTTGATTGATCGTGTTATGATTTCCATGGCAGAATACTTACTTCTTTCCTCAAAAAACTTTTCTGTGCTTTTAATAATTACTTTCGAATATTTATTATACTTTAATTATTTCAAATGATGTAAATCTTTCTATTTTATTATGCATACAATAGAAACATATTTTTTTTAATTAAAAATTTTGCAAGATTCTGTTATCTGTCATAGAAAGATCACTTTAAAAGAAATTATGAAGTAAAAGAATTATATTTACCTAATAATTTTCTAATATAACTAACATTAAAAATACTTGATAACTAATTTGTAAGTGCAATGGGTGTTCGCTGCTGAAGACTAATAGCCCTTGAAATCTTATAATTTTAATGTAAAAAAAAAAATTTATTATACCTACCTGTTATAAAATATTAATTTTATGATGAATTCACTCTAATTGTATTATTGTCCTTCTGGGGGGGAGTTTTACTTATCTCTTAAAGAATTTACATGCATTTTCTGTTGTTTTTTAAGATAGGGTGTGGTTTAAACTAATAACTTTTAAAATGGTTTTCTTGGGTGGCTCTTGATTAGTCGTGTTATGATTTCCATGGCAGAATACTTACTTCTTTCCTCAAAAAACTTTTCAGTGCTTTTAATAATTACTTTCGAATATTTATTTTGCTTTAATTATTTCAAATGATGTAAATCTTTCTATTTTATTATGCATAGAATAGAAACATATTTTTTTTAATTAAAAATTTTGCAAGATTCTGTTATCTGTCATAGAAAGATCACTTTAAAAGAAATCATGAAGTAAAAGAATTATATTTACCTAATAATTTTCTAATAAAACTAACATTTAAAATACTTTATAACTAATTTGTAAGTGCAATGCGTGTTCGCTGCTGAAGACTAATAGCCCTCAAATCTAATAATTTTAATGTAAAAAAAAAATGTATTATACCTACCTGTTATAAAATATTAATTTTATGATGAATTCACTCTAATTTTATTATTGTCCTTCTGCGGGAAGTTTTACTTACCTCTTAAAGAATTTACATGCATTTTCTGTTGTTTTTTAAGATAGGGTGTGGTTTAAACTAATAACTTTTAAAATGGTTTTCTTCGGTGATTCTTGATTGATCGTGTTATGATTTCCATGACAGAATACTTACTTCTTTCCTCAAAAAACTTTTCTGTGCTTTTAATAATTACTTTCGAATATTTATTATACTTTAATTATTTCAAATGATGTAAATCTTTCTATTTTATTATGCATACAATAGAAACATATTTTTTTTAATTAAAAATTTTGCAAGATTCTGTTATCTGTCATAGAAAGATCACTTTAAAAGAAATTATGAAGTAAAAGAATTATATTTACCTAATTAGTAAGAAACTTGCCTTACCTCTCAAATGTAAATACCAAATACTTACAATTTAATTTAAAATAATTCTTAACGTGTTAAAATGTTGGGGATGTTGTAAACAAATTAAAATATTCCATAATGCTGTACTCATATAGCAGCTTCTGCTTCATATATAGCTTACCAAAGTTATTCGACACATTCATGAGTGTACCTACCTAATGTTAGAAATATCTTATTGTTTGAATGGAAAATATAATAACAAATATTTTAAAATTATACATACCTGTGTAAAAAATATGATTTTTTTAGTAAATATATTATGAATTCATTGTACTTTTTTTTATTATTTAGCATAAAAAATGTACAAGCTTTTATTATTCACGTCAAGTAAAATACTTTCTAAGAAATTCTAAAATTAAATATGATAATATTAACATAACAATATTCCATTATAATTAGCATATTAATGGTAAAACTAAAATAAATTTATAGAAGTGGCAAATAATTTATCAATCCCTAATTAGATTTATCCTTCTATACCATCATGCGGATGTCAACAAAACTGATTTACTTAAACAGATATTTAGGGTGTTCGGGAGTGAATTTCAGGAAGTTTGTAAGAATCGAAGTGATAAGTAGTGCGTAGGAAGGAATGTGGAAAGTCTTTTTGGAAATGGTAAGGCAATATAGGAACTGAAACAAGACTAATACAGGTAACTTTTTGATCTAATGTAAACCTAAATTAACAGTTTAACAGAAATGATTGATATTAAACTTTTCACAACTAAGTGTCTTTGGTACAAAGCCTCATTGTCAGGTACCAATAGAATATCACACCAAGTTATCCATAAAATGTATACCTCTCTACTATATCTAACTTGGTTTGATTTCCTTTAGCACTTGCATATGAGATATTGTACCCGACTAATAAAAAAAAAAAAGACATACTGGAGAAAAAGTTAAGTTTTCAATTTAGGTGTTAAAAAGAAGAGGGAGGAATCAGGAGATAAAATGTAGGGTGTTTGGAAGGGAGGATGAAAAGTGGAGATGGACGGTCATATAGTATGGGGAAATTGGAAAAGTTGTTATGGTTGCAATGATTAAAAGTCACTTTGATTAAATTTGTTTACATTTTTTTAAATCTAATCCTTTTTTTTGAATAATAATTTAAGATTTGAAATATAGTAATATAAGCGACTTCATGATTTATTAAAAGAGGTAGCTATTTAAGGTAGCTAAAACACTGCCGGCGATAAAGAAAAAAATTAAAATATACAATAGTACTGTACTCACATAGCCGCTTCTACTTCGTATATAGCTTACCAAAGTTATACAACACATTCATGACAGTAACTACCTAATATCAGAAAAATCTTGTTATTTTAATGGATAAATATAATAACAAATATTTTGAAATTATACATACCTGGAAAATAATTATTTTTTAAACAAAATATATCAGGTATTCATTGTAATATTTTAATTGTTTACCATAAAAAATGTATAAGCTCCTATTGTCCACGCCATGTAAAATAATTTTAAAAAGATTCTGAAATAAAATATCGTAATGCATCATTACAATTTTCCATTATAATTAACATATTAGAGGTAAAACATATATTTCTATGATTAAATGTGGTTATAACGTGAAGGGTCCCCTGCTGAAGATCAATAATCATGCTATCTGTCTTAGCTCTCAGATAAAAATAATTAATATTATATCAAATAATTATAATTTTATTAAAAGTAATTCAGAAATGGTTTCGATGATGAAGAAAAAAGAGGAGGAATGGCAGTGTGTGGTAGAACTGATTTAATGAAATAGGTGTTTAGGGGGTTTGAAAGTGAATCCCAGGAAGTTTGGAAATATCAAAGTGAAATAGTGAGTTGGGAGTTGGAAAGTGTTTTAGAAATGGTAAGGCAAAAGAGAATCTAAAAGAAGACGAACTCAGGTAAGTATTTGGTCAAATTTAAATTAACAGTTTAACAGAAATGGTTGATATTAAACTTTTCACAATTAAGCGTCTTTGGTACAAAGCCTCATTGTCAGGTACCAATAGAATATCACACCAAGTTATCCATAAAATGTATACCCCTCTACTATATCTAACTTGGTTTGATTTCCTTTAGCACTTGCATATGAGATATTGTACCCGACTAATAAAAAAAAAAAAAGACATACTGGAGAAAAAGTTAAGTTTTCAATTTAGGTGTTAAAAAGAGGAGGGTGGAATCAGGAGATAAAATGTAGGGTGTTTGGAAGGGAGGATGAAAAGTGGAGATGGACGGTCATATAGTATGGGGAAATTGGAAAAGTTGTTATGGTTGCAATGATTAAAAGTCACTTTGATTAAATTTGTTTACATTTTTTTAAATCTAATCCTTTTTTTGAATAATAATTTAAGATTTGAAATATAGCAATATAAGCGATTTCAAGATTTATTAAAAGAGGTAGCTATTTAAGGTAGCTAAAACACTGCCGGCGATAAAGAAAAAAATTAAAATATACAATAGTACTGTACTCACATAGCCGCTTCTACTTCGTATATAGCTTACCAAAGTTATTCAACACATTCATGACAGTAACTACCTAATGTTAGAAATATATTATTGTTTGAATGGATAAATATAATAACAAATATTTTGAAATTATACATACCTGGAAAATAATTATTTTTTAAACAAAATATATCAGGTATTCATTGTAATATTTTAATTGTTTACCATAAAAAATGTATAAGCTCCTATTGTCCACGCCATGTAAAATAATTTTAAAAAGATTCTGAAATAAAATATCGTAATGCATCATTACAATGTTCCATTATAATTAACATATTAGAGGTAAAACATATATTTCTATGATTAAATGTGGTTATTACGTGAAGGGTCCCCTGCTGAAGATCAATAATCATGCTATCTGTCTTAGCTCTCAGATAAAAATAATTAATATTATATCAAATAATTATAATTTTATTAAAAGTAATTCAGAAATGGTTTCGATGATGAAGAAAAAAAGAGGAGGATCGGCAGTGTGTGGTAGAACTGATTTAATGAAATAGGTGTTTAGGGGGTTTGAAAGTGAATCCCAGGAAGTTTGGAAATATCAAAGTGAAATAGTGAGTTGGGAGTTGGAAAGTGTTTTAGAAATGGTAAGGCAAAAGAGAATCTAAAAGAAGACGAACTCAGGTAAGTATTTGGTCAAATTTAAATTAACAGTTTAACAGAAATGGTTGATATTAAACTTTTCACAATTAAGCGTCTTTGGTACAAAGCCTCATTGTAAGGTACCAATAGAATATCACACCAAGTTATCCATAAAATGTATACCTCTCTACTATATCTAACTTGGTTTGATTTCCTTTAGCACTTGCATATGAGATATTGTACCCGACTAATAAAAAAAAAAAAGACATACTGGAGAAAAAGTTAAGTTTTCAATTTAGGTGTTAAAAAGAGGAGGGTGGAATCAGGAGATAAAATGTAGGGTGTTTGGAAGGGAGGATGAAAAGTGGAGATGGACGGTCATATAGTATGGGGAAATTGGAAAAGTTGTTATGGTTGCAATGATTAAAAGTCACTTTGATTAAATTTGTTTACATTTTTTTAAATCTAATCCTTTTTTTGAATAATAATTTAAGATTTGAAATATAGCAATATAAGCGATTTCATGATTTATTAAAAGAGGTAGCTAATTAAGGTAGCTGAAACACTTCCGGCGATAAAGAAAAAAATTTAAATATACAATAGTACTGTACTCACATAGCCGCTTCTACTTCGTATATAGCTTACCAAAGTTATTCAACACATTCATGAGTTTACCTACCTAATGTTAGAAATATATTATTGTTTGAATGGATAAATATAATAACAAATATTTTGAAATTATACATACCTGGAAAATAATTATTTTTTAAACAAAATATATCAGGTATTCATTGTAATATTTTAATTGTTTACCATAAAAAATGTATAAGCTCCTATTGTCCACGCCATGTAAAATAATTTTAAAAAGATTCTGAAATAAAATATCATAATGCATCATTACAATGTTCCATTACAATTAACATATTAGAGGTAAAACATATATTTCTATGATTAAATTTGGTTATAACGTGAAGGGTCCCCTGCTGAAGATCAATAATCATGCTATCTCTCTTAGCTCTCAGATAAAAATAATTAATATTATATCAAATAATTATAATTTTATTAAAAGTAATTCAGAAATGGTTTCGATGATGAAGAAAAAAAGAGGAGGATCGGCAGTGTGTGGTAGAACTGATTTAATGAAATAGGTGTTTAGGGGGTTTGAAAGTGAATCCCAGGAAGTTTGGAAATATCAAAGTGAAATAGTGAGTTGGGAGTTGGAAAGTGTTTTAGAAATGGTAAGGCAAAAGAGAATCTAAAAGAAGACGAACTCAGGTAAGTATTTGGTCAAATTTAAATTAACAGTTTAACAGAAATGGTTGATATTAAACTTTTCACAATTAAGCGTCTTTGGTACAAAGCCTCATTGTCAGGTACCAATAGAATATCACACCAAGTTATCCATAAAATGTATACCTCTCTACTATATCTAACTTGGTTTGATTTCCTTTAGCACTTGCATATGAGATATTGTACCCGACTAATAAAAAAAAAAAAGACATACTGGAGAAAAAGTTAAGTTTTCAATTTAGGTGTTAAAAAGAGGAGGGTGGAATTAGGAGATAAAATGTAGGGTGTTTGCAAGGGAGGATGAAAAGTGGAGATGGACGGTCATATAGTATGGGGAAATTGGAAAAGTTGTTATGGTTGCAATGATTAAAAGTCACTTTGATTAAATTTGTTTACATTTTTTTAAATCTAATCCTTTTTTTGAATAATAATTTAAGATTTGAAATATAGCAATATAAGCGATTTCATGATTTATTAAAAGAGGTAGCTAATTAAGGTAGCTGAAACACTTCCGGCGATAAAGAAAAAAATTTAAATATACAATAGTACTGTACTCACATAGCCGCTTCTACTTCGTATATAGCTTACCAAAGTTATTCAACACATTCATGAGTTTACCTACCTAATGTTAGAAATATATTATTGTTTGAATGGATAAATATAATAACAAATATTTTGAAATTATACATACCTGGAAAATAATTATTTTTTACACAATATATATCAGGTATTCATTGTAATATTTTAATTGTTTACCATAAAAAATGTATAAGCTCCTATTGTCCACGCCATGTAAAATAATTTTAAAAAGATTCTGAAATAAAATATCATAATGCATCATTACAATGTTCCATTACAATTAACATATTAGAGGTAAAACATATATTTCTATGATTAAATTTGGTTATAACGTGAAGGGTCCCCTGCTGAAGATCAATAATCATGCTATCTCTCTTAGCTCTCAGATAAAAATAATTAATATTATATCAAATAATTATAATTTTATTAAAAGTAATTCAGAAATGGTTTCGATGATGAAGAAAAAAAGAGGAGGATCGGCAGTGTGTGGTAGAACTGATTTAATGAAATAGGTGTTTAGGGGGTTTGAAAGTGAATCCCAGGAAGTTTGGAAATATCAAAGTGAAATAGTGAGTTGGGAGTTGGAAAGTGTTTTAGAAATGGTAAGGCAAAAGAGAATCTAAAAGAAGACGAACTCAGGTAAGTATTTGGTCAAATTTAAATTAACAGTTTAACAGAAATGGTTGATATTAAACTTTTCACAATTAAGCGTCTTTGGTACAAAGCCTCATTGTAAGGTACCAATAGAATATCACACCAAGTTATCCATAAAATGTATACCTCTCTACTATATCTAACTTGGTTTGATTTCCTTTAGCACTTGCATATGAGATATTGTACCCGACTAATAAAAAAAAAAAAGACATACTGGAGAAAAAGTTAAGTTTTCAATTTAGGTGTTAAAAAGAGGAGGGTGGAATCAGGAGATAAAATGTAGGGTGTTTGGAAGGGAGGATGAAAAGTGGAGATGGACGGTCATATAGTATGGGGAAATTGGAAAAGTTGTTATGGTTGCAATGATTAAAAGTCACTTTGATTAAATTTGTTTACATTTTTTTAAATCTAATCCTTTTTTTGAATAATAATTTAAGATTTGAAATATAGCAATATAAGCGATTTCATGATTTATTAAAAGAGGTAGCTAATTAAGGTAGCTGAAACACTTCCGGCGATAAAGAAAAAAATTTAAATATACAATAGTACTGTACTCACATAGCCGCTTCTACTTCGTATATAGCTTACCAAAGTTATTCAACACATTCATGAGTTTACCTACCTAATGTTAGAAATATATTATTGTTTGAATGGATAAATATAATAACAAATATTTTGAAATTATACATACCTGGAAAATAATTATTTTTTAAACAAAATATATCAGGTATTCATTGTAATATTTTAATTGTTTACCATAAAAAATGTATAAGCTCCTATTGTCCACGCCATGTAAAATAATTTTAAAAAGATTCTGAAATAAAATATCATAATGCATCATTACAATGTTCCATTACAATTAACATATTAGAGGTAAAACATATGTTTCTATGATTAAATTTGGTTATAACGTGAAGGGTCCCCTGCTGAAGATCAATAATCATGCTATCTCTCTTAGCTCTCAGATAAAAATAATTAATATTATATCAAATAATTATAATTTTATTAAAAGTAATTCAGAATTAGAAAATGGTTTCGATGATGAAGAAAAAAAGAGGAGGATCGGCAGTGTGTGGTAGAACTGATTTAATGAAATAGGTGTTTAGGGGGTTTGAAAGTGAATCCCAGGAAGTTTGGAAATATCAAAGTGAAATAGTGAGTTGGGAGTTGGAAAGTGTTTTAGAAATGGTAAGGCAAAAGAGAATCTAAAAGAAGACGAACTCAGGTAAGTATTTGGTCAAATTTAAATTAACAGTTTAACAGAAATGGTTGATATTAAACTTTTCACAATTAAGCGTCTTTGGTACAAAGCCTCATTGTCAGGTACCATTAGAATATCACACCAAGTTATCCATAAAATGTATACCTCTCTACTATATCTAACTTGGTTTGATTTCCTTTAGCACTTGCATATGAGATATTGTACCCGACTAATAAAAAAAAAAAAAAGACATACTGGAGAAAAAGTTAAGTTTTCAATTTAGGTGTTAAAAAGAGGAGGGTGGAATCAGGAGATAAAATGTAGGGTGTTTGCAAGGGAGGATGAAAAGTGGAGATGGACGGTCATATAGTATGGGGAAATTGGAAAAGTTGTTATGGTTGCAATGATTAAAAGTCACTTTGATTAAATTTGTTTACATTTTTTTAAATCTAATCCTTTTTTTGAATAATAATTTAAGATTTGAAATATAGCAATATAAGCGATTTCATGATTTATTAAAAGAGGTAGCTATTTAAGGTAGCTAAAACACTGCCGGCGATAAAGAAAAAAATTAAAATATACAATAGTACTGTACTCACATAGCCGCTTCTACTTCGTATATAGCTTACCAAAGTTATTCAACACATTCATGACAGTAACTACCTAATGTTAGAAATATATTATTGTTTGAATGGATAAATATAATAACAAATATTTTGAAATTATACATACCTGGAAAATAATTATTTTTTAAACAAAATATATCAGGTATTCATTGTAATATTTTAATTGTTTACCATAAAAAATGTATAAGCTCCTATTGTCCACGCCATGTAAAATAATTTTAAAAAGATTCTGAAATAAAATATCGTAATGCATCATTACAATGTTCCATTATAATTAACATATTAGAGGTAAAACATATATTTCTATGATTAAATTTGGTTATTACGTGAAGGGTCCCCTGCTGAAGATCAATAATCATGCTATCTGTCTTAGCTCTCAGATAAAAATAATTAATATTATATCAAATAATTATAATTTTATTAAAAGTAATTCAGAAATGGTTTCGATGATGAAGAAAAAAAGAGGAGGATCGGCAGTGTGTGGTAGAACTGATTTAATGAAATAGGTGTTTAGGAGGTTTGAAAGTGAATCCCAGGAAGTTTGGAAATATCAAAGTGAAATAGTGAGTTGGGAGTTGGAAAGTGTTTTAGAAATGGTAAGGCAAAAGAGAATCTAAAAGAAGACGAACTCAGGTAAGTATTTGGTCAAATTTAAATTAACAGTTTAACAGAAATGGTTGATATTAAACTTTTCACAATTAAGCGTCTTTGGTACAAAGCCTCATTGTAAGGTACCAATAGAATATCACACCAAGTTATCCATAAAATATATACCTCTCTACTATATCTAACTTGGTTTGATTTCCTTTAGCACTTGCATATGAGATATTGTACCCGACTAATAAAAAAAAAAAAAAGACATACTGGAGAAAAAGTTAAGTTTTCAATTTAGGTGTTAAAAAGAGGAGGGTGGAATCAGGAGATAAAATGTAGGGTGTTTGCAAGGGAGGATGAAAAGTGGAGATGGACGGTCATATAGTATGGGGAAATTGGAAAAGTTGTTATGGTTGCAATGATTAAAAGTCACTTTGATTAAATTTGTTTACATTTTTTTAAATCTAATCCTTTTTTTGAATAATAATTTAAGATTTGAAATATAGCAATATAAGCGATTTCATGATTTATTAAAAGAGGTAGCTAATTAAGGTAGCTGAAACACTTCGGGCGATAAAGAAAAAAATTTAAATATACAATAGTACTGTACTCACATAGCCGCTTCTACTTCGTATATAGCTTACCAAAGTTATTCAACACATTCATGAGTTTACCTACCTAATGTTAGAAATATATTATTGTTTGAATGGATAAATATAATAACAAATATTTTGAAATTATACATACCTGGAAAATAATTATTTTTTAAACAAAATATATCAGGTATTCATTGTAATATTTTAATTGTTTACCATAAAAAATGTATAAGCTCCTATTGTCCACGCCATGTAAAATAATTTTAAAAAGATTCTGAAATAAAATATCATAATGCATCATTACAATGTTCCATTACAATTAACATATTAGAGGTAAAACATATATTTCTATGATTAAATTTGGTTATAACGTGAAGGGTCCCCTGCTGAAGATCAATAATCATGCTATCTCTCTTAGCTCTCAGATAAAAATAATTAATATTATATCAAATAATTATAATTTTATTAAAAGTAATTCAGAATTAGAAAATGGTTTCGATGATGAAGAAAAAAAGAGGAGGATCGGCAGTGTGTGGTAGAACTGATTTAATGAAATAGGTGTTTAGGGGGTTTGAAAGTGAATCCCAGGAAGTTTGGAAATATCAAAGTGAAATAGTGAGTTGGGAGTTGGAAAGTGTTTTAGAAATGGTAAGGCAAAAGAGAATCTAAAAGAAGACGAACTCAGGTAAGTATTTGGTCAAATTTAAATTAACAGTTTAACAGAAATGGTTGATATTAAACTTTTCACAATTAAGCGTCTTTGGTACAAAGCCTCATTGTCAGGTACCAATAGAATATCACACCAAGTTATCCATAAAATGTATACCTCTCTACTATATCTAACTTGGTTTGATTTCCTTTAGCACTTGCATATGAGATATTGTACCCGACTAATAAAAAAAAAAAAGACATACTGGAGAAAAAGTTAAGTTTTCAATTTAGGTGTTAAAAAGAGGAGGGTGGAATCAGGAGATAAAATGTAGGGTGTTTGAAAGGGAGGATGAAAAGTGGAGATGGACGGTCATATAGTATGGGGAAATTGGAAAAGTTGTTATGGTTGCAATGATTAAAAGTCACTTTGATTAAATTTGTTTACATTTTTTTAAATCTAATCCTTTTTTTTGAATAATAATTTAAGATTTGAAATATAGCAATATAAGCGATTTCATGATTTATTAAAAGAGGTAGCTATTTAAGGTAGCTGAAACACTTCCGGCGATAAAGAAAAAAATTTAAATATACAATAGTACTGTACTCACATAGCCGCTTCTACTTCGTATATAGCTTACCAAAGTTATTCAACACATTCATGAGTGTACCTACCTAATGTTAGAAATATATTATTGTTTGAATGGATAAATATAATAACAAATATTTTGAAATTATACATACCTGGAAAATAATTATTTTTTAAACAAAATATATCAGGTATTCATTGTAATATTTTAATTGTTTACCATAAAAAATGTATAAGCTCCTATTGTCCACGCCATGTAAAATGATTTTAAAAAGATTCTGAAATAAAATATCATAATGCATCATTACAATGTTCCATTACAACTAACATATTAGAGGTAAAACATATATTTCTATGATTAAATTTGGTTATAACGTGAAGGGTCCCCTGCTGAAGATCAATAATCATGCTATCTCTCTTAGCTCTCAGATAAAAATAATTAATATTATATCAAATAATTATAATTTTATTAAAAGTAATTCAGAAATGGTTTCGATGATGAAGAAAAAAGAGGAGGAATGGCAGTGTGTGGTAGAACTGATTTAATGAAATAGGTGTTTAGGGGGTTTGAAAGTGAATCCCAGGAAGTTTGGAAATATCAAAGTGAAATAGTGAGTTGGGAGTTGGAAAGTGTTTTAGAAATGGTAAGGCAAAAGAGAATCTAAAAGAAGACGAACTCAGGTAAGTATTTGGTCAAATTTAAATTAACAGTTTAACAGAAATGGTTGATATTAAACTTTTCACAATTAAGCGTCTTTGGTACAAAGCCTCATTGTCAGGTACCAATAGAATATCACACCAAGTTATCCATAAAATGTATACCTCTCTACTATATCTAACTTGGTTTGATTTCCTTTAGCACTTGCATATGAGATATTGTACCCGACTAATAAAAAAAAAAAAAAGACATACTGGAGAAAAAGTTAAGTTTTCAATTTAGGTGTTAAAAAGAGGAGGGTGGAATCAGGAGATAAAATGTAGGGTGTTTGGAAGGGAGGATGAAAAGTGGAGATGGACGGTCATATAGTATGGGGAAATTGGAAAAGTTGTTATGGTTGCAATGATTAAAAGTCACTTTGATTAAATTTGTTTACATTTTTTTAAATCTAATCCTTTTTTTGAATAATAATTTAAGATTTGAAATATAGCAATATAAGCGATTTCATGATTTATTAAAAGAGGTAGCTATTTAAGGTAGCTAAAACACTGCCAGCGATAAAGAAAAAAATTAAAATATACAATAGTACTGTACTCACATAGCCGCTTCTACTTCGTATATAGCTTACCAAAGTTATTCAACACATTCATGAGTGTACCTACCTAATGTTAGAAATATATTATTGTTTGAATGGATAAATATAATAACAAATATTTTGAAATTATACATACCTGGAAAATAATTATTTTTTAAACAAAATATATCAGGTATTCATTGTAATATTTTAATTGTTTACCATAAAAAATGTATAAGCTCCTATTGTCCACGCCATGTAAAATAATTTTAAAAAGATTCTGAAATAAAATATCATAATGCATCATTACAATGTTCCATTACAACTAACATATTAGAGGTAAAACATATATTTCTATGATTAAATTTGGTTATAACGTGAAGGGTCCCCTGCTGAAGATCAATAATCATGCTATCTCTCTTAGCTCTCAGATAAAAATAATTAATATTATATCAAATAATTATAATTTTATTAAAAGTAATTCAGAAATGGTTTCGATGATGAAGAAAAAAGAGGAGGAATGGCAGTGTGTGGTAGAACTGATTTAATGAAATAGGTGTTTAGGGGGTTTGAAAGTGAATCCCAGGAAGTTTGGAAATATCAAAGTGAAATAGTGAGTTGGGAGTTGGAAAATGTTTTAGAAATGGTAAGGCAAAAGAGAATCTAAAAGAAGACGAACTCAGGTAAGTATTTGGTCAAATTTAAATTAACAGTTTAACAGAAATGGTTGATATTAAACTTTTCACAATTAAGCGTCTTTGGTACAAAGCCTCATTGTCAGGTACCAATAGAATATCACACCAAGTTATCCATAAAATGTATACCTCTCTACTATATCTAACTTGGTTTGATTTCCTTTAGCACTTGCATATGAGATATTGTACCCGACTAATAAAAAAAAAAAAAGACATACTGGAGAAAAAGTTAAGTTTTCAATTTAGGTGTTAAAAAGAAGAGGGAGGAATCAGGAGATAAAATGTAGGGTGTTTGGAAGGGAGGATGAAAAGTGGAGATGGACGGTCATATAGTATGGGGAAATTGGAAAAGTTGTTATGGTTGCAATGATTAAAAGTCACTTTGATTAAATTTGTTTACATTTTTTTAAATCTAATCCTTTTTTTTGAATAATAATTTAAGATTTGAAATATAGTAATATAAGCGACTTCATGATTTATTAAAAGAGGTAGCTATTTAAGGTAGCTAAAACACTGCCGGCGATAAAGAAAAAAATTAAAATATACAATAGTATTGTACTCACATAGCCGCTTCTATTTCGTATATAGCTTACCAAAGTTATACAACACATTCATGACAGTAACTACCTAATATCAGAAAAATCTTGTTATTTTAATGGATAAATATAATAACAAATATTTTGAAATTATACATACCTGGAAAATAATTATTTTTTAAACAAAATATATCAGGTATTCATTGTAATATTTTAATTGTTTACCATAAAAAATGTATAAGCTCCTATTGTCCACGCCATGTAAAATAATTTTAAAAAGATTCTGAAATAAAATATCGTAATGCATCATTACAATGTTCCATTATAATTAACATATTAGAGGTAAAACATATATTTCTATGATTAAATGTGGTTATTACGTGAAGGGTTCCCTGCTGAAGATCAATAATCATGCTATCTGTCTTAGCTCTCAGATAAAAATAATTAATATTATATCAAATAATTATAATTTTATTAAAAGTAATTCAGAAATGGTTTCGATGATGAAGAAAAAAAGAGGAGGATCGGCAGTGTGTGGTAGAACTGATTTAATGAAATAGGTGTTTAGGGGGTTTGAAAGTGAATCCCAGGAAGTTTGGAAATATCAAAGTGAAATAGTGAGTTGGGAGTTGGAAAGTGTTTTAGAAATGGTAAGGCAAAAGAGAATCTAAAAGAAGACGAACTCAGGTAAGTATTTGGTCAAATTTAAATTAACAGTTTAACAGAAATGGTTGATATTAAACTTTTCACAATTAAGCGTCTTTGGTACAAAGCCTCATTGTAAGGTACCAATAGAATATCACACCAAGTTATCCATAAAATGTATACCTCTCTACTATATCTAACTTGGTTTGATTTCCTTTAGCACTTGCATATGAGATATTGTACCCGACTAATAAAAAAAAAAAAAAGACATACTGGAGAAAAAGTTAAGTTTTCAATTTAGGTGTTAAAAAGAGGAGGGTGGAATCAGGAGATAAAATGTAGGGTGTTTGGAAGGGAGGATGAAAAGTGGAGATGGACGGTCATATAGTATGGGGAAATTGGAAAAGTTGTTATGGTTGCAATGATTAAAAGTCACTTTGATTAAATTTGTTTACATTTTTTTAAATCTAATCCTTTTTTTGAATAATAATTTAAGATTTGAAATATAGCAATATAAGCGATTTCATGATTTATTAAAAGAGGTAGCTATTTAAGGTAGCTAAAACACTGCCAGCGATAAAGAAAAAAATTAAAATATACAATAGTACTGTACTCACATAGCCGCTTCTACTTCGTATATAGCTTACCAAAGTTATTCAACACATTCATGAGTTTACCTACCTAATGTTAGAAATATATTATTGTTTGAATGGATAAATATAATAACAAATATTTTGAAATTATACATACCTGGAAAATAATTATTTTTTAAACAAAATATATCAGGTATTCATTGTAATATTTTAATTGTTTACCATAAAAAATGTATAAGCTCCTATTGTCCACGCCATGTAAAATAATTTTAAAAAGATTCTGAAATAAAATATCATAATGCATCATTACAATGTTCCATTACAACTAACATATTAGAGGTAAAACATATATTTCTATGATTAAATTTGGTTATAACGTGAAGGGTCCCCTGCTGAAGATCAATAATCATGCTATCTCTCTTAGCTCTCAGATAAAAATAATTAATATTATATCAAATAATTATAATTTTATTAAAAGTAATTCAGAAATGGTTTCGATGATGAAAAAAAAGAGGAGGAATGGCAGTGTGTGGTAGAACTGATTTAATGAAATAGGTGTTTAGGGGGTTTGAAAGTGAATCCCAGGAAGTTTGGAAATATCAAAGTGAAATAGTGAGTTGGGAGTTGGAAAGTGTTTTAGAAATGGTAAGGCAAAAGAGAATCTAAAAGAAGACGAACTCAGGTAAGTATTTGGTCAAATTTAAATTAACAGTTTAACAGAAATGGTTGATATTAAACTTTTCACAATTAAGCGTCTTTGGTACAAAGCCTCATTGCCAGGTACCAATAGAATATCACACCAAGTTATCCATAAAATGTATACCTCTCTACTATATCTAACTTGGTTTGATTTCCTTTAGCACTTGCATATGAGATGTTGTACCCGACTAATAAAAAAAAAAGACATACTGGAGAAAAAGTTAAGTTTTCAATTTAGGTGTTAAAAAGAAGAGGGAGGAATCAGGAGATAAAATGTAGGGTGTTTGGAAGGGAGGATGAAAAGTGGAGATGGACGGTCATATAGTATGGGGAAATTGGAAAAGTTGTTATGGTTGCAATGATTAAAAGTCACTTTGATTAAATTTGTTTACATTTTTTTAAATCTAATCCTTTTTTTGAATAATAATTTAAGATTTGAAATATAGCAATATAAGCGATTTCATGATTTATTAAAAGAGGTAGCTAATTAAGGTAGCTGAAACACTTCCGGCGATAAAGAAAAAAATTTAAATATACAATAGTACTGTACTCACATAGCCGCTTCTACTTCGTATATAGCTTACCAAAGTTATTCAACACATTCATGAGTTTACCTACCTAATGTTAGAAATATATTATTGTTTGAATGGATAAATATAATAACAAATATTTTGAAATTATACATACCTGGAAAATAATTATTTTTTAAACAAAATATATCAGGTATTCATTGTAATATTTTAATTGTTTACCATAAAAAATGTATAAGCTCCTATTGTCCACGCCATGTAAAATAATTTTAAAAAGATTCTGAAATAAAATATCATAATGCATCATTACAATGTTCCATTACAATTAACATATTAGAGGTAAAACATATATTTCTATGATTAAATTTGGTTATAACGTGAAGGGTCCCCTGCTGAAGATCAATAATCATGCTATCTCTCTTAGCTCTCAGATAAAAATAACTAATATTATATCAAATAATTATAATTTTATTAAAAGTAATTCAGAAATGGTTTCGATGATGAAGAAAAAAAGAGGAGGATCGGCAGTGTGTGGTAGAACTGATTTAATGAAATAGGTGTTTAGGGGGTTTGAAAGTGAATCCCAGGAAGTTTGGAAATATCAAAGTGAAATAGTGAGTTGGGAGTTGGAAAGTGTTTTAGAAATGGTAAGGCAAAAGAGAATCTAAAAGAAGACGAACTCAGGTAAGTATTTGGTCAAATTTAAATTAACAGTTTAACAGAAATGGTTGATATTAAACTTTTCACAATTAAGCGTCTTTGGTACAAAGCCTCATTGTCAGGTACCAATAGAATATCACACCAAGTTATCCATAAAATGTATACCTCTCTACTATATCTAACTTGGTTTGATTTCCTTTAGCACTTGCATATGAGATATTGTACCCGACTAATAAAAAAAAAAAAGACATACTGGAGAAAAAGTTAAGTTTTCAATTTAGGTGTTAAAAAGAGGAGGGTGGAATTAGGAGATAAAATGTAGGGTGTTTGCAAGGGAGGATGAAAAGTGGAGATGGACGGTCATATAGTATGGGGAAATTGGAAAAGTTGATATGGTTGCAATGATTAAAAGTCACTTTGATTAAATTTGTTTACATTTTTTTAAATCTAATCCTTTTTTTTGAATAATAATTTAAGATTTGAAATATAGTAATATAAGCGACTTCATGATTTATTAAAAGAGGTAGCTAATTAAGGTAGCTAAAACACTTCCGGCGATAAAGAAAAAAATTTAAATATACAATAGTACTGTACTCACATAGCCGCTTCTACTTCGTATATAGCTTACCAAAGTTATTCAACACATTCATGAGTTTACCTACCTAATGTTAGAAATATATTATTGTTGAATGGATAAATATAATAACAAATATTTTGAAATTATACATACCTGGAAAATAATTATTTTTTAAACAAAATATATCAGGTATTCATTGTAATATTTTAATTGTTTACCATAAAAAATGTATAAGCTCCTATTGTCCACGCCATGTAAAATAATTTTAAAAAGATTCTGAAATAAAATATCATAATGCATCATTACAATGTTCCATTACAATTAACATATTAGAGGTAAAACATATATTTCTATGATTAAATTTGGTTATAACGTGAAGGGTCCCCTGCTGAAGATCAATAATCATGCTATCTCTCTTAGCTCTCAGATAAAAATAATTAATATTATATCAAATAATTATAATTTTATTAAAAGTAATTCAGAAATGGTTTCGATGATGAAGAAAAAAAGAGGAGGATCGGCAGTGTGTGGTAGAACTGATTTAATGAAATAGGTGTTTAGGGGGTTTGAAAGTGAATCCCAGGAAGTTTGGAAATATCAAAGTGAAATAGTGAGTTGGGAGTTGGAAAGTGTTTTAGAAATGGTAAGGCAAAAGAGAATCTAAAAGAAGACGAACTCAGGTAAGTATTTGGTCAAATTTAAATTAACAGTTTAACAGAAATGGTTGATATTAAACTTTTCACAATTAAGCGTCTTTGGTACAAAGCCTCATTGTCAGGTACCAATAGAATATCACACCAAGTTATCCATAAAATGTATACCTCTCTACTATATCTAACTTGGTTTGATTTCCTTTAGCACTTGCATATGAGATATTGTACCCGACTAATAAAAAAAAAAAAAGACATACTGGAGAAAAAGTTAAGTTTTCAATTTAGGTGTTAAAAAGAGGAGGGTGGAATCAGGAGATAAAATGTAGGGTGTTTGGAAGGGAGGATGAAAAGTGGAGATGGACGGTCATATAGTATGGGGAAATTGGAAAAGTTGTTATGGTTGCAATGATTAAAAGTCACTTTGATTAAATTTGTTTACATTTTTTTAAATCTAATCCTTTTTTTGAATAATAATTTAAGATTTGAAATATAGCAATATAAGCGATTTCATGATTTATTAAAAGAGGTAGCTAATTAAGGTAGCTGAAACACTTCCGGCGATAAAGAAAAAAATTTAAATATACAATAGTACTGTACTCACATAGCCGCTTCTACTTCGTATATAGCTTACCAAAGTTATTCAACACATTCATGAGTTTACCTACCTAATGTTAGAAATATATTATTGTTTGAATGGATAAATATAATAACAAATATTTTGAAATTATACATACCTGGAAAATAATTATTTTTTAAACAAAATATATCAGGTATTCATTGTAAAATTTTAATTGTTTACCATAAAAAATGTATAAGCTCCTATTGTCCACGCCATGTAAAATAATTTTAAAAAGATTCTGAAATAAAATATCATAATGCATCATTACAATGTTCCATTACAATTAACATATTAGAGGTAAAACATATATTTCTATGATTAAATTTGGTTATAACGTGAAGGGTCCCCTGCTGAAGATCAATAATCATGCTATCTCTCTTAGCTCTCAGATAAAAATAATTAATATTATATCAAATAATTATAATTTTATTAAAAGTAATTCAGAAATGGTTTCGATGATGAAGAAAAAAAGAGGAGGATCGGCAGTGTGTGGTAGAACTGATTTAATGAAATAGGTGTTTAGGGGGTTTGAAAGTGAATCCCAGGAAGTTTGGAAATATCAAAGTGAAATAGTGAGTTGGGAGTTGGAAAGTGTTTTAGAAATGGTAAGGCAAAAGAGAATCTAAAAGAAGACGAACTCAGGTAAGTATTTGGTCAAATTTAAATTAACAGTTTAACAGAAATGGTTGATATTAAACTTTTCACAATTAAGCGTCTTTGGTACAAAGCCTCATTGTCAGGTACCAATAGAATATCACACCAAGTTATCCATAAAATGTATACCTCTCTACTATATCTAACTTGGTTTGATTTCCTTTAGCACTTGCATATGAGATATTGTACCCGACTAATAAAAAAAAAAAAGACATACTGGAGAAAAAGTTAAGTTTTCAATTTAGGTGTTAAAAAGAGGAGGGTGGAATTAGGAGATAAAATGTAGGGTGTTTGCAAGGGAGGATGAAAAGTGGAGATGGACGGTCATATAGTATGGGGAAATTGGAAAAGTTGTTATGGTTGCAATGATTAAAAGTCACTTTGATTAAATTTGTTTACATTTTTTTAAATCTAATCCTTTTTTTTGAATAATAATTTAAGATTTGAAATATAGTAATATAAGCGACTTCATGATTTATTAAAAGAGGTAGCTAATTAAGGTAGCTAAAACACTTCCGGCGATAAAGAAAAAAATTTAAATATACAATAGTACTGTACTCACATAGCCGCTTCTACTTCGTATATAGCTTACCAAAGTTATTCAACACATTCATGAGTTTACCTACCTAATGTTAGAAATATATTATTGTTTGAATGGATAAATATAATAACAAATATTTTGAAATTATACATACCTGGAAAATAATTATTTTTTAAACAAAATATATCAGGTATTCATTGTAATATTTTAATTGTTTACCATAAAAAATGTATAAGCTCCTATTGTCCACGCCATGTAAAATAATTTTAAAAAGATTCTGAAATAAAATATCATAATGCATCATTACAATGTTCCATTACAATTAACATATTAGAGGTAAAACATATATTTCTATGATTAAATTTGGTTATAACGTGAAGGGTCCCCTGCTGAAGATCAATAATCATGCTATCTCTCTTAGCTCTCAGATAAAAATAACTAATATTATATCAAATAATTATAATTTTATTAAAAGTAATTCAGAAATGGTTTCGATGATGAAGAAAAAAAGAGGAGGATCGGCAGTGTGTGGTAGAACTGATTTAATGAAATAGGTGTTTAGGGGGTTTGAAAGTGAATCCCAGGAAGTTTGGAAATATCAAAGTGAAATAGTGAGTTGGGAGTTGGAAAGTGTTTTAGAAATGGTAAGGCAAAAGAGAATCTAAAAGAAGACGAACTCAGGTAAGTATTTGGTCAAATTTAAATTAACAGTTTAACAGAAATGGTTGATATTAAACTTTTCACAATTAAGCGTCTTTGGTACAAAGCCTCATTGTCAGGTACCAATAGAATATCACACCAAGTTATCCATAAAATGTATACCTCTCTACTATATCTAACTTGGTTTGATTTCCTTTAGCACTTGCATATGAGATATTGTACCCGACTAATAAAAAAAAAAAAAGACATACTGGAGAAAAAGTTAAGTTTTCAATTTAGGTGTTAAAAAGAAGAGGGAGGAATCAGGAGATAAAATGTAGGGTGTTTGGAAGGGAGGATGAAAAGTGGAGATGGACGGTCATATAGTATGGGGAAATTGGAAAAGTTGTTATGGTTGCAATGATTAAAAGTCACTTTGATTAAATTTGTTTACATTTTTTTAAATCTAATCCTTTTTTTTGAATAATAATTTAAGATTTGAAATATAGTAATATAAGCGACTTCATGATTTATTAAAAGAGGTAGCTATTTAAGGTAGCTAAAACACTGCCGGCGATAAAGAAAAAAATTAAAATATACAATAGTATTGTACTCACATAGCCGCTTCTATTTCGTATATAGCTTACCAAAGTTATACAACACATTCATGACAGTAACTACCTAATATCAGAAAAATCTTGTTATTTTAATGGATAAATATAATAACAAATATTTTGAAATTATACATACCTGGAAAATAATTATTTTTTAAACAAAATATATCAGGTATTCATTGTAATATTTTAATTGTTTACCATAAAAAATGTATAAGCTCCTATTGTCCACGCCATGTAAAATAATTTTAAAAAGATTCTGAAATAAAATATCGTAATGCATCATTACAATGTTCCATTATAATTAACATATTAGAGGTAAAACATATATTTCTATGATTAAATGTGGTTATTACGTGAAGGGTTCCCTGCTGAAGATCAATAATCATGCTATCTGTCTTAGCTCTCAGATAAAAATAATTAATATTATATCAAATAATTATAATTTTATTAAAAGTAATTCAGAAATGGTTTCGATGATGAAGAAAAAAAGAGGAGGATCGGCAGTGTGTGGTAGAACTGATTTAATGAAATAGGTGTTTAGGGGGTTTGAAAGTGAATCCCAGGAAGTTTGGAAATATCAAAGTGAAATAGTGAGTTGGGAGTTGGAAAGTGTTTTAGAAATGGTAAGGCAAAAGAGAATCTAAAAGAAGACGAACTCAGGTAAGTATTTGGTCAAATTTAAATTAACAGTTTAACAGAAATGGTTGATATTAAACTTTTCACAATTAAGCGTCTTTGGTACAAAGCCTCATTGTAAGGTACCAATAGAATATCACACCAAGTTATCCATAAAATGTATACCTCTCTACTATATCTAACTTGGTTTGATTTCCTTTAGCACTTGCATATGAGATATTGTACCCGACTAATAAAAAAAAAAAAAAGACATACTGGAGAAAAAGTTAAGTTTTCAATTTAGGTGTTAAAAAGAGGAGGGTGGAATCAGGAGATAAAATGTAGGGTGTTTGGAAGGGAGGATGAAAAGTGGAGATGGACGGTCATATAGTATGGGGAAATTGGAAAAGTTGTTATGGTTGCAATGATTAAAAGTCACTTTGATTAAATTTGTTTACATTTTTTTAAATCTAATCCTTTTTTTGAATAATAATTTAAGATTTGAAATATAGCAATATAAGCGATTTCATGATTTATTAAAAGAGGTAGCTATTTAAGGTAGCTAAAACACTGCCAGCGATAAAGAAAAAAATTAAAATATACAATAGTACTGTACTCACATAGCCGCTTCTACTTCGTATATAGCTTACCAAAGTTATTCAACACATTCATGAGTTTACCTACCTAATGTTAGAAATATATTATTGTTTGAATGGATAAATATAATAACAAATATTTTGAAATTATACATACCTGGAAAATAATTATTTTTTAAACAAAATATATCAGGTATTCATTGTAATATTTTAATTGTTTACCATAAAAAATGTATAAGCTCCTATTGTCCACGCCATGTAAAATAATTTTAAAAAGATTCTGAAATAAAATATCATAATGCATCATTACAATGTTCCATTACAACTAACATATTAGAGGTAAAACATATATTTCTATGATTAAATTTGGTTATAACGTGAAGGGTCCCCTGCTGAAGATCAATAATCATGCTATCTCTCTTAGCTCTCAGATAAAAATAATTAATATTATATCAAATAATTATAATTTTATTAAAAGTAATTCAGAAATGGTTTCGATGATGAAAAAAAAGAGGAGGAATGGCAGTGTGTGGTAGAACTGATTTAATGAAATAGGTGTTTAGGGGGTTTGAAAGTGAATCCCAGGAAGTTTGGAAATATCAAAGTGAAATAGTGAGTTGGGAGTTGGAAAGTGTTTTAGAAATGGTAAGGCAAAAGAGAATCTAAAAGAAGACGAACTCAGGTAAGTATTTGGTCAAATTTAAATTAACAGTTTAACAGAAATGGTTGATATTAAACTTTTCACAATTAAGCGTCTTTGGTACAAAGCCTCATTGCCAGGTACCAATAGAATATCACACCAAGTTATCCATAAAATGTATACCTCTCTACTATATCTAACTTGGTTTGATTTCCTTTAGCACTTGCATATGAGATGTTGTACCCGACTAATAAAAAAAAAAGACATACTGGAGAAAAAGTTAAGTTTTCAATTTAGGTGTTAAAAAGAAGAGGGAGGAATCAGGAGATAAAATGTAGGGTGTTTGGAAGGGAGGATGAAAAGTGGAGATGGACGGTCATATAGTATGGGGAAATTGGAAAAGTTGTTATGGTTGCAATGATTAAAAGTCACTTTGATTAAATTTGTTTACATTTTTTTAAATCTAATCCTTTTTTTGAATAATAATTTAAGATTTGAAATATAGCAATATAAGCGATTTCATGATTTATTAAAAGAGGTAGCTAATTAAGGTAGCTGAAACACTTCCGGCGATAAAGAAAAAAATTTAAATATACAATAGTACTGTACTCACATAGCCGCTTCTACTTCGTATATAGCTTACCAAAGTTATTCAACACATTCATGAGTTTACCTACCTAATGTTAGAAATATATTATTGTTTGAATGGATAAATATAATAACAAATATTTTGAAATTATACATACCTGGAAAATAATTATTTTTTAAACAAAATATATCAGGTATTCATTGTAATATTTTAATTGTTTACCATAAAAAATGTATAAGCTCCTATTGTCCACGCCATGTAAAATAATTTTAAAAAGATTCTGAAATAAAATATCATAATGCATCATTACAATGTTCCATTACAATTAACATATTAGAGGTAAAACATATATTTCTATGATTAAATTTGGTTATAACGTGAAGGGTCCCCTGCTGAAGATCAATAATCATGCTATCTCTCTTAGCTCTCAGATAAAAATAACTAATATTATATCAAATAATTATAATTTTATTAAAAGTAATTCAGAAATGGTTTCGATGATGAAGAAAAAAAGAGGAGGATCGGCAGTGTGTGGTAGAACTGATTTAATGAAATAGGTGTTTAGGGGGTTTGAAAGTGAATCCCAGGAAGTTTGGAAATATCAAAGTGAAATAGTGAGTTGGGAGTTGGAAAGTGTTTTAGAAATGGTAAGGCAAAAGAGAATCTAAAAGAAGACGAACTCAGGTAAGTATTTGGTCAAATTTAAATTAACAGTTTAACAGAAATGGTTGATATTAAACTTTTCACAATTAAGCGTCTTTGGTACAAAGCCTCATTGTCAGGTACCAATAGAATATCACACCAAGTTATCCATAAAATGTATACCTCTCTACTATATCTAACTTGGTTTGATTTCCTTTAGCACTTGCATATGAGATATTGTACCCGACTAATAAAAAAAAAAAAGACATACTGGAGAAAAAGTTAAGTTTTCAATTTAGGTGTTAAAAAGAGGAGGGTGGAATTAGGAGATAAAATGTAGGGTGTTTGCAAGGGAGGATGAAAAGTGGAGATGGACGGTCATATAGTATGGGGAAATTGGAAAAGTTGATATGGTTGCAATGATTAAAAGTCACTTTGATTAAATTTGTTTACATTTTTTTAAATCTAATCCTTTTTTTTGAATAATAATTTAAGATTTGAAATATAGTAATATAAGCGACTTCATGATTTATTAAAAGAGGTAGCTAATTAAGGTAGCTAAAACACTTCCGGCGATAAAGAAAAAAATTTAAATATACAATAGTACTGTACTCACATAGCCGCTTCTACTTCGTATATAGCTTACCAAAGTTATTCAACACATTCATGAGTTTACCTACCTAATGTTAGAAATATATTATTGTTGAATGGATAAATATAATAACAAATATTTTGAAATTATACATACCTGGAAAATAATTATTTTTTAAACAAAATATATCAGGTATTCATTGTAATATTTTAATTGTTTACCATAAAAAATGTATAAGCTCCTATTGTCCACGCCATGTAAAATAATTTTAAAAAGATTCTGAAATAAAATATCATAATGCATCATTACAATGTTCCATTACAATTAACATATTAGAGGTAAAACATATATTTCTATGATTAAATTTGGTTATAACGTGAAGGGTCCCCTGCTGAAGATCAATAATCATGCTATCTCTCTTAGCTCTCAGATAAAAATAATTAATATTATATCAAATAATTATAATTTTATTAAAAGTAATTCAGAAATGGTTTCGATGATGAAGAAAAAAAGAGGAGGATCGGCAGTGTGTGGTAGAACTGATTTAATGAAATAGGTGTTTAGGGGGTTTGAAAGTGAATCCCAGGAAGTTTGGAAATATCAAAGTGAAATAGTGAGTTGGGAGTTGGAAAGTGTTTTAGAAATGGTAAGGCAAAAGAGAATCTAAAAGAAGACGAACTCAGGTAAGTATTTGGTCAAATTTAAATTAACAGTTTAACAGAAATGGTTGATATTAAACTTTTCACAATTAAGCGTCTTTGGTACAAAGCCTCATTGTCAGGTACCAATAGAATATCACACCAAGTTATCCATAAAATGTATACCTCTCTACTATATCTAACTTGGTTTGATTTCCTTTAGCACTTGCATATGAGATATTGTACCCGACTAATAAAAAAAAAAAAAGACATACTGGAGAAAAAGTTAAGTTTTCAATTTAGGTGTTAAAAAGAGGAGGGTGGAATCAGGAGATAAAATGTAGGGTGTTTGGAAGGGAGGATGAAAAGTGGAGATGGACGGTCATATAGTATGGGGAAATTGGAAAAGTTGTTATGGTTGCAATGATTAAAAGTCACTTTGATTAAATTTGTTTACATTTTTTTAAATCTAATCCTTTTTTTGAATAATAATTTAAGATTTGAAATATAGCAATATAAGCGATTTCATGATTTATTAAAAGAGGTAGCTAATTAAGGTAGCTGAAACACTTCCGGCGATAAAGAAAAAAATTTAAATATACAATAGTACTGTACTCACATAGCCGCTTCTACTTCGTATATAGCTTACCAAAGTTATTCAACACATTCATGAGTTTACCTACCTAATGTTAGAAATATATTATTGTTTGAATGGATAAATATAATAACAAATATTTTGAAATTATACATACCTGGAAAATAATTATTTTTTAAACAAAATATATCAGGTATTCATTGTAAAATTTTAATTGTTTACCATAAAAAATGTATAAGCTCCTATTGTCCACGCCATGTAAAATAATTTTAAAAAGATTCTGAAATAAAATATCATAATGCATCATTACAATGTTCCATTACAATTAACATATTAGAGGTAAAACATATATTTCTATGATTAAATTTGGTTATAACGTGAAGGGTCCCCTGCTGAAGATCAATAATCATGCTATCTCTCTTAGCTCTCAGATAAAAATAATTAATATTATATCAAATAATTATAATTTTATTAAAAGTAATTCAGAAATGGTTTCGATGATGAAGAAAAAAAGAGGAGGATCGGCAGTGTGTGGTAGAACTGATTTAATGAAATAGGTGTTTAGGGGGTTTGAAAGTGAATCCCAGGAAGTTTGGAAATATCAAAGTGAAATAGTGAGTTGGGAGTTGGAAAGTGTTTTAGAAATGGTAAGGCAAAAGAGAATCTAAAAGAAGACGAACTCAGGTAAGTATTTGGTCAAATTTAAATTAACAGTTTAACAGAAATGGTTGATATTAAACTTTTCACAATTAAGCGTCTTTGGTACAAAGCCTCATTGTCAGGTACCAATAGAATATCACACCAAGTTATCCATAAAATGTATACCTCTCTACTATATCTAACTTGGTTTGATTTCCTTTAGCACTTGCATATGAGATATTGTACCCGACTAATAAAAAAAAAAAAGACATACTGGAGAAAAAGTTAAGTTTTCAATTTAGGTGTTAAAAAGAGGAGGGTGGAATTAGGAGATAAAATGTAGGGTGTTTGCAAGGGAGGATGAAAAGTGGAGATGGACGGTCATATAGTATGGGGAAATTGGAAAAGTTGTTATGGTTGCAATGATTAAAAGTCACTTTGATTAAATTTGTTTACATTTTTTTAAATCTAATCCTTTTTTTTGAATAATAATTTAAGATTTGAAATATAGTAATATAAGCGACTTCATGATTTATTAAAAGAGGTAGCTAATTAAGGTAGCTAAAACACTTCCGGCGATAAAGAAAAAAATTTAAATATACAATAGTACTGTACTCACATAGCCGCTTCTACTTCGTATATAGCTTACCAAAGTTATTCAACACATTCATGAGTTTACCTACCTAATGTTAGAAATATATTATTGTTGAATGGATAAATATAATAACAAATATTTTGAAATTATACATACCTGGAAAATAATTATTTTTTAAACAAAATATATCAGGTATTCATTGTAATATTTTAATTGTTTACCATAAAAAATGTATAAGCTCCTATTGTCCACGCCATGTAAAATAATTTTAAAAAGATTCTGAAATAAAATATCATAATGCATCATTACAATGTTCCATTACAATTAACATATTAGAGGTAAAACATATATTTCTATGATTAAATTTGGTTATAACGTGAAGGGTCCCCTGCTGAAGATCAATAATCATGCTATCTCTCTTAGCTCTCAGATAAAAATAATTAATATTATATCAAATAATTATAATTTTATTAAAAGTAATTCAGAAATGGTTTCGATGATGAAGAAAAAAAGAGGAGGATCGGCAGTGTGTGGTAGAACTGATTTAATGAAATAGGTGTTTAGGGGGTTTGAAAGTGAATCCCAGGAAGTTTGGAAATATCAAAGTGAAATAGTGAGTTGGGAGTTGGAAAGTGTTTTAGAAATGGTAAGGCAAAAGAGAATCTAAAAGAAGACGAACTCAGGTAAGTATTTGGTCAAATTTAAATTAACAGTTTAACAGAAATGGTTGATATTAAACTTTTCACAATTAAGCGTCTTTGGTACAAAGCCTCATTGTCAGGTACCAATAGAATATCACACCAAGTTATCCATAAAATGTATACCTCTCTACTATATCTAACTTGGTTTGATTTCCTTTAGCACTTGCATATGAGATATTGTACCCGACTAATAAAAAAAAAAAAAGACATACTGGAGAAAAAGTTAAGTTTTCAATTTAGGTGTTAAAAAGAGGAGGGTGGAATCAGGAGATAAAATGTAGGGTGTTTGGAAGGGAGGATGAAAAGTGGAGATGGACGGTCATATAGTATGGGGAAATTGGAAAAGTTGTTATGGTTGCAATGATTAAAAGTCACTTTGATTAAATTTGTTTACATTTTTTTAAATCTAATCCTTTTTTTGAATAATAATTTAAGATTTGAAATATAGCAATATAAGCGATTTCATGATTTATTAAAAGAGGTAGCTAATTAAGGTAGCTGAAACACTTCCGGCGATAAAGAAAAAAATTTAAATATACAATAGTACTGTACTCACATAGCCGCTTCTACTTCGTATATAGCTTACCAAAGTTATTCAACACATTCATGAGTTTACCTACCTAATGTTAGAAATATATTATTGTTTGAATGGATAAATATAATAACAAATATTTTGAAATTATACATACCTGGAAAATAATTATTTTTTAAACAAAATATATCAGGTATTCATTGTAATATTTTAATTGTTTACCATAAAAAATGTATAAGCTCCTATTGTCCACGCCATGTAAAATAATTTTAAAAAGATTCTGAAATAAAATATCATAATGCATCATTACAATGTTCCATTACAATTAACATATTAGAGGTAAAACATATATTTCTATGATTAAATTTGGTTATAACGTGAAGGGTCCCCTGCTGAAGATCAATAATCATGCTATCTCTCTTAGCTCTCAGATAAAAATAATTAATATTATATCAAATAATTATAATTTTATTAAAAGTAATTCAGAAATGGTTTCGATGATGAAGAAAAAAAGAGGAGGATCGGCAGTGTGTGGTAGAACTGATTTAATGAAATAGGTGTTTAGGGGGTTTGAAAGTGAATCCCAGGAAGTTTGGAAATATCAAAGTGAAATAGTGAGTTGGGAGTTGGAAAGTGTTTTAGAAATGGTAAGGCAAAAGAGAATCTAAAAGAAGACGAACTCAGGTAAGTATTTGGTCAAATTTAAATTAACAGTTTAACAGAAATGGTTGATATTAAACTTTTCACAATTAAGCGTCTTTGGTACAAAGCCTCATTGTCAGGTACCAATAGAATATCACACCAAGTTATCCATAAAATGTATACCTCTCTACTATATCTAACTTGGTTTGATTTCCTTTAGCACTTGCATATGAGATATTGTACCCGACTAATAAAAAAAAAAAAAGACATACTGGAGAAAAAGTTAAGTTTTCAATTTAGGTGTTAAAAAGAGGAGGGTGGAATCAGGAGATAAAATGTAGGGTGTTTGGAAGGGAGGATGAAAAGTGGAGATGGACGGTCATATAGTATGGGGAAATTGGAAAAGTTGTTATGGTTGCAATGATTAAAAGTCACTTTGATTAAATTTGTTTACATTTTTTTAAATCTAATCCTTTTTTTTGAATAATAATTTAAGATTTGAAATATAGTAATATAAGCGACTTCATGATTTATTAAAAGAGGTAGCTAATTAAGGTAGCTGAAACACTTCGGGCGATAAAGAAAAAAATTTAAATATACAATAGTACTGTACTCACATAGCCGCTTCTACTTCGTATATAGCTTACCAAAGTTATTCAACACATTCATGAGTTTACCTACCTAATGTTAGAAATATATTATTGTTTGAATGGATAAATATAATAACAATTATTTTGAAATTATACATACCTGGAAAATAATTATTTTTTAAACAAAATATATCAGGTATTCATTGTAATATTTTAATTGTTTACCATAAAAAATGTATAAGCTCCTATTGTCCACGCCATGTAAAATAATTTTAAAAAGATTCTGAAATAAAATATCATAATGCATCATTACAATGTTCCATTACAATTAACATATTAGAGGTAAAACATATATTTCTATGATTAAATTTGGTTATAACGTGAAGGGTCCCCTGCTGAAGATCAATAATCATGCTATCTCTCTTAGCTCTCAGATAAAAATAATTAATATTATATCAAATAATTATAATTTTATTAAAAGTAATTCAGAAATGGTTTCGATGATGAAGAAAAAAAGAGGAGGATCGGCAGTGTGTGGTAGAACTGATTTAATGAAATAGGTGTTTAGGGGGTTTGAAAGTGAATCCCAGGAAGTTTGGAAATATCAAAGTGAAATAGTGAGTTGGGAGTTGGAAAGTGTTTTAGAAATGGTAAGGCAAAAGAGAATCTAAAAGAAGACGAACTCAGGTAAGTATTTGGTCAAATTTAAATTAACAGTTTAACAGAAATGGTTGATATTAAACTTTTCACAATTAAGCGTCTTTGGTACAAAGCCTCATTGTCAGGTACCAATAGAATATCACACCAAGTTATCCATAAAATGTATACCTCTCTACTATATCTAACTTGGTTTGATTTCCTTTAGCACTTGCATATGAGATATTGTACCCGACTAATAAAAAAAAAAAAAGACATACTGGAGAAAAAGTTAAGTTTTCAATTTAGGTGTTAAAAAGAGGAGGGTGGAATCAGGAGATAAAATGTAGGGTGTTTGGAAGGGAGGATGAAAAGTGGAGATGGACGGTCATATAGTATGGGGAAATTGGAAAAGTTGTTATGGTTGCAATGATTAAAAGTCACTTTGATTAAATTTGTTTACATTTTTTTAAATCTAATCCTTTTTTTTGAATAATAATTTAAGATTTGAAATATAGTAATATAAGCGACTTCATGATTTATTAAAAGAGGTAGCTAATTAAGGTAGCTGAAACACTTCGGGCGATAAAGAAAAAAATTTAAATATACAATAGTACTGTACTCACATAGCCGCTTCTACTTCGTATATAGCTTACCAAAGTTATTCAACACATTCATGAGTTTACCTACCTAATGTTAGAAATATATTATTGTTTGAATGGATAAATATAATAACAATTATTTTGAAATTATACATACCTGGAAAATAATTATTTTTTAAACAAAATATATCAGGTATTCATTGTAATATTTTAATTGTTTACCATAAAAAATGTATAAGCTCCTATTGTCCACGCCATGTAAAATAATTTTAAAAAGATTCTGAAATAAAATATCATAATGCATCATTACAATGTTCCATTACAATTAACATATTAGAGGTAAAACATATATTTCTATGATTAAATTTGGTTATAACGTGAAGGGTCCCCTGCTGAAGATCAATAATCATGCTATCTCTCTTAGCTCTCAGATAAAAATAATTAATATTATATCAAATAATTATAATTTTATTAAAAGTAATTCAGAAATGGTTTCGATGATGAAGAAAAAAAGAGGAGGATCGGCAGTGTGTGGTAGAACTGATTTAATGAAATAGGTGTTTAGGGGGTTTGAAAGTGAATCCCAGGAAGTTTGGAAATATCAAAGTGAAATAGTGAGTTGGGAGTTGGAAAGTGTTTTAGAAATGGTAAGGCAAAAGAGAATCTAAAAGAAGACGAACTCAGGTAAGTATTTGGTCAAATTTAAATTAACAGTTTAACAGAAATGGTTGATATTAAACTTTTCACAATTAAGCGTCTTTGGTACAAAGCCTCATTGTCAGGTACCAATAGAATATCACACCAAGTTATCCATAAAATGTATACCTCTCTACTATATCTAACTTGGTTTGATTTCCTTTAGCACTTGCATATGAGATATTGTACCCGACTAATAAAAAAAAAAAAAAAGACATACTGGAGAAAAAGTTAAGTTTTCAATTTAGGTGTTAAAAAGAGGAGGGTGGAATTAGGAGATAAAATGTAGGGTGTTTGGAAGGGAGGATGAAAAGTGGAGATGGACGGTCATATAGTATGGGGAAATTGGAAAAGTTGTTATGGTTGCAATGATTAAAAGTCACTTTGATTAAATTTGTTTACATTTTTTTAAATCTAATCCTTTTTTTGAATAATAATTTAAGATTTGAAATATAGCAATATAAGCGATTTCATGATTTATTAAAAGAGGTAGCTATTTAAGGTAGCTAAAACACTGCCGGCGATAAAGAAAAAAATTAAAATATACAATAGTACTGTACTCACATAGCCGCTTCTACTTCGTATATAGCTTACCAAAGTTATTCAACACATTCATGAGTTTACCTACCTAATGTTAGAAATATATTATTGTTTGAATGGATAAATATAATAACAAATATTTTGAAATTATACATACCTGGAAAATAATTATTTTTTAAACAAAATATATCAGGTATTCATTGTAATATTTTAATTGTTTACCATAAAAAATGTATAAGCTCCTATTGTCCACGCCATGTATAATAATTTTAAAAAGATTCTGAAATAAAATATCGTAATGCATCATTACAATGTTCCATTACAATTAACATATTAGAGGTAAAACATATATTTCTATGATTAAATTTGGTTATAACGTGAAGGGTCCCCTGCTGAAGATCAATAATCATGCTATCTCTCTTAGCTCTCAGATAAAAATAATTAATATTATATCAAATAATTATAATTTTATTAAAAGTAATTCAGAAATGGTTTCGATGATGAAGAAAAAAAGAGGAGGATCGGCAGTGTGTGGTAGAACTGATTTAATGAAATAGGTGTTTAGGGGGTTTGAAAGTGAATCCCAGGAAGTTTGGAAGTATCAAAGTGAAATAGTGAGTTGGGAGTTGGAAAGTGTTTTAGAAATGGTAAGGCAAAAGAGAATCTAAAAGAAGACGAACTCAGGTAAGTATTTGGTCAAATTTAAATTAACAGTTTAACAGAAATGGTTGATATTAAACTTTTCACAATTAAGCGTCTTTGGTACAAAGCCTCATTGTCAGGTACCAATAGAATATCACACCAAGTTATCCATAAAATGTATACCTCTCTACTATATCTAACTTGGTTTGATTTCCTTTAGCACTTGCATATGAGATGTTGTACCCGACTAATAAAAAAAAAAAGACATACTGGAGAAAAAGTTAAGTTTTCAATTTAGGTGTTAAAAAGAAGAGGGAGGAATCAGGAGATAAAATGTAGGGTGTTTGGAAGGGAGGATGAAAAGTGGAGATGGACGGTCATATAGTATGGGGAAATTGGAAAAGTTGTTATGGTTGCAATGATTAAAAGTCACTTTGATTAAATTTGTTTACATTTTTTTAAATCTAATCCTTTTTTTGAATAATAATTTAAGATTTGAAATATAGCAATATAAGCGATTTCATGATTTATTAAAAGAGGTAGCTAATTAAGGTAGCTGAAACACTTCCGGCGATAAAGAAAAAAATTTAAATATACAATAGTACTGTACTCACATAGCCGCTTCTACTTCGTATATAGCTTACCAAAGTTATTCAACACATTCATGAGTTTACCTACCTAATGTTAGAAATATATTATTGTTTGAATGGATAAATATAATAACAAATATTTTGAAATTATACATACCTGGAAAATAATTATTTTTTAAACAAAATATATCAGGTATTCATTGTAATATTTTAATTGTTTACCATAAAAAATGTATAAGCTCCTATTGTCCACGCCATGTAAAATAATTTTAAAAAGATTCTGAAATAAAATATCATAATGCATCATTACAATGTTCCATTACAACTAACATATTAGAGGTAAAACATATATTTCTATGATTAAATTTGGTTATAACGTGAAGGGTCCCCTGCTGAAGATCAATAATCATGCTATCTGTCTTAGCTCTCAGATAAAAATAATTAATATTATATCAAATAATTATAATTTTATTAAAAGTAATTCAGAAATGGTTTCGATGATGAAGAAAAAAAGAGGAGGATCGGCAGTGTGTGGAAGAACTGATTTAATGAAATAGGTGTTTAGGGGGTTTGAAAGTGAATCCCAGGAAGTTTGGAAGTATCAAAGTGAAATAGTGAGTTGGGAGTTGGAAAGTGTTTTAGAAATGGTAAGGCAAAAGAGAATCTAAAAGAAGACGAACTCAGGTAAGTATTTGGTCAAATTTAAATTAACAGTTTAACAGAAATGGTTGATATTAAACTTTTCACAATTAAGCGTCTTTGGTACAAAGCCTCATTGTCAGGTACCAATAGAATATCACACCAAGTTATCCATAAAATGTATACCTCTCTACTATATCTAACTTGGTTTGATTTCCTTTAGCACTTGCATATGAGATGTTGTACCCGACTAATAAAAAAAAAAAGACATACTGGAGAAAAAGTTAAGTTTTCAATTTAGGTGTTAAAAAGAAGAGGGAGGAATCAGGAGATAAAATGTAGGGTGTTTGGAAGGGAGGATGAAAAGTGGAGATGGACGGTCATATAGTATGGGGAAATTGGAAAAGTTGTTATGGTTGCAATGATTAAAAGTCACTTTGATTAAATTTGTTTACATTTTTTTAAATCTAATCCTTTTTTTGAATAATAATTTAAGATTTGAAATATAGCAATATAAGCGATTTCATGATTTATTAAAAGAGGTAGCTAATTAAGGTAGCTGAAACACTTCCGGCGATAAAGAAAAAAATTTAAATATACAATAGTACTGTACTCACATAGCCGCTTCTACTTCGTATATAGCTTACCAAAGTTATTCAACACATTCATGAGTTTACCTACCTAATGTTAGAAATATATTATTGTTTGAATGGATAAATATAATAACAAATATTTTGAAATTATACATACCTGGAAAATAATTATTTTTTAAACAAAATATATCAGGTATTCATTGTAATATTTTAATTGTTTACCATAAAAAATGTATAAGCTCCTATTGTCCACGCCATGTAAAATAATTTTAAAAAGATTCTGAAATAAAATATCGTAATGCATCATTACAATGTTCCATTACAATTAACATATTAGAGGTAAAACATATATTTCTATGATTAAATTTGGTTATAACGTGAAGGGTCCCCTGCTGAAGATCAATAATCATGCTATCTCTCTTAGCTCTCAGATAAAAATAATTAATATTATATCAAATAATTATAATTTTATTAAAAGTAATTCAGAAATGGTTTCGATGATGAAGAAAAAAAGAGGAGGATCGGCAGTGTGTGGTAGAACTGATTTAATGAAATAGGTGTTTAGGGGGTTTGAAAGTGAATCCCAGGAAGTTTGGAAGTATCAAAGTGAAATAGTGAGTTGGGAGTTGGAAAGTGTTTTAGAAATGGTAAGGCAAAAGAGAATCTAAAAGAAGACGAACTCAGGTAAGTATTTGGGCAAATTTAAATTAACAGTTTAACAGAAATGGTTGATATTAAACTTTTCACAATTAAGCGTCTTTGGTACAAAGCCTCATTGTCAGGTACCAATAGAATATCACACCAAGTTATCCATAAAATGTATACCTCTCTACTATATCTAACTTGGTTTGATTTCCTTTAGCACTTGCATATGAGATATTGTACCCGACTAATAAAAAAAAAAAAGACATACTGGAGAAAAAGTTAAGTTTTCAATTTAGGTGTTAAAAAGAGGAGGGTGGAATCAGGAGATAAAATGTAGGGTGTTTGAAAGGGAGGATGAAAAGTGGAGATGGACGGTCATATAGTATGGGGAAATTGGAAAAGTTGTTATGGTTGCAATGATTAAAAGTCACTTTGATTAAATTTGTTTACATTTTTTTAAATCTAATCCTTTTTTTGAATAATAATTTAAGATTTGAAATATAGCAATATAAGCGATTTCATGATTTATTAAAAGAGGTAGCTAATTAAGGTAGCTGAAACACTTCCGGCGATAAAGAAAAAAATTTAAATATACAATAGTACTTTACTCACATAGCCGCTTCTACTTCGTATATAGCTTACCAAAGTTATTCAACACATTCATGAGTTTACCTACCTAATGTTAGAAATATATTATTGTTTGAATGGATAAATATAATAACAAATATTTTGAAATTATACATACCTGGAAAATAATTATTTTTTAAACAAAATATATCAGGTATTCATTGTAATATTTTAATTGTTTACCATAAAAAATGTATAAGCTCCTATTGTCCACGCCATGTAAAATAATTTTAAAAAGATTCTGAAATAAAATATCGTAATGCATCATTACAATGTTCCATTACAATTAACATATTAGAGGTAAAACATATATTTCTATGATTAAATTTGGTTATAACGTGAAGGGTCCCCTGCTGAAGATCAATAATCATGCTATCTCTCTTAGCTCTCAGATAAAAATAATTAATATTATATCAAATAATTATAATTTTATTAAAAGTAATTCAGAAATGGTTTCGATGATGAAGAAAAAAAGAGGAGGATCGGCAGTGTGTGGTAGAACTGATTTAATGAAATAGGTGTTTAGGGGGTTTGAAAGTGAATCCCAGGAAGTTTGGAAGTATCAAAGTGAAATAGTGAGTTGGGAGTTGGAAAGTGTTTTAGAAATGGTAAGGCAAAAGAGAATCTAAAAGAAGACGAACTCAGGTAAGTATTTGGTCAAATTTAAATTAACAGTTTAACAGAAATGGTTGATATTAAACTTTTCACAATTAAGCGTCTTTGGTACAAAGCCTCATTGTCAGGTACCAATAGAATATCACACCAAGTTATCCATAAAATGTATACCTCTCTACTATATCTAACTTGGTTTGATTTCCTTTAGCACTTGCATATGAGATATTGTACCCGACTAATAAAAAAAAAAAAGACATACTGGAGAAAAAGTTAAGTTTTCAATTTAGGTGTTAAAAAGAGGAGGGTGGAATCAGGAGATAAAATGTAGGGTGTTTGAAAGGGAGGATGAAAAGTGGAGATGGACGGTCATATAGTATGGGGAAATTGGAAAAGTTGTTATGGTTGCAATGATTAAAAGTCACTTTGATTAAATTTGTTTACATTTTTTTAAATCTAATCCTTTTTTTGAATAATAATTTAAGATTTGAAATATAGCAATATAAGCGATTTCATGATTTATTAAAAGAGGTAGCTAATTAAGGTAGCTGAAACACTTCCGGCGATAAAGAAAAAAATTTAAATATACAATAGTACTGTACTCACATAGCCGCTTCTACTTCGTATATAGCTTACCAAAGTTATTCAACACATTCATGAGTTTACCTACCTAATGTTAGAAATATATTATTGTTTGAATGGATAAATATAATAACAAATATTTTGAAATTATACATACCTGGAAAATAATTATTTTTTAAACAAAATATATTAGGTATTCATTGTAATATTTTAATTGTTTACCATAAAAAATGTATAAGCTCCTATTGTCCACGCCATGTAAAATAATTTTAAAAAGATTCTGAAATAAAATATCGTAATGCATCATTACAATGTTCCATTATAATTAACATATTAGAGGTAAAACATATATTTCTATGATTAAATGTGGTTATAACGTGAAAGGTCCCCTGCTGAAGATCAATAATCATGCTATCTCTCTTAGCTCTCAGATAAAAATAATTAATATTATATCAAATAATTATAATTTTATTAAAAGTAATTGAGAAATGGTTTCGATGATGAAGAAAAAAAGAGGAGGATCGGCAGTGTGTGGTAGAACTGATTTAATGAAATAGGTGTTTAGGGGGTTTGAAAGTGAATCCCAGGAAGTTTGGAAGTATCAAAGTGAAATAGTGAGTTGGGAGTTGGAAAGTGTTTTAGAAATGGTAAGGCAAAAGAGATTCTAAAAGAAGACGAACTCAGGTAAGTATTTGGTCAAATTTAAATTAACAGTTTAACAGAAATGGTTGATATTAAACTTTTCACAATTAAGCGTCTTTGGTACAAAGCCTCATTGTAAGGTACCAATAGAATATCACACCAAGTTATCCATAAAATGTATACCTCTCTACTATATCTAACTTGGTTTGATTTCCTTTAGCACTTGCATATGAGATATTGTACCCGACTAATAAAAAAAAAAAAGACATACTGGAGAAAAAGTTAAGTTTTCAATTTAGGTGTTAAAAAGAGGAGGGTGGAATCAGGAGATAAAATGTAGGGTGTTTGAAAGGGAGGATGAAAAGTGGAGATGGACGGTCATATAGTATGGGGAAATTGGAAAAGTTGTTATGGTTGCAATGATTAAAAGTCACTTTGATTAAATTTGTTTACATTTTTTTAAATCTAATCCTTTTTTTGAATAATAATTTAAGATTTGAAATATAGCAATATAAGCGATTTCATGATTTATTAAAAGAGGTAGCTATTTAAGGTAGCTAAAACACTGCCGGCGATAAAGAAAAAAATTAAAATATCCAATAGTACTGTACTCACATAGCCGCTTCTACTTCGTATATAGCTTACCAAAGTTATTCAACACATTCATGAGTGTACCTACCTAATGTTAGAAATATATTATTGTTTGAATGGAATAGAATAACCAATATTTTAAAATTATACGTACCTGGAAAAAAAATGATTTTTTTAGTAAATATATTATGAATTCATTGTACTTTTTTTATAATTACCATAAAAAATGTATAAGCTCCTATTATCCACGCCATGTAAAATAATTTTAAAAAGATTCTGAAATAAAATATCATAATGCATCATTACAATGTTCCATTATAATTAACATATTAGAGGTAAAACATTTATTTCTATGATTAAATTTGGTTATAACGTGAAGGGTCCCCTGCTGAAGATCAATAATCATGCTATCTCTCTTAGCTCTCAGATAAAAATAATTAATATTATATCAAATAATTATAATTTTATTAAAAGTAATTCAGAAATGGTTTCGATGATGAAGAAAAAAAGAGGAGGATCGGCAGTGTGTGGTAGAACTGATTTAATGAAATAGGTGTTTAGGGGGTTTGAAAGTGAATCCCAGGAAGTTTGGAAGTATCAAAGTGAAATAGTGAGTTGGGAGTTGGAAAGTGTTTTAGAAATGGTAAGGCAAAAGAGAATCTAAAAGAAGACGAACTCAGGTAAGTATTTGATCTAATGTAAACCTAAATTAACAGTTTAACAGAAATGATTGATATTAAACTTTTCACAACTAAGTGTCTTTGGTACAAAGCCTCATTGTTAGGTATCAATAGAATACCACGCCAAGTTATCCATAAAATGTATACCTCTCTACTATATCTAACTTGGTTTGATTTCCTTTAGCACTTTCATATGAGATATCGTACCCCGACTAGTAAAAAATCAAAGACATAGTGGGTAAAATGTTACTTTTTTAATTTAGGTGTTAATAAAAGGAGGGTGGAAAGAGGAGATGAAATGTTGGGTGCTTTGAATGGAGGATGGAAAGTGGGGGTGGATGGTCAAAACGTATGGAGAAATTGAAAAAGTTCTTACGGTCATTGTGGGGTTCAGATATTGAACGGTCTAAATATTAGTCGAAATGTACTCTTAAATGAATGTTGAGCATTAAATAATAGTGCCTATCTGTTAATACTTAGAAATTTATTCGAGTAAATAGCAAATGTTAAAACGACCATACCAAGAAGAAAAAAAAAGGTCACTTTGATTAAATTTGTTTACATTTTTTTTAATCTAATCCTTTTTTTAAATAATAATGTAAAATTTGAAATATAGTTATATAAGCGATTTCATGATTTATTAAAAGAGGCAGCTATTTAAGATAGCTAAAACACTGCCGGCAATAGAAATAAAAGGAAAAAATTAAAATATACCATAGTTCTGTACTCACGTAGCTACTTCTGCTTTATATATAGCTTACCAAAGTTATTCAACACATTCATGAGTGTACCTACCTAATGTTAGAAATATATTATTGTTTGAATGGAATATAATAACCAATATTTTAAAATTATACGTACCTGGAATAAAAATGATTTTTTTAGTAAATATATTATGAATTCATTGTACTTTTTTTATAATTAGCATACAAAATGTATAAGCTCTTATTATTAACGTCAAGTAAAATGATTCTAAGAAATTCTAAAATCAAATATGATAATATTAACATAACAATATTCCATTATAATTACCATATTAATGGTAAAACTTATTGTTTTATAATAAATTTGGGTGGAACGTGAATGCTTCCCTGCTGAAGATTTATAACCATGAAATCTGCTTAGGTCTTAGATTATAATAATAAATATGATATTAAATATTTACAACATTATTGAATGCAATTAAGAGATTGTTTTGATTGTAGAGGAAATAAAAGTGGTGTCAGCAATGTGAGGAAGAACTGATTTGTTGGAATAGGTGCGGAGGGGTTTGGAAGTAAATTGCAGGAAACTTGCAAGTATTGAATGAAGTGAGTTGGAAAGAGTTTTAGAAACGGCAAGGCAAAAGAGGAACTGAAAGAAGACTAGCCTATGTAAGTTTTTGATCTAATGTAAATTTAAATTATAGTATAACAAAAATGGTTGATAGTAAGCGTCTTTGGTACACAGTCTCATTGTCAGGTACTAATAGAATACCACACTGAGTTATCAATAAAATTTATACTTCTCTACTATATCTAACTTGGTTTGATTTCCTTTAGAACTTGCATATGATATTTTTAACCATGATTTATAAAAAAATCAAAGACGTACTAGGTAAAAAGTTAATTTTTTAATTTATGTATTAAAAGAAGGAGGGTGGACAGAGGAGTGAAATGTTAGGCTCTTGGAAGAAAGGATGGAAAGTAGGGATGGATTATCAAAAACTAGGGAAAGTTGTGACAGACATTGGGAGGAGAGGGAGAGGAGGGCAGGTGAGATATGGTACGGTTAAAGCTTTTAACGTGAAGGATTCTCTGCTGAAGTTAATAATCATGAAATCTGATACTATACTAAGTGTAAGCAAGTAATTTAGAGTCGCCAATGAAATAATCATCATTTAAAGTAAATTAATGAACATTATTCAAAACCTCATCCTGAACATCTATTGTTATGAGCTGAGCAATCACGGGTGGAACACCATTGCTGAAGTGACACTCACACTGGACTGGTCTTCGAGCTGAACACTGGCTGTACTGAATCCTCTTAGAATTCGCTCACTCCTTCAGATTGGTAAGTTGTTAATTCATCTCCAGCTGACTATGGATCACAGTATAAATTCAAAAGAACTCCATACCGATGTTCTGATCTATCAATACTAAAGAGCATTATTGAAAACAAAATTTCAAGTCTGCAAAAACAATTAATTATTTTATTCATCCCTCCTTTTAACTTCGAACTTCACATTTATTTTAAATCATATTTATTGCTAAAATCTGAAAGAATCTTTTATGTAGAAACTTGAATGTAAATAATAATTAACATTATGATTCATATTAATAATACACAATTCATCTTTTTATACGTGAATAAATAATATCATCAGCGAAAATGAAAATTACAGAATGGCTAGTGTTTCTAAACTGTTTTTCTAGAAATGTTGCTTTAGGAGCTAATATGGCGGAGGGGACCACAGAGTCAAATTAGCATTTTTTTTTTCAAGCTATCAACTTCATGATTCTTATTAATTTCAATTTCTAATCAATAAACGAATATATAATTCGTATTATATTCTTTCCAATTTTAAACAATATTCAAACATTTTACAATGAATAATAATAATCTCAACCTATTAAACATAATTTTCAAAAATCAAATTCATACATATCTAAAACTGCAATCAGAAAGAATCTTTTTTTACAGTAACTTAAACTTAAATAATGGTATCATATTTTGTGATGAAAAGTAGTTTATACACTTGAATATTTATTAAAATAAATAATAAGAAAACATATAGGAATATAATATATATAAGTCATTTAGAAATTCTATCAGTAAATGCAACAGAGCCCTATTTCATAATAAAGTAAAAAAGTAGCAGTGCAAGTAGACCTATGATTTACTACGCATATGATACTGTGAAATAATGAAACATGATAAAATTTAAAATAGTTATTAACTATTGCATATGCCTAGTAAGTCATAGGTCTACTTGCACTTGCACTTTATAATGAAATAGGGCCCTGGTGTAAGGATCTTATTTATTAACAGAGCAAAAATAATAAAAATGTTCATAAGAATTATCAATCCTTCCTTTCATATATGAAAGATATGAATAAGTAATAATATTTGCATACTTGTGGAAAAAGTGCGACTATTCATCCACCGTTTTCAAAGGTTCTTAATATTCTGATAAAACATTTATAACATATAATGGCGGACATCGCCTCTGGGCCAATGAGATGTCTGCATTCCTAGATTTGAAACGATTCCTACCGGTAGAGAAATGCACGATAAAATTTATATCTTTAAGTCATTTAGTAAGAATCAGAAAGAAATTCAGTCCAATATTTAATGTTATAGCTATAATTCTTATCGAGTTATATCTAATAATATAGGAACAATATATTAATGTTCAAAAAAGGAGATTAAAGTTTAAATTAACATACTGTTGTGGATATTCTAAGGGCTGTGATTTTTAAGCTGATTTAAAAAAAAAATTAAATCTCATAATTTTAATTTGTTTCTAATTACAGTCAATAATTTTATATTTCAATATTCAGTTCAATATTTAATGGTATAGATTTTATTCGCATAATAATACTTCCATATTTCTAATTTTCAACCGTATTTGATTATTAAAAAATATATAATAGCAAAGCAAATAATTGGGCCGGTGAGAATCATATTGGTCTTAATTTAGTCAATTTTGGTGGTTTTTTCTCCATAAATTCTATGTTTTGTAAATTAATCTAAAATGATACATGTATATCATGCATATTCAGTATATGCATGTATATTATGCAAGTTTCATTTACGTACATATTATGTAATCTAGCAAGCTTATCTAAATAATTTTCTAATCCATTCTCTTATACGAAAAGAAGTTGTCTACTGTTTAAATATCCTATTTTAACGTTAATTCTATTTTATTTTTGAAGTAAGTACCTCTATCCTCGCCAAAGCTAGTATTATTTTTAGAGCGTTACAATATATGTATAAATTTTATCCTCCTCCTCTCCTCTTACGCGTCTATTCTTGGGAAATAATACGACTGTGCTTTAACAAATCCACTTTTAGTCATTTTAATTAATGAAAGAATTCGTGATAAAATTCAATTTATCGTCCACCACTTAAAGAAAGTATCCAGCAATCAAACGAAGCAGTTATGCTGTCATGAATTTTGACGTCACACCTCGGGCTAACCAATAGTAATGCGTTTAGAATTTTTAAATTTCGCACGTATTTATTGCATATTTGTTTAATTAAAACGTATTATTTAGGAAACATTTGGAAAGAAAAAACTATTTAGGTTTTAATAAATAATAATAAAAATTCCCCAAAAAATATTAGAAGGAAATATATTTTTCATACCTACATATATCCTATTGTAAAGTTGTACTATCTTTAGACATACAACTGCAAAAACGTCGATATGGACGCGCATCTATAGTCGATCCCAAAACTATCCTCAAAATTTGAGCAAGATTGATTGAATATAATGAATATGAAACACCATACAACTGAAAATGCATTCATTTAGTAGGATTGGTATCTATTCAGGTTGGTCTACTTACCACACTAATAGGTAAATTGTTTATAGCAAAAATAGAAAAAATGGTTCGAAAATGCAATTTTTTTAATTTGAGCTTTAAGCTACAGGTCAATTTTTATCATATTAGTAGTAGGAACACGTTAAATGCACTAAGAATAAGTTTTTTTTAAGGGGTATGAACTTGGAGATTGTTAAAACAGTGGCCTTTTGTAGCCTGACCCTCCTTCCCTCCCAAATCAAGCAAGCTTGCCTAAATAAGTTCCTTATCCATTCTCTTATACGGGAAGAAGTAGTCGACTATTTAAGCGTTTATTCTGTCTCTCTACTCACTAATATAGTCCGTTCCGATTTAATAACTAGGCAGGATCTATTGAAGCCTGTATCAATGTTAAAACCGACTACTTTTTAAATAAGGACCTCTATCCTAGCCAAAGCTAGTATTATTTGAAGGACGTTACAATATAAGTATAAATTTTCTCCTCCCCTCTCGCCTAATCCACCCTTCTTTTCACCATTTCTAATAGGCTTTTGGGACCAACTCGCTTCAACTGGTGTATTAACTTGGAGATTGCAAAAAAAAAACAACTTTATAGAGGCTGGGTGACATCCCTCCCCTCCACTCTCTCCCTCCCGATCCCACAGGGTCAATCTATGGCCAACAGAATAAGTAATTATGTGCCTCAGCCCATCTTAACAGGGGACCAGAGCATGGTAAAAAGATGCCTTACCACTCAACTGTTTTCCACCCAAGTAAGGCAGATTTCATGTCATGTCTTCTGCAGCAGCTTGGCTTAAGCTAATGACTTTTAAAATGTTTTTCTTTAGTGGTCCATGATTGGTCCTGTTATAATTTCCATGGCAGAATACTTACTTCTTTCCTCCAACAACTTTTTAGAGCTTTTAATTATGGATAATTACTTTGGGATACTTATTTTACTTTAATTATTTTAAATTATGCAAATCATTCAAATTTATATGCAGTAGAATATAATTTTTTTTTTTTAAATCAAAATTTTATAAGATTCTGTTATCTGTCAGAAGATTATAACTTTAAAAGAAATTACAAAATCAAATAATAATATTGATCTAATATTTTTTTAATAACACTAATATTTACAATACTTATAATTAAATGCACACGTGTAATGAGTGTTCGCTGCTGAAGACTAATGAGCCTGAAATCTGCCTCAGCTCTTAAATGAATTTAATTCAATATTATAAAAGAAGTCTTAAGTCAAGCACATTTTAAAGTTAAGAGTCTTTGGCACACAGCCTCATCCTCAAGTACTAATAGGAAATCAAACCTATTAGTTACGCCCCTGGCTCTGCTCATTAATTTTTAAAATTAATTCAATTAAATAAGAAAAAATCATTAGAGCTGACCAACAACAGAAAATGAAATGTCTTTTTTTCTAAAATCTGAATGAAAATTTCTAAACTTTAATACAGTTTAAACTATTAAAATATTACATTAAGTTATCAAATAATGTTATAAAAGCGATTTAATGATTTGTGCCCCCTGAAATCTGCCTCTCATATTAAAATACAAATTATTACAATTTAATTTATGTCCCTATAATTTATACCTCTCTACTATATCCAACTTGGTTTGATTTCCTTTAGCACTAGAATCTGAGATGTTGAACCATGACTAATAAAAGCCAATAACCGACTGGGTAAAAAAGTAATTGTTTAATTTAGGGTTGGAATGTTCGTCAAAAGTATGGGGAAATATGAAAACTGGTTGTAGAAATAGGGAGATTGTATAAGAGAATGTCAGAATTGTTAACTAAATATACTCTATAAGGAATGTTAAGCATAAATCCATAGTATCCAACTGTTATATTTACAAAATTAATTCAATTAAATAACAAATAATGATTGGACCAGACCTAAAGAGAAAACGAATTGACTTCTAAATAATAGCTGGATAAATTCTTAAAAAAATTTAAAACCATCTTAAATAATAAAAATATTAATGTAAGGTTTTAAATAATCTTATATAAGCAATTTCATGATATGTGAAAGGAGGCAGGCAGAGAAAACAAGGAAAACTAATCCATGAAATTGAAATAAAGACAAAAAAGATATTTAAACAAAAATAATACTATACTCGCATTGCTACTTCTGTTTCATATGCAGCTAACTGAAGTTACTCAACAACTTTAGGAATGAACTTATCTAATGTCTGAAGGATCTAATAATTTTAATGTTAAAAAAACAAATATTTGGAAATTATACCTACCTGATATAAAATTTTAATTTTATGATTAATTCAAAGTGATTTTATTATTGTTGTGATGAAAAATTTTATTATACCCACCTGTTATAAAATGTTAATTTTATGATGAATTCACTCTAACTTTATTATTTTTCATATGGGGAGAGTTCTCCTTACCTCTCAAAGAATTTAGGTGCATTATCTGTTTTTTTTTTAAAGATAGGGTGTGGTTAAAACTAATAACTTTTAAAATGGTTTTCTTCGGTGGCTCTTCATTGGTCATGTTATAGTTACCATTGCAGAATACTTACTTCTTTCCTCCAACAACTTTTCAGAGCTTTTAATTACTTTGGAATAATTATTTTACTTTTATTATTTCAAATTATGTAAATCATTCAATTTTATAAATAATAGAATATAATTTTAATTATTTTTTATTTAAAATTTTTGTAAGATTCTGTTATCTGTCATAGGAAGATAACTTTAAAAGTAATAATGAAACAAAATAATAATATTGACCTAATTCTTTTCTAATATTACTAACATTTAAAATAATTTTTTTAAAAATACTTTATGCCTAAACTTGTATGTGTAATGAGTGTTCGCTGCTGAAGACTTATGACCCTGAAATCTGCCTTACCTCTCAAATTTAAATACCAAATACTTACAATTTACATTACATTAAAATAATTCTAAATATGTTCAGATTGGAAGAGAGTTGGAAAGTATTTTAGAAGCAGTAAGGCAAAAGTGGAACTAAAACAAAAATAATGCAGGTAACTTTTTGATCTAATGTAAATTTAAATTAACAGTTTAACAGAAATGGTCACAATTAAGCGTCTCTGGTAATTTAATTTAAAATAATTCTGAACCTGTTAAGATGCTGGGGTTAGACAGAAAGGGATCAAGAGTAGCGGGATCAAAAGAAAAATCGAATAGAACTGATCGGTACAAATGGGTGTTGAGGGAGGTTCGGAATTGAATTGTCAGAAGTTAATAATTAAAGAAGTAATAAGAAGAGGGCTGGAAGGAAGTTGGAAAGGGGACCAGAAAGTGTAAGGTAAAACAGGAAATAATAGATGACTGAAATAATGAATCCTTTAAAAAATACTTTATAAATAAATTTGTATGTGTAATGCGTGTTTGCTGCTGAAGACTTATGATCCTGAAATCTGCCTTATCTCTCACATTAAAATAATAAACAATTACTATTTAATTTCAAATAATTCTGAGCTTGTTCAGATGTTGGGGTCAGAAAGAGGAGGATCAGGAGTAGCGGTATTAAGGGGTTCGGAATTAAATAAGTAATAAGTAGATGGTTGGAAGGAAGGTGGAAAGAGGATCAGAAATTGTAAGGTAAAAGAGGAAATGAAAGATGACCTACGGTGTAAGTTTTTGACCAAATGTAAATTTAACTTAACTTTAGAACAGAAATGGTAGATCATAATATTTTCAAAGTTGAGCATCATTGGTACAAAGCCAGGTGCATAAAGAATACCATACCAAGATGCCCCTGTAATTTATACCTCTCTACTATATCCAACTTGGTTTGCTTTCCTTTAGCATTTGCATCTGAGATGTTGAACCATGGTTAATAAAAGCCAATAACCGACTGGGTAAAAAAGTAATTGTTTAATTTAGGGGTGGAAAGCGGGATGGTTAGTCAAAAAGTATGTGGAAATCGGAAAACTGCTAGTTGAAATAGGGAGGTCGGATATGGAAATTTCAGAATTCTAAAACAAATATACTCTATAAGCAATGTTAAGCATAAATGCATAGTGTCCTACAGTTATATTTACAAAATTAATTCAATTAAATAACAAATAATAATTAGACTTATAATAAACTGGATGAATCCTTAAAAATATTTAATACTGTCTTCATTAATATAAAGAGAAAGGAGGCAGGAAGAGAAAAGATGTAAAAACAAGCCACACAATTGAAAAAAAAAACTTGTACCACTACAACCCATGAAGGGTCTTGGGTTCGGTACTGTTTCTAAACCAACGGTTGTGCAAGGAGGCGATTTGCCCGAGATCATGCTCAACCCCAAGGTTTTTCTCCCAATTAAGGGTACCTACTTTATAGGGGCTGGGTGACCCCCAGGAGGGTCTCCCGAACCCACAGGGTCAATCCATGGCAGATAATGGAATAAATTTTTATCTGCTTCAGCCGATCTCTAATCCGGGACCAGGAGCATGGTAACAAGGTGCTTTACTCATCTGCTGTTCCTCTCCCAAGTAAGGCAGATTACAGAGTCATCAGTCTTCAGCAGCAGCTGTTTCATATGTAGCTAAAATAACTTTAGGAGTGTACTTATCTAATATCTGAAGAATCTAATTTTAGAGTTTAAAAAAAATATTTTGAAATTATACCTACCTGTATTAAATTGTAATTTTATTATTGCTGTGATGAGGGGAGTTCACCTTACCTCTTACAATTATTACGTATATTATCTGTTTTTTAAGATATTAACTTTTAAAATGGTTTTCTTCGGTGGCGCTTGATTGGTCATGTTATAATTTCCATTGCAGAATACTTGCTTCTTTTCTCCAACAACTTTAAAGAGCTTTTAATTACTTTGGAATACTTATTTTACTTGTATTATTTCAAATTATGTAAATCATCCAATTTTAAATGAAGTAGAATATAATTTTAGTATTTTTTTAAATTATAGTATTGTTACCTGTCATAGGAAGAAAACTTTAAAAGTAATAATAAAACAAAGTAATAATCTTAACCTAATCAGTAAGAAACTTGCCTTACTTCTCACATTAAAATACCAAATACTTACAATTTAATTTAAAATAATTCTAAATATGTTCAGATTAGAAGAGAGTTGGAAGGGAGGTGGAAAGTATTTTAGAAGCAGTAAGGCAAAAGAGGAACTAAAACAAGACTAATACTGGTATTTTTGATCTAAAGTAAATTTAAATTAACAGTTTAACAGAAATGGTTGATATTAAACTTTTCACAATTAAGCGTCTTTGGTACAAAGCCTCATTGTCAGGTACCAATAGAATACCAACAAGTTATCAGAACCACCAACAAGTTATTAGAAACACCAAGTTATCCATAAAATGTATACCTCTCTACTATATCTAACTTGGTTTGATTTTCACTAGCACTTGCATATGAAATATTGTACCACGACTAATAAAAAATCAAAGACATAGTGGGCAAAATGTTAATTTTTTAATTTAGGAGTTAAAAAGAGGAAGAAGTCGAATGGGGAGATAAAACATCGGGCGTTTGGAAGGAAGGATGGAAAGTAGGGGTGGATGGAAAAGTAAGGAGAAATCTGAAAAGTTGTTACAGTCACTAAGGAGTTCAGATATGGAATGGTCAATGTTTTAGCCCAAATGTACTCTTTAATGAATGTTGATCATTAAATAATAGTTGCCTCTTAATATTTAGAAATGAATTCAATTAAATTGAAAATATTAACCAGATCAAGGAGAGAAACTAAATTTCTCTTTAAATAAGTCTTGTATACAATTTTTAAAATCTAATCCTATTTTAATTATTAATGTAAGTTTTCAAACATAATTATATAAAACGATTTATTAAAGGATGCAGCGATTTAAGATATTTAAAACACTGCCGGCAATAGAAATAAGGTAAAAAAATTAAAATATTCCATAATACTGCTCTCTCATAGCCGCTTCTGTTTCATATATAGCTTACCAAAGTTATTCAACACATTCATGACAATAACTACCTAATGTCAGAAAAATCTTGTTATTTTAATGGATAAATATAATAACAAATGTTTTGAAATTATACATACCTGGAAAAAAATTATTTTTTAAACAAAATATATCAGGTATTCATTGTAATATTTTAATTGTTTACCATAAAAAATGTATAAGCTCCTATTGTCCACGCCATGTAAAATGATTTTAAAAAGATTCTGAAATAAAATATCATAATGCATCATTACAATGTTCCATTACAACTAACATATTAGAGGTAAAACATATATTTCTATGATTAAATTTGGTTATAACGTGAAGGGTCCCCTGCTGAAGATCAATAATCATGCTATCTCTCTTAGCTCTCAGATAAAAATAATTAATATTATATCAAATAATTATAATTTTATTAAAAGTAATTCAGAAATGGTTTCGATGATGAAGAAAAAAGAGGAGGAATGGCAGTGTGTGGTAGAACTGATTTAATGAAATAGGTGTTTAGGGGGTTTGAAAGTGAATCCCAGGAAGTTTGGAAATATCAAAGTGAAATAGTGAGTTGGGAGTTGGAAAGTGTTTTAGAAATGGTAAGGCAAAAGAGAATCTAAAAGAAGACAAACTCAGGTAAGTATTTGGTCAAATTTAAATTAACAGTTTAACAGAAATGGTTGATATTAAACTTTTCACAATTAAGCGTCTTTGGTACAAAGCCTCATTGTCAGGTACCAATAGAATATCACACCAAGTTATCCATAAAATGTATACCTCTCTACTATATCTAACTTGGTTTGATTTCCTTTAGCACTTGCATATGAGATATTGTACCCGACTAATAAAAAAAAAAAAAAGACATACTGGAGAAAAAGTTAAGTTTTCAATTTAGGTGTTAAAAAGAGGAGGGTGGAATCAGGAGATAAAATGTAGGGTGTTTGGAAGGGAGTGAAAGTAGGGGGTGGATAGTCAAAAAGTATGTAGAAATCGGAAAAGTTGTTACAGACACTAAGGAATTCAGATATGGAACGGTCAAAGTTTTAGTCCAAATGTACTCTTTAATGAATGATGAGTATTAAATAATAGTTCCCTCTTGATACTTAGAAATGAATTCGATTAAATTGCAAATATTAAATAGACCAGATAAAGGAGAGAAACAAAATGTCTCTTTAATTATACCTTGTATACAATTTTAAAATCTAATCTTATTTATTAATTTAATCTTTTCTTATTAAAAGATGTAAAGGCTCTTGATATGAACACCCAGTAAAATACTTTTAAAGAAATTCTAAGATAAAATATCATAATGTCATCATTACATCATTATATATTTTTATGATAAAATTCGGTTGCAACATGAAGGGTTCCCAACTGAAGATTAATAATCATGAAATCTTCCTTAGATAAAAAGTAAAAATAATGAGTATTATGTTAAATAATTACAATTTGATTAAAACTAATTAAGAGATGGTTTCGATGTTGGAGGAAAAACGATGGGTCTTGGCAGTTTGTGGTAGAACTGATTTATTGAAATAGATATTTAGGGGGTTCGAGAGTGAATTGGAAGAAGTTTGTAAGAAGTAGTGAGTAGGAAGGGAGGTGGAAAGAGTTTGAAAAACGGTAGACAAAAGAGGAACTGAAAGATGACCTAACAAATAAATTGTTGATCGAATATAGATTCAAATAGACAGTATATCGGAATAGATAGATCTTTTACATTTCATATTTAAGAGCCTTTGGTCCAAAGACTCATAGTCAGGGGCCAATAGAATACCACACCAAGTTATTTCTAAAATTTATACCTCTCTATTATGTCTAACTTGGTTTGATTTCCTTTAGCACTTGCGTATGAGAAATTGAACCATGACTAATAAAACTCTAAGACTTACCGAGTAAAAAAGGTTAATTTTTTTAACTTATGTGTTAAAAGAAGGAGGGTGGAAAGAGGGGATGAAATATCGGGCGGTTGGAAGGGGGGATGGATGGTCATAAAGTATGAAGAAATCGGAAAAGTTTAACAGACATTGAGGGAAAGGGATAGGTATTGACTGGTAAAATTTATACCTCTCTACTATGTCTTACTTGGTTTGATTTTCTTTAGCACTTGCATATGAGAAATTGAACCATGACTAATAAAACTTTAAGACTTACCGAGTAAAAAAGTTAATTTTTTTAACTTAAATGTTAAAAGAAGGAGGGTGGAAAGATTGGATGAAATATCGGGCAGTTGGAAGAGGAGATGGATGGTCATAAAGTATGAAGAAATCGGAAAAGTTAAAAGGACATTAGAGGGGGAAAAGGATAGGTATGGACTGGTGAAAATTTTAGTCCAAATGTACTCTATTATCATTGTTGAGCATTAATTAATATTGCCTTTCTGTTATAGTCAAGAAATAATTCAGTTAAATAGATAATATTAATCAGATGTGTCTGAATAGTGAAAATTAATCATTTAAAAAAAAAAAAATTATAAATATAATCCTTTTAAACATTTATGTATAATTTAAACAAATGTTATATAAGCGATTTCATGATTTATTAATAGAGGCACCCATTTTAGACAAATAAAACACTGCCGACAATGGAAATAAATACTAAAACTATAATATAAACAATAGGATTATACTCACATAGTTGCTTCTGTTTCATTTACAGCTTACCAAATATATTTTACACATTCAAGAGTGTACCTACCTAATGTCTGATAAATCTCATCGTTTCAATAAAGAGGAATATAATCGCAAATATTTTTAAATTATACCGACCTGGAATGAAAGTAAACTGTTTAAGTTATCATATTAGGAATTTATAGTAATTTTTAAAACTGTTTACACTATAACAGGTACATGCTCTTACGATTTGCGTCATGTAAAATACTTTTAAAGCAATTCTGAAATAAAATAAAATAATATTAACATAACAGTATTCTATAATTAACATATTAGTAGTAAACTTACTTTTTTTCCCTTATTATTTTGTAATAAAAGTTTGGTGTAAAGCTAAGGATTCCCTTCTCAAGATTAATAAACATGAAATCTGCCTTAACTCTTAGGTCAAAATAATAAATCTCAAATTACCCATAAAATTTTATCAAAATTAATTAAGAGATGGGATAGATGCTGGGGGAAAAAACAGGGATGTCGGCAGTGTGTTATAGAACTGATTTACTGAAATAGGTGTGGAGGGGGTTTGGAAGTGAATTGTAGGAAATGGTCATGCACAGAAGTGATAAGTATTGAATTGGAAGGGAGGTGGAAAGAGTTTGAGAAACGGTAGACAAAAGAGGAACTGAAAGATGACCTAACAAATAAATTGTTGATCGAATATAGATTCAAATTGACAGTATATCGGAATAGATAGATCTTTTACATTTCATATTTTAGAGCGTTTGATCCAAAGACTCAAAGTCAGGGGCCAATAGAATACCACACCAAGTTATTTCTAAAATGTATACCTCTCTACTATGTCTAACTTGGTTTGATTTTCTTTAGCACTTGCATATGAGAAATTGAACCATGACTAATAAAACTCTAAGACATACCGAGTAAAAAAGGTTAATTTTTTTTACCTTATGTGTTAAACGATGAGGGTGGAAAGAGGGGATGAAATATCGGGCGGTTGGAAGGGAGGATGGATGGTCATAAAGTATGAAGAAATCGGAAAAGTTTAACAGACATTGAGGGAAAGGGATAGGTATTGACTGGTAAAATTTATACTTCTCTACTATGTCTAACTTGGTTTGATTTTCTTTAGCACTTGCATATGAGAAATTGAACCATGACTAATAAAATTCTAAGAATTACCGAGTAAAAATGTTAATTTTTTTAACTTAAGTGTTAAAAGAAGGAAGGTGGAAAGATTGGATGAAACATTGGGCAGTTGGAAGAGGAGATGGATGGTCATAAAGTATGAAGAAATCGGAAAAGTTTAATAGACATTAGAGGGGGAAAAGGATAGGTATGGACTGGTGAAAATTTTAGTCCAAATGTACTCTATTATCATTGTTGAGCATTAATTAATATTGCCTTTCTGTTATAGTCAAGAAATAATTCAGTTAAATAGATAATATTAATCAGATGTGTCTGAATAATGAAAATTAATCATTTAAAAAAAAAAAATTATAAATATAATCCTTTTAAAAATTTATGTATAATTTAAACAAATGTTATATAAGCGATTTCATGATTTATTAATAGAGGCACCCATTTTAGACAAATAAAACACTGCCGACAATGGAAATAAATACTAAAACTATAATATAAACAATAGGATTGTACTCACATAGTTGCTTCTGTTTCATTTACAGCTTACCAAATATATTTTACACATTCAAGAGTGTACCTACCTAATGTCTGATAAATCTCATCGTTTCAATAAAGAGGAATATAATCGCAAATATTTTTAAATTATACCGACCTGGAATGAAAGTAAACTGTTTAAGTTATCATATTAGGAATTTATAATAATTTTTAAAACTGTTTACACTATAACAGGTACATGCTCTTACGATTTGCGTCATGTAAAATACTTTTAAAGCAATTCTGAAATAAAATAAAATAATATTAACATAACAGTATTCTATAATTAACATATTAGTAGTAAACTTACTTTTTTTCCCTTATTATTTTGTAATAAAAGTTTGGTGTAAAGCTAAGGATTCCCTTCTCAAGATTAATAAACATGAAATCTGCCTTAACTCTTAGGTCAAAATAATAAATCTGAAATTACTCATAAAATTTTATCAAAATTAATTAAGAGATGGGATCGATGCTGGGGGAAAAAACAGGGACGTCGGCAGTGTGTGGTAGAACTGATTTACTGAAATAGGTGTGGAGGGGGTTTGGAAATGAATTGTAGGAAATGGTCATGCACAGAAGTGATAAGTATTGAGGTGGAAAGAGTTTGAGAAATGGTAGACAAAAGAGGAACTGAAAGATGACCTACCAAATAAATTGTTGATCGAATATAGATTCAAATTGACAGTATATCGGAATAGGTAGATCTTTTACATTTCATATTTAAGAGCCTTTGATCCAAAGACTCAAAGTCACGGGGCCAATAGAATACCAGACCAAGTTATTCCTAAAATTTATACCTCTCTACTATTTCTAACTTGGTTTGCATTCCTTTAGCACTTGAATATGAGAAATTGAACCATGATTAATAAAATTCAAAGACGTACCAAGTAAAAAGTTAATTCTTTTAATTAAAGTGTTAAAAGAAGGAGGATGGAAAGAGGGGATGAAATATCCGGCGGTTAGAAGGCAGGAAGGAAACTGGGGATGGATGATCAATAAGTATAAATAAATCGGAAAAGTTTAATAGACATTGGAGGGGGAAAAGGATAGGTATGGACTGGTGTAAATTTTAGTCCAAATGTACTCTATTATAAATGTTGAGCATCAATTAATATTGCCTTTCGGTTAAAGCTAAGAATTTAATTCAGTTAAATAGATTATATTAGTCAGAAGGGCCCAAATAGAGAAACTTAAATGTATTTTTAATAGAATTTTAAAAATCTAATCCTTTTAAAAATTGATGTATAATTTAAAGAAATGTTGTATAAGCGATTTCATGATTTATTAATAGAGGCACCCATTTTAGACAAAAAAAAACAATGCGGACAATGGATAAAAATGCTAAAATTATAATATAAACAATAGGACTGTACTCACATAGTTGCTTCTGTTTCATTTACAGCTTACCAAACATATTTTACACATTCAAGAGTGTACCTACCTAATGTCTGATAAATCTCATTATTTTAATGGAGAAATATAATAACAAATATTTTTAAATTATACCGACCTGGAATAAAATTAAACTGTTTAAGTTATAATATTAAGAATTTATAATAATTTTTAAAACTGTTTACCACTATAAAATGTACATGCTCTTACGATCTGCATCATGTAAAATACTTTTAAAGCAATTCTGAAATAAAATAAAATAGTATTAACATAACAGTATTCCATAATAATTAACATACTAGTAGCAAACTTACTATTTTCCATATTATTTTGTAATAAATGTTTGGTATAAACTGAAGGATTCTCTGCTCAAGATTAATAACCATGAAATCTGCCTTAACTCTTAGGTCAAAATAATAAATCTGAAATTACTCATAAAATTTTATCAAAATTAATTAAGAGATCGTATCGATGCAGGGTGAAAAAACAGGGAGGTCGGCAGTATGTGGTAGAACTGATTTACTGAAATAGGTGTGGAGGGGGTTTGGAAGTGAATTGTAGGAAATGGTCATGTACATAAGTGATAAGTAGTGAGTTAGGAAGGGAGGTGGAAAGAGTTTGAAAAACGGTAGACAAAAGAGGAACTGAAAGATGACCTACCAAATAAATTGATGATCGAATGTAGATTCAAATTGACAGTATAACGGAGTTGGTAGATCGTAAACGTTTCATATTTAAGAGCCTTTGGTCCAAAGACTCATAGTCAGGGACCAATAGAATACCATATCAAGTTATCTCTAAAATGTATACCTCTCTACTATGTCTAACTTGGTTTGGTTTCCTTTAGCACTTGCATATGAGAAATTGAACCATGACTAATAAAATTCAAAGACGTACCGAGTAAAAAGTTAATTATTTTAATTTAAGCGTTAAAAGAAGGAGAGTCCTCTTTCCACTCTCCTTCTTTTAACGCTTAAATTAAAATAATTAACTTTTTACTCGGTACGTCTTTGAAATAAAATAAAATAATATTAACATAACAGTCATCCATAATAAACGGGATGAAATATCGGGCAGTTGGATGGGAGGATGGAAACTGTATGGTGACACTGTTCTTCCGAGCTAGTGATGTACATGTATATATATGAGGAGTATTCTTTCAAAAGTCAATATATCCTCTTTAGGAAAATAATTTTTTTTCATAAAAAACTTAAAAATTATTAGGGGGCATTTAGTGTAGATAAGTTAAATTTTGATCTAAAAGGCTGATTTTCAACAATTCTTTAACAAGGGAAACTAAATATTCTTAAGATGTAGAATCTGTCAAACAATCATTTTTTATGAAAAATGAATGTATTAATTTTTGATAGAATGATCTTCAAATGTATTACATTACAAATATATTTATATTAATAGAGACTTAATAGTCAATTCAAACAGTTATAAGTATATACTATACTAGCTCCTAGCAAGTAATACAGAGTTCCCAATGAAATAATCATCATTTAAAGTAATTGAATGAATGTTATTCAAAACTTCACCTTGAACATCAACTGTGATGAGCTGAGCAGTCGTGGGTCAAACTCAATTGTAGAATGGACAAACATACTGGCCCTGGTCTTCAAGCTGGACAGTGGCTATACTGAAGCGTCCTAGAATTTGCCCACTCCTTCAGATTGGTAAGTCGTTAATTCATCTCCAGCTCACTACTGGAACAGAATTACCAATTCAAAAGAACTCCATGCTACTGTTCTGTTTATCAGTATTAAAGAGCATTATTGAAAAAAAAATTTCAAGTCATCAAAAACAATCAATTATTTTAGTCATCCCACCTTTTGACTTTGAACTTCATATTTATTTTAAATTGAATTTATTAATTCCAAATATTAGCACATAAATAAATATTTACAATCAAATTTATATTTTAAGTCTGAAAAACATTCAGTTCAATATTTAATATAATAATTTTAATTTGCATAAAATTATTTCTAATTTTGAACGAAACTCTAAAATGTCAAAATGAATTTATAATAAAGCAAACAATTGCCAACGGATTAAACAAAACATTGAAAAATCATATTTATTGCTAAAATCTGAAAGAATCTTTTATGTAGAAACTTGAATGTAAATAATAATTAACATTATGATTCATATTAATAATACACAATTCATCTTTTTATACATGAATAAATAATATCATATCAGCGAAAACGAAAATTACAGAAGGGCTACTGTTTCTAAACTGTTTTTCTAGAAATGTTGCTTTAAGATGTAATATGGTGGAGAGAACCAGAGAGTCAAATTAGCATATATTTTTTCAACCTATTAACTTCATGATTCTTATTAATTTCAATTTCTAATTTTATGAAGAAAGCTATAATTCGCATACCTTCTTTCAAATTTTGAACAATATTCAAAAATTTTACAATGAATAATAATAATCTCGAGCTATTAAACAGAACTTTGAAAAATCAAATTTACATATTTGAGACTGCAATCAGAAATAACCTTTTTATAGTAGCTTAAACTTAAATAATGATATCATATTTTGTGATGACAAAGTAGTTTACAGACTTGAATGTTTGTTAAAACATGCAATAAGAAAACATATAAGAATTTAATATATTGGTCATTTAGAAATGCCATCAATAAATGCTATCTTGGCCATATTTCATTATAAAGTACAAGTGCAAATAAACCTATAACTTACTATGTATATGACACACTGAAATGTTAAAACATAGTAAAATTTAAAATACTTAATAACTATTTTAAATTTTATTCTGTTTCAACACTTCACAGCATATCATATGCCCAGCAAGTCATAGGTCTATTTGAACTTACACTTTATTATGAAATAGGGCCCTAGTGTATAGATCTTAATTATAAGCTGAGCAAAAATAATAAAAATGTTCATAAGAATTATCAATTCTTCCTTTCATTCATGAAACATGTGAATAAATAATAATATTTGCATACTTATGGAAAAATTGTGACTATTCATCCACCTTGTGAAAGCTTCTTAATATTCTGAAAAAAGATATTCCAACGTACAATGGCGGACATCACTTCTGGGTCTGCATTCTATGTACTGAAACGAGCTTCCCATGGGTAGAGAAATGTACGATAAAATTTATATCTGTAATTCATTTAGTAAGGAGCAGAAAGAAATTCAGTTCAGTACTAATTGTTATTGCTACAATTCTTATCGACTTATATCTAATAATATAGGGATAATATATTAATGATCCAAGAACGAGATTGAAGTTTTAAATTAAGATACTGTCGTTGTGGATATTCTGAGGGTCGTTATTTTTTAACGGTATTTAAAATAAAAGAAATTTCCTAAATCTCATAATTTGAATTTATTTCTAATTATATTCAATAATTTTATTTTTTACTAATAAGTTCAATATTTAATTTTATAGATTTAATTTGCACAATAATACATAAATATTTCTAATTTTCATCCGTATTTATTTTTTTTTAAATAAATAATAGCAAACCAAACAATATTTAGCAAATTTAATTTAGTCAATTTTAGTTTTTTTTCGATAAAGGAAATGTTTTGTAAATGTACCTAAAAAGACAAATGTATATTATGCATATATATATATATATATATATATATATATATATATATATATATATATATATATATATATATATATATATATATATATATATATATAAAGGTTTCATTTACGTAAATATTATGTACTATAACATATATATTACTTTCTGACCACAAAATTGTTTCTATATTTAAATATTTATTAAAACAAGTAATAAAAAAACTATATTCTATATTAGTAACTAATAAATTTCAGCGTAATAAATGCTATTTGATATATGTATCTTATTTATTTATGGAATTCGAATAATGAAAATTTTATAATAATAATCCTTTGGTATATGAGTGGATTTAAATTTAAAAGTAATGTTAATAATAATCACAAACCGTTACAGTGAAGCAAACGAAAACAACGGCAACGACTGACCACAATCGTGAAGTAGAGTTTTTAGCTGACAGAAAAGATGTTTTGGAACAAAGTGGAGGGGAAGGCTCTATTACCTATAATTGAACTTTCTTAGAAACGATTAGAAACCAGGAAAGACAGATTTTTATTTATATACCTCCCTCTTTTAATTCAATCCTGTCCGATCCGGTCTTATGGTCAACTCTTCTTCTTCGAACAGTCTGTTTGATTTTAAATATGTAGAAATTATTTTGAATGTTATAGTATTAATATATAAAAACCTTTCATAGCTTATAATGCCATTCTTACTTAGACTACTTCGTAAATAACAAACTAATCGATAAACTATTATTAAAGACTAGGATCGCCGAGTGATTTAACAATTAAAATGAGCAGAAAACGATTTGTTCTTCTACTGTTTGAATGTAAATTGAAATTAAATAATCGAATGAATTGAAGTTCAAAATAAAATCTCGTTTTAAAGATTTCATTCAATCTCGTTTCAAACTCGTTTAAAAGATAATGGTGGTAACACTAAATTATAGTAAGAGGGTTATTAGACGTTATGACTTACAATATTTAGAAAAAAATGAAATAATAACCGAATTAAATGGTAAAATAAATGATATTCAAAGAATCAAAATCAAAATAAACGGCAACGAAAAATTTACTCATTCATATATTGTGACCTTTCCGACACCATTCCCACCCGAAACTCAAAGAATTGGTTACCAAAATATAAGAGTTCAAAAATACACACCAAATCATATAAGGTGTTTTAGATGTCTTAGTTTTTCTCACCATACACTAAACTGCACAAACCCTAAAACTATCTGCTCTCAATGTGGTGAGGAAAAACACACAGATGATAAATGCCCTAAAAACCCCAAATGTATTAACTGCAATGGTGAAAATAACAGTTTGGACCGTTCGTGTCCCATTTTTAAATTGAATAAACAATTAAATGTATTCAGTTTACTAAAAAAGTGCCGAATAATGAAGCGAAAAAAATATATAAGATAGAAAAATTGCCCCAAAATTTTAATAGGCTATTCTCTGAAATAACTAGATCTCAGAAATCATTAAAAACACAGGAAACAGGTACTCAGATTTATTTTTCCAATTTGAAGCTCCGGCGAATCACCAAATAAAGGTGACCCACTAAGCATTCCTCTCCCTTTCCTAGCACATCGGCAGTATTGGGACCTAAGCCACAGCGTACCGTGATGACCAGATCGGCAACCGCTGCTGCTCTTCATTCTTCTCTATGGCTCTTTTGCATAATTTTCCTTGTTATTATTTTCTATATCTGGCTTTATTTTATTATCTCCTTTTTATATTACATCTATTATCGTTTTTATTACAATCATTGTTTGTACACTATTTTATTATTAATATTTATTTGAGATCACAACTTTGGTCTTACATAAATACTACCGCTATTAATACAAATGTAATTTATACTGCTTACTCTTACTTTAAAAGAAATGTATGTATATATGTGCATGTGTGTGTGTGTTTGTGTATACATATGTATATATATTTATTTTTGTTGTTATTTTATTTTTCGTTCATCTAACATTTTGTACCCCTCCGCTTTTTTTATTTTATTTTTTATTTATTTTCTTATTATTATATTTTATTTTTTCTCTCACTCATTTATTTCTATGGAGATCAAATGTTTATTTTGCTATTCTATACCATACCTAAATTATGACTCTTATCCAATGGAACTGTAATGGGATTAAAAGTCACTTTAATGATTTGAAGATACTAATCGAAGATGAGAATCCATTTTGTATATGCCTCCAAGAAACGCATCTAAGGCCTTTTGATCAATTCACTCTTAAAGGCTTCGAAATTTACAGAACGGGTTGTAATCCAAATTATGAGCGTGAATGTAGAGGAGTAGCTATAGCCATAAAAGATACAGTATATTCCCACCATGTAGAAATAGATTCTCCACTTCAAGTAGTAGCGATTATATTTCATCTAAATACCACTTTTACAGTTTGTAATATTTATCTTCCTCAAGAAAACACCATAGAGACAGAACACCTGCTCCATATCCATAGACAATTGACGAAACCAGTTTTATTCACCGGAGATTTCAATGGCCACAATCCATTATGGGACTCACAAGATATAAATTCCAGAGGACGAATAATTGGAAATTTTTTAGATCTAACTGACCTTCTATTACTTTATTCCGGCGAGCCAACATATATAACCTCCACCTACGGCACATTTTCAACTGTAGATCTCTCTATATGCAGCAAAGCAATTCACTGATTGATATTATAGACTGGACAGTTCTATCAAAACCTTATGGCAGAGATCATTTCAATACATCTAAAATTTAGGAATGCTAAATGCAATAATCACAGAATCCCTAGATGGATGTAAAAAAACAAAGAGCTATGTGTAGAAGAATTATAAACTATCAAAAAAAAAGAATTATGGAAATCATTTATAGAGTCCATTAATTATTCTACCACTTGCAAAGTTGTATGGGACAAAATAAGGAAGATAAGAGGAACCAGCTCTGCTTACAGATACACCTTGATATGTCAAGGGAAATTATACGACAATCCAGAAATGATAGGTAGTAAATTTGCCGACTATTACGTTGAGATATGCACAACTACTTCTAGAGACAGTACCTTTCAGAAAATAGACTTCTCCGGAAATAATCCTTATCAGGATTATAAAGTCCCATTTACTATGTGGGAACTGCAATCAATACTTCAAAATATCAAAGGATCTTCACCCGGACCTGATAGTATACATTATCATATATACGTTGTACTATGATACATCTCCCAAATACTACACTGAACTGGCTCTTAGATTTCTACAATCACATCTGAATTAGTGGAGACTTTCCTAGCAGCTGTCATCAACTTATAGTCGTCCCTATTCTGAAAACTGATCAAGATAAACGCTACCCATCCAGCTACCGAACAATTTTTTTAACCAGCTGCCTGAGTAAATAAGATCCCAGAAAAATATCATTACATCCAAAACTTCCAATGTGGTTTTCGTAAAGGGAGATCGACTCTAGATCACATGGCTCAAATGGAAGCCGAACTGCAGTATGCATTTATCCAGGAAGAACAAGCTGTAGCAGTTTATTTCGATATGCAGAAGGCCTTCGATAAAACCGACCAACTCTCAATCTTAAAGAAACTGCAATCATTAGGATTCAGTGGTAATTTGCCCAAATTTATCCAAGAATTCCTTTCAAACCGCTCCTTTCAGATCCGTATAGGAACATCATTGTCCAAGCAATGCAAACAAATAAGTGGAGTATCACAAGACTGTATTTTGAGCACCACGCTTTTCGCTCTGGCAATCAGAGACCTAAGAAAAAATCTACCACGCAGTGTTAAAGTGATGCTCTTCGTCGATGATCTCGCAATTCTATGCCGTGCAAAAGACATCTATTCTATGAAAGAAAAGCTTCGAGATGGACTGAATCGCATTAATGACTGGTCCAATTCTTCGGGTTTACGTTTTTCTTCTAAAAAAACAAAATGTGTCCACTTTAGTAGAAAAAGGAACACCCCAAAATCACCAGAACACTTTCTAGGTGGTTAGTTTACCTACGTGAACATCTGCAAATTTCTAGGATCGTCATTTGACAGACGCTTGTCTTGGGAACATCACATAAAATCAATAAAAGAAACTTTTACAAGGAAACTTCAAATATTGAAAGTCCTTAGCGGTACTAACCGGGTAGCGGACAGAACTACGATGCTTAAAGTGTATTAAGCTTTGGTCCTTTCCAAAATAAATTATGGCAGATTTGTTTACGGGTCTGCTCGAAAAAATACCTTAGCCAAACTGGACTCAGTACACCATACTGGAAGTCGTCTCGCGACAGGAGCCTTTAGAACAAGCCCGATCTTGAGCATTTGTGTCGAATCTGGACAAATACCTTTGTTCTTCAGAAGGCAGATACTAGCCATTAATTATATAACCAAGCTATGTCCACAAACCACACACTCCACTCACAAATACGTGTTTCAATCCAAACTTTCAACACGATTTCAACAGAAGAGGAATATCACATTTCCATTAGCATAAAGAATGTTCATTGCAATAAATAAACCGAAACAAATTCAATTGAATACAATAGAAAAAGAAATACCTCCTTGGACGTATATAGGACTCGAGTTATACCTCCAACTCTCAAATCTAAGAAAAGAAAGTACAATGACAGAAGAGTATTAAGAACGATACCATAAAATAATACTCTCTATACCTGAACACCTAATAATATTCATTAAATTATCTAAATCAAACTCATCTACAGCCTTTGTTACTCCCCATACAACCCACAAGTGTAAATTACATCGCCTTTGTAATATCTACACTGCAGAGATCAATGGCTCTCTGATGCACCATAAAATCCCCAATTAAAAATATTGGAATTATATCAGATTGATTACATTAAAAGTCATGAATAACATGTATCCAGACCACCCAGGAATCCATTGTATTCTAGGACTTGTAAAAAAGCTAAAAGATGATGGAATATCAATATGTTTTATTTGGTCACCTAGTCATATAGGCATTAAAGGCAATGAATGAATGGCTGATAGGGCAGCGAAAGTAACTCTCATCCTTCCAGGACGCGGTAAAGCTTTCTTATCAGCATCAGAACTGGCACGCCCACTAAGAGAAGCCATACTCCAGAATTGGCAGGCATTCCAGCTAGCAAATTGGGGACTATAAAGAGGGACATAGGGCCGTGGAGCAGCTCCAGCCGCAGTAGCCCTAAAGAAGAGGTAGCCCTCACCCGGCTTATATAAGTGATTTAATGATATGTGAAAGAAGTGAGGCATAGAAAACCAGCAAAAACACTCCATAAAATCGAAATAAAGAATAAAAAAAACGATAATACTATACACACATCATTATTTCTGTTATATATGCAGCTACCTAAAGTTACACAAGTTTAGAATTGTAGTTACCTAATGTCTGAATGATCTTATAATTGTTGCATTTAAAGAAAAGTATTTTGAAATTATACCTACCTGATATAAAATTGTAATTTTATTATTATGTACAATTAAAAATTAAATAAGGAATTTAATATGTAATATGAAAATAACATTAAAAGAAATTATGAGGTAATAAAAATAATATTACCATAACAATATTCTAATATTATAAAACGAAATAAAACAAATGTTTTTTTTATTTTATAAAAATATTATTTGTTGTGATGAGGGGGTTTGCCTTATCTCTTAAAGAGCTTACATATATTGTCTGTTTTTTATAATAGAGTATGTTTTAATAGTCATAACCTTTATAATGGTTTTATTCGGTGGCTGTTGATACAAAATTAATTTGATTAAATAAGAAATAATAATTTGACCTGACCAAACAAACGAAATGAATTGACCTCTTAGAAAAGAAAACTGGATGAATTCTTAAAAAAATTGAATACTGTTTTAACTAATAAAAATATTAATGTAAGATTATAAATAATCTTAAATGAGCAATTTCATGATATGTGAAAGGAGGCAGGTAGAGAAAACAAGCAAAAACACTCAATACATTTGGAATAAAAACGAACAATAATACTGTGCTCACATCGCTATATCTGTTTCATATGCAGCTAACTGAAGTTATTCAACAACTTTTGTTTACTGACCTGATGTCTGAGGTATCTAATTTTATTATTGTTGTGATGAGGAGAGTTTGCATTACCTCTTAAAGAGTTTACGTGTATTGTCTGTTTTTAAGATAGTGTATGCTTTAAACAAATAACTTTTAAAATGGTTCTCTTCAGGGGCTCTTGATTTGTCCTGCTATAATTTCCATGGCAGAATACTTACTTTTTTCCTCCAACAACTTTTCAGTGCTTTTAATTATAACTTTGGAATACTTATTTTACATTAATTATTTCATATTATGTAAATCATTAAATTTTATTATGAATAGAATATTATTTTATTAAATTAAAAAAATTGTAATTTTCTGTTATCTGCCATAGGAAGATAACTTTAAAAATAACAATGAAATAAAATAATAATAATGACCTAACAATGTTCTAATATTATTAAAATTTAAAATAATCCTTTAAAAAAATACTTTATAAATAAATTTGTATGTGTAATGCGTGTTCGCTGCTGAAGACTTATGACCCTGAAATCTGCCTTATCTCTCACATTAAAATAATAAATAATTACTATTTAATTTCAAATAATTCTGAGCTTGTTCAGTTGTTGGGATCAGAAAGAGGAGGATCAGGAGTAGCGCTATTAAGGGGTTCGGAATTGAATTGTCAGAAATCGGTAATTAAAGAAGTAATAAGTAGATGGTTGGAAGGAAGGTGGAAAGGGGGATCAGAAAGTGTAAGGTAAAAGAAGAAATGAAAGATGACCTACACGGTAAGTTTTTGAGCAAAAGTAAATTTAACTTGACAGTATAACAAAAATGGTAGATCATAAACTTTTCAAAGTTGAGCGTCTTTGGTGCAAAGCCTCATTGTCAGGTACATAAAGAATACCATACCAAGGTGTACCTATTATTTATACCTCTCTACTATATCCAACTTGGTTTGATTTCCTTTAGCACCTGCATATGAGAAATTGGACCATGTCTAATAAAAAATCAAAGACATATTTAAATTAACTGTTAAAAGGAGGGTGGAAAGGGGTGATCAAATATCTGGTGGTTGGATGGATGGCTAAAAAGTATGAAGAATTTGGAAAAGTTTAACAGACATTAGGGGGGAGATAGGTATGGACCGATGAAAATTTTAGTCTAAACATACTCTATTATAAATGTTAACCATTAATTAATACTACCTATCTGTTAAAGTTAAGAATCCAATTCAGTTAAATAGATAATATTATTCAGAAGGCTCCAAGGAGAGAAACATTAACGGATATTTAATACAATTTTAAAAATCTAATCTTTTTTAAAATTATTGTTAAATTTAAAAAAATGTTAAATCAGCGATTTCAGGATTTATTAATAGAGGCACCCATTTAAGGTGCATGAAGAATACCATGCCAAAGTGTACCTATTATTTATACCTCTCTACTATATCCAACTTGGTTTGATTTCCTTTAGCTCCTGCATATGAGAAATTGGACCATGACTAATAAAAGCCAATAAATGGCTGTGTAAAAAAGTAATTGATTAATTTAGAGGTGGAAAGCGAGAGTGTAGGAAAAGAGGAGGGAATGCAATGGGAGTTTGAATTGAGGATTGAAAGTGGGATGATTTGTCAAAAAGAATGGCAAAATCGGAAAAGTGACTGTAGAAATAGGGAGGTCGGATATGGGGGTGTCAGAATTGCAAACCAAATATATTCTCTAAGAATGTTAAGCATTAATTCAATGTGTCCTTCTGTTATATTTGCAAAATTAAATGAAGTATATAAAGAATTATAATTGGACATGACCAAAAGAGAAAATTAATTGACTTCTTAAAAAAACTTAATACTGTTTATACTAATAAAAATATTAAAGATTCAAAATAATCTTATAAAAGCAATTTCATGATATGTGACAGGTGGCTGGCTGAGAAAACAAGCAAAAACACTCAATCAATACATTTGGAATAAAGAAAAATTAACAATAACACTGTACATCGCTACTTCTGTGGCTAACTGAAGTTACTCAACAAGTTCAGGAGTGTAATTTCTGAAGGATCTTATAATTTTTTGTTTAAAAAAAATATTTTAAAACTATACCTATCAACTATAAAATTGTTATTTTAAGATGAATTTAATGTAATTTTATAATCATTTACAATTTAAAATTAAATAAGGTTTATTAAATTTCATATTAAAATAATATTAAAAGAAATTAAGAGGTAATAAAAATAATATCATAAAACCAAAAATATTTTTTATTTTATAAAATATTGTGTTTGTTGTTATGAAGGAATTTCGTCTTACCTCTTAAAGAATTTACGAATATTGTCTGTGTTTTTATGATAAGTGTTTGGTTTAAATTAATAACTTAAAATGGTTCCTTCGGTGGCTTTTCATTGGTTGTGCTCAAATTTTCATGGCAGAATACTTACTTCTTTCCTCAAACAACTTTTCAGTGCTTTTAATTATAACTTTGGAATACTTATTTTACCTTAATTATTTTATATTATGTAAATCATTCATAAGAGGATTTGCACCTAATGTCTGAGGGATCTTATAAATTTTTGTTTAAAAAAAAATATTTCTAAATTATACCTATTAGCTATAAACTTGTAATTTTGATGAATTTAATGCAATTTTACAATTTAAAATTAAATAAGGTTTTTTTATATTTCATATGAAAATGACATTAAAAGAAATTAAGAGGTAATAAAAATAATATAATACCAAAAATATTTTTTTATTTTTATTTTTATAAAAATATTGTTTGTTGTTATGAAGGTATTTCTTCTTACCTCTTAAAGAATTTATGAATACTATCTGTGTTTTTATGATAAGTGTATGGTTTAAACTAATAACTTAAAATGGTTCCTTCGGTGGCTTTTCATTGGTTGTGCTCTAATTTTCATGGCAGAATACTTACTTCTTTCCTCAAACAACTTTTCAATGCTTTTAATTATAACTTTGGAATACTTATTTTATCTTAATTATTTCATATTATGTAATCATTCAATTTTATTATGAATAGCATATTATTCTATTATTTATTTTAATAGAAAATATTGTAATATTCTGTTATATGTCATAGGAAGATAACTTTAAAAATAATAATAATGACCTAACAATGTTCTAATATTATTAAAATTTAAAATAATTCTTTAAAAAAATACTTTCTAACTAAATTTGTATGTGTAATGCGTGTTCGCTGTTGAAGACTTAAGACCCTGAAATCTGCCTTATCTCTCACAATAAAATAACAAATAATTACTATTTAATTTCAAATAATTCTGAGCTTGTTCAGATGTTGGGATCTGAAAGAGGAGGATCAGCAGTAGCGGTATTAAGGGGTTCGGAATTAAATACGTAATTAGTAGATGGTTGGAAGGAAAGTGAAAAGGGGATTAGAAAGCGTAAGGTAAAAGAAGAAATGAAAGATGGGGTAAGTTTTTGACCAAAAGTAAATTTAACTTCACAGTATAACAGAAATGGTAGATCATAAACTTTTCAAAGTTTTACATCTTTGGTCCAAAGCCTCATAGTCAGGGACCAATAGAATACCATATACCAAGATGTCTCTATAATTTTTACCTCTCTACTATGTCTAACTTGGTTTGATTTCCTTCAGCACCTGCATATGAGAAATTGGACCATGACTAATAAAAGCCAATAAGCGACTGGATAAAAAAGTAATAGATAAATTTAGAGATAGAAAGTGGGAATGTAGGAAAAGAGGAGGAAATGCAATGGGAGTTTGAATCGAGGATGGAAAGTGAGATGGTTGGTCAAAAAGAATGGGGAAATCGGAAAAGTGACTGTAGAAATAGGGAGGTCGGATATGGGGATGTCAGAATTGTAAACCAAATATATTCTATAAGGAATGTTAAGCGTTAATTCAATGTATCCTTCTGTTATATTTGCAAAATTAAATCAAGTATATAAAGAATTATAATTGGATGTGACCAAAAGAGAAAATTAATTGACTTCATAATAAAAACTGGGTGAATTCTTAAAATAACTTAATACTGTTTTAACTAATAACAATATTAAAGTAAGATCTTAAATAATGTTACTGGGTAAAAAAGTATTTATTTATTTTAGGTGTAGAAAGCAGGAGGGTGAAAAAGGAGATAGGATGTAGGGGTGGTTTGAAGGAAGGTGGAAAGTAGGATGGATGGTCAAAAAGTATGGGGAAATTGGAAAAGTGGTTGTAGATATAGGGAGGTTGGATATGGGGATGTCAGAATTATAAACCAAATATACTCTATAATGAATTTTAAGCATTAATTAATAGTGTCCTACTGTTATATTTATAAAATTAATTCAATTAAATAAAAAATAATAATTAGACCTGACCAAACAAACAAAATGAATCGACATCATAAAAAAGAAAACTAGATAAATTAAAAAAAAAATTAATACTGTTTTAATTACCAAAATATTAAATTAAGATTTTAAATCATGTTACATAAAAGATTTAATGGCATATGAAAGGAGGAAGGCATAAAAAAAAAAGCAAAAAAAACTCCATAAAATTGAAATTAAGAAAAAAAAAAAATGATAATAAAGCAAACAATAGTGCTTACATCCCTACTCCTGTTACATATGTAGGTAACTAAAGTTACTAAACCCCTCCATAAACTCACATGATAATACTGCGGGCAGTATAGGACTTCAATGGAAGTCTTAAGCCGGAAAAAAAAAAAAAAAAAAAAAAAAAAAAAAAAAAAAAAAAAAAAAAAAAAAAGTTACTAAACAAGTTTATGAGTGTACTCACCTAATTTGTGAAGGATCTTATAATTTTTTGTTTAAAAAAAATATTTTAAAATTATACCAACCTGCTATGTATTATTGTTATTTTATAATATATATTGTGTTTGTTGTGATGATAGGAGTTCGCCTTACCTCTTAAAGAATTTACGTATATTATCTGTTTTTATGATAATGTATCCTTTTATAGTTAAAACCTTTATAATGGTTATATAGTTATAACATTTACAATGGTATTATAAGGTAGCTCTTGATTGGTCCAGCGTTTCCACGACAGGATACTTACTTCTTTCCTCCAACAACTTTCCAGAGGACTCCATCAGATTCCAAAGCTTTTAATTCTTAGTTTTTAATACTTATTTTACTTTAATTGTTTCATATTATAATTAATTATAATTTATTTTAATTTCATATTATTCATAGAAATAAATACGAAAATCGTTATATAAACAATAGGACTGTACTCGCATAGCCGCTTCTGTTTCATATACAGCTTACCTAACATATTTTACACATTCATGAGTGTACCTACCTAATGTCTGATAAATCTCTTTATTTATATAGATAAATATAATAACAAATATTTTGAAATTATACCAAAAACTATTGTTTAAGTAATTATATTGAGAATTTGATGTTATTTTTTTTATTATTTACTATTGTAAAATGTATATGCTATTATGATCCGCGTCATGTAAAATACTTATAAAGCAAATCTGAAAAAAAAAAAAAATTAACATTACAACATTCCATAATAATTAACATATTAATAGTAAACTTACTTTTTATCCCTTATTATTATGTAATAAAAGAGAGGTGCAACCTGAAGGGTTCTCTACTCAAGGTTAATAATCATGTAATCAGCCATATCCCTCAGATCAAAATAATAAATATCATATGACATAGTTCCAATTTTATTAAAATTAATTAAGAGATGGAATTGTTGCTGGAGGAAAAACAGGGGGGTCGGCAGTGTATGCTAGAACTGATTTACTGAAATAGGTGTGGAGGGGATTTGGAAGTGAACTGTAGGAAATCCTCACGTACGGAAGTGATAAGTAGTGAGTCGGATGGGAGGTGGAAAGACTTTGAGAAATTGTAGGGTAAAAGAGGAACTGAAATATGACCTACCAGGTAAATTATTGATCGAATGTAGATTCAAATTGACAGTATATCGGAAATGGTAGATCGTAAACATTTCATATTTCAGAGCCTTTTGTCCAGAGACTCATAGTCAGTGACCAATAGAATACCATACCAAGTTATCTCTAAAATTTATACCTCTCTACTATGTCTAACATGGTTTGATTTCCTACAGCACTTGCATATGAGAAATTGGACAATGACTAATAGAAAATCAAAGACGTAAAATGTAAAAAATTAATTTTTTAAATTAAGAGTTAAAAGAAGAGAAGGGGGAAAGAGGGGATGGAATATGGTTGGAAGGGAGGATAGAAAATAGGGATGGAATATTAAAAAGTTTGAAGAAATTGGAAAAGTTTAATAGACATTGGGGGGAGGGAGAAGGAAAGGTACGGACTGGTGAAAAGTTTAGTCCAAATGTACTCTATTATAAATGTTAAGCATATATTAATTTTGCCTCTCTGTTAAAGTTTAGAATTTCATTCAGTTAAATAGATAATATTAGTCAGATGTGTCCGAAGGGAAAGATGTTAAACAAATTCTTAATAAAATTTAAAAATGTTATCCTTGTTAGTATTAATATAAAAGTTAAAAAAATGTTAAATCAGCGATTTCAGGATTTATTAATAGAGGCAGCCATTTAAGGCAAGTAAAACACTGCCGACAATAGAAATAAATACCAAAATTATACTATAAACAGTAGGACTGTATTCACATAGCCGCTTCTGTTTCATATACAGCTTACCTAACATATTTTACACATTCATGAGTGTACCTACCTAATGTCTGATAAATCTCTTTATTTATATAGATAAATATAATAACAAATATTTTGAAATTATACCAAAAACTATTGTTTAAGTAATTATATTGAGAATTTGATGTTATTTTTTTTATTATTTACTATTGTAAAATGTATATGCTATTATGATCCGCGTCATGTAAAATACTTATAAAGCAAATCTGAAAAAAAAAAAAAAAATTAACATTACAGCATTCCATAATAATTAACATATTAATAGTAAACTTACTTTTTATCCCTTATTATTATGTAATAAAAGAGAGGTGCAACCTGAAGGGTTCTCTACTCAAGGTTAATAATCATGTAATCAGCCATATCCCTCAGATCAAAATAATAAATATCATATGACATAGTTCCAATTTTATTAAAATTAATTAAGAGATGGAATTGTTGCTGGAGGAAAAACAGGGGGGTCGGCAGTGTATGCTAGAACTGATTTACTGAAATAGGTGTGGAGGGGATTTGGAAGTGAACTGTAGGAAATCCTCACGTACGGAAGTGATAAGTAGTGAGTCGGATGGGAGGTGGAAAGACTGAGAAATTGTAGGGAAAAGAGGAACTGAAAGATGACCTACCAGGTAAATTATTGATCGAATGTAGATTCAAATTGACAGTATATCGGAAATGGTAGATCGTAAACATTTCATATTTCAGAGCCTTTTGTCCAGAGACTCATAGTCAGTGACCAATAGAATACCATACCAAGTTATCTCTAAAATTTATACCTCTCTACTATGTCTAACATGGTTTGATTTCCTACAGCACTTGCATATGAGAAATTGGACAATGACTAATAGAAAATCAAAGACGTAAAATGTAAAAAATTAATTTTTTAAATTAAGAGTTAAAAGAAGAGAAGGGGGAAAGAGGGGATGGAATATGGTTGGAAGGGAGGATAGAAAATAGGGATGGAATATTAAAAAGTTTGAAGAAATTGGAAAAGTTTAATAGACATTGGGGGGAGGGAGAAGGAAAGGTACGGACTGGTGAAAAGTTTAGTCCAAATGTACTCTATTATAAATGTTAAGCATATATTAATTTTGCCTCTCTGTTAAAGTTTAGAATTTCATTCAGTTAAATAGATAATATTAGTCAGATGTGTCCGAAGGGAAAGATGTTAAACAAATTCTTAATAAAATTTAAAAATGTTATCCTTGTTAGTATTAATATAAAAGTTAAAAAAATGTTAAATCAGCGATTTCAGGATTTATTAATAGAGGCAGCCATTTAAGGCAAGTAAAACACTGCCGACAATAGAAATAAATACCAAAATTATACTATAAACAGTAGGACTGTATTCACATAGCCGCTTCTGTTTCATATACAGCTTACCTAACATATTTTACACATTCATGAGTGTACCTACCTAATGTCTGATAAATCTCTTTATTTATATAGATAAATATAATAACAAATATTTTGAAATTATACCAAAAACTATTGTTTAAGTAATTATATTGAGAATTTAATGTTTTTTTTTTATTATTTACTATTGTAAAATGTATATGCTATTATGATCCGCGTCATGTAAAATACTTATAAAGCAAATCTGAAAAAAAAAAAAATTAACATTACAGCATTCCATAATAATAAACATATTAATAGTAAACTTACTTTTTATCCCTTATTATTTTGTAATAAAAGAGAGGTGTAACCTGAAGGGTTCTCTGCTCAAGGTTAATAATGATGTAATCAGCCATATACCTCAGATCAAAATAATAAATATCATATGACATAGTTACAATTTTATTAAAATTAATTAAGAGATGGAATTGTTGCTGGAGGAAAAACAGGGGGGTCGGCAGAATATGCTAGAATTGATTTACTGAAATAGGTGTGGAGGAGATTTGGAAGTGAACTGTAGGAAATGGGTACATACTGAAGTGATAAGTAGTGAGATGGAAGGGAGGTAGAAAGAATTTGAGAAATAGTAGGGAAAAGAGGAACTGAAAGATGACCTACCAGGTAAATTATTGATCGAATGTAGATTCAAATTGACAGTATATCAGAAATGGTAGATCGTAAACTTTTCAGATTAAAAAGACTTTGGTCCAAAGCCTCATAGTCAGGGACCAATTGAATACCATACCAAGTTATCCCTAAAATTTATACCTCTCTACTATGTCTAACTTGGTTTGATTTCCTTTAGAACTTGCATATGAGAAATTGGACTATCACTAATAAATATATTAGATGTACCAGGTAAAAACTTATTTTTTTTAAATAAATGTTAGAAGAAGGAGGGTAGAAAGAGGGGATGAATTATCAGGCGGTTGGAAGCATTAAATTATAGAAGGTTTCATAAAAAACTCAAATAAATTGTTATTGCGGACATTTTTTTCAAATAAATATACATGAATGCCAGCTTTCCATGCAAAAGAGAGGGAAAACAAAATTTTTTTTTAGTGGCACTCTTCTTCCGAGCTTGCTATATACATGTATATTATATATGAGGAGTATTCTATCAAAAGTCAATATATCCACTTTAGGAAAATTATTTTATAAAGAACTTAAAAATTATTAGGGGGCACCTTGTGTAGATAAGTTAAATTTTGATAAGAAAGGCTGATTTTCAACAATTACTTAACAAGAGAAACTAAATAATCTATAGATGTAGAATCTGTCAAACAATAATTATTTATGGAAATTGGATATATTAACTTATTATATTACTTATATTCTAAAAGAATGCTCTTAATATATATATATATATATATATATATATATATATATAACATTACAAATATAATTATATATTTATAATGTAATTAATGAAATCATCTTAGGAGTCGACTCATAAAGTTATTATTTAACAAAGAATAGCATATACTAACTTCTAGCAAGTTATGTAGTATAGCCAATGAAATAATCATCATTTAAAGTAATTAAATGAATATTATTCAAAACCTCACCTTGAATATCTATTGTGATGAGCTGATCAATCACTGGTGGAACACCATTGTTGAATGGACAAACACACTAGTCCTGGTCTTCGAACTGGACAGTGGGTATACTGAGGCCTCCTAGAATTCGCTCATTCCTTCAGATTGGTTAGTTGTTTATTCATCTCAAGCTGACTACTGGAACAGGATTACCAACTGAAAAGAACTCCATGTTATTGCTATCTTCTATCAATATTAAAGAGCAGTAATGAAAATAAATTTTCAAGTCTTCAAAAACAATAAATTATTTTATTCGTCCCACCTTTTAACTTCGAATTTCATATTTATTTTAAATTGCATTTATTAATTCCAAATTTTAACCCATAAATAAATATTTACAATCAAATTTATATTTTGTCAGAAAGACAGTAGTTTTAATTTGCATAAAATTATTTCTAATTTTGAACAAAATTCTAAAATGTCACAATGAATTTATAACAAAGCAAATAATTGCCAACGGATTAAACAAAACTTTGAATAATCATATTTATTACTAAAATCAAAAAGAATCTTTTATGTAGAAACTTGACTGTAAATAATAATTAACATTATGATTCATGCTAATAATACACAATTCATCTTTTTATACGTGAATAAATAATATCAGATCAGCGAAAACGAAAATTACAGAATGGCTACTGTTTTTAAACTGTTTTTCTAGAAATGTTGCTTTAGGAGCTAATATGGCGGAGGGGACCACAGAGTCAAATTATCATTTTTTTTTTTTAAGCTATCAACTTCATGATTCTCATTAATTTCAATTTCTAATCCATAAACGAATATATAATTTGTATTATATTCTTTCCAATTTTGAACAATATTCAAACATTTTACAATGAGTAATAGTAATATCAACCTATTAAACAAACATTTGAAAAATCAAATTTATACATATCTAAAACTGCAATCAGAAAGAATCTTTTTTACAGTAACTTAAGCTTAAATAATGGTATCATATTTTGTGATGACAAAGTAGTTTATACACTTGAATATTTATTAAAATAAGTAATAAGAAAACATATACGAATATAATATATATAAGTCATTTAGAAATTCTATCAGTAAATGCAACAGAGCCCTATTTCATAATAAAGTAAAAATGTACCAGTGCAAGTAGACCTATGATTTACTACGCATATGATACTGTGAAATAATGAAACATGATAAAATTTAAAATAGTTATTAACTATTGCATATACCTAGTAAGTCATAGGTCTACTTGCACCTGCACTTTATTAAGAAATAAGGTCCTGTGTAAGGATCTTGTTTATTAACGGAGCAAAAATAATAAAAATGTTCATAAGAATTATCAATCCTTCCTTTCATACATAAAAGATGTGAATAAATAATAATATTTGCATACTTGTGGAAAAAGTGCGACTATTCATCCACCGTTTTCAAAGGTTCTTAATATTCTGATAAAACATTTATAACATATAATGGCGGACATCGCCTCTGGGCCAATGAGATGTCTGCATTTCTAGATTTGAAACGAGCCTCTCACGGGTAGAGAAATGCACAATAAAATTTATATCTTTAAATCATGTAGTAAGAATCAGAAAGAAATTCAGTCCAATATTTAATGTTATAGCTATAATTCTTATTGAGTTATATCTAATAATATAGGAACGATATATGTTAATGTTCAAAGAAGGAGATTTGTTGAAGAGAAGAAGAAAGTTTGAAATTAAGATACTGTTGTGGATATTCTAAGGGCTGTGATTTTTAAGCTGATTTAAAAAAAAAAATTAAATCTCGTAATTTTAATTTGTTTCTAATTACAGTCAATATTTTAATATTCAGTTCAATATTTAATGTTATATTATGAGAAACTTTAACAAATTTTTAATAAAATTTAAAAATCTAATCCTTTTTAATATTAAAGTAAAATTAAAAAAAAAATGTTAAATCAGCGATTTCAGATCATAACAAAAATCATAACTGGATAAAACTTTAATATTTAAATTTACCTGTTACCAGAAGGGGAAGAAAAGCGGTGATGAAACGTTGGGCGGTTAGAAGAGAGGATGGAATATGGGAATAGATGTTCAAAACTTATGGGAAAATTGAAAATGTTGTTAAAGACATTGGGGGAGGGCGGGAGGCAATGGAAATAAACAGATAAAATTGTAATTACCGTAGTGCAGTACTTACATAGCCGCTTCGGTTTCATAAACAGCTTACCAAAACTATTCAACAGATTAATGAGTGAATCTACCTTACCTCTGGAAAATCTTATAATTGTAATTCTTTGTAATGAATTTGATGTAATTTGTGTTATTTACCATTACAAAATATATAATCTCTTATCATCGGTGTCGCGTAAAATACTGCTAAAGGAATTTTGCAATGAAATAAAATGATATTAGTATGACAATATTCCATTATAATTAACATATTAGACTTAAAACTTACTTTTTTTATTTATTTTTTTATTATTATTTTGTAACAAAAATTGGTTGTAAAGGGAAGTGATTAACAATCTATGAATCTTACTAAGCTCTCGAATTATAATTATAAATATGATATTAAATAATTACTATTTTATTAAAAGTAAATAAGAAATGGTTTTGATGTTAGAAGGAAGACGTGTGTGTTAAGCCAGAGGATGAACGAACTGATTAACAGAAATAGCTGTGGAGGGGGTTTGGAAGTGAATTGCTGGAAATCGGTATATATAGAAGTGAAAAGTAGTGAGTTGGAAAGAGTCTGGGGAACGGTAAGTCAAAAGAGTAACTGAATAATGACCTACCAGGTAAATGTTTGGTCAAAAGTAAGTTTTAATTAACTGTAAAAAATATATGGTAGATCATAAAATTTTCATATTTAAGCGTCTATAGTACAAAGTCTCATTGTCAGGTGCTAAAGGAACATCACACCAAGTTATCCTTAAAATTTATACCTCTCTACTATATCTAACTTGGTTTGATTTCCTTTTTACACTTGGACATGAAATATTGAACCATGACTTATAAAAAATCATAACTGGATAAAACTTTAATATTTAAATTTATCTGTTACCAGAAGGGGAAGAAAAGCGGTGATGAAACGTCGGGCGGTTAGAAGGGAGGATGGAATATGGGATTAGATGTTCACAACTTGTGTGGAAATTGAAAATGTTGTTAAAGACATTGGGGGAGGGCGGGAGGCAATGGAAATAAACAGATAAAATTGTAATTACTGTAGTGCAGTACTTACATAGCCGCTTCGGTTTCATAAACAGCTTACCAAAATTATTCAACAGATTAATGAGTGAATCTACCTCACCTCTGGAAAATCTTATAATTGTAATTCTTTGTAATGAATTTGATGTAATTTGTGTTATTTACCATTACAAAATATATAATCTCTTATCATCGGTGTCGCGTAAAATACTGTTTTGATTTCCTTTTTACACTTGCACATGAGATATTGAACCATGACTTATAAAAAATCAAAAATGAACCGGGTATAACTTTATTTTTTTAATTTAGATGTTAAAAGAAGAGAGAGGAAAGAGGTGATGAAACGTCGGGCGGTTAGAAGGGAGGATCGAATGTGGAAATAGATGTTCAAAAAGTATGGGGAAATTGGAAAAGTTGATAGGAACATTGGGGAAAGGCAATAGAAATAAATATTAATAAAATTAAAATATACCATAGTACTCTAGTCACATAGCTGCTTCGGTTTTATGTACAGCTACCAAAATATATGGTAGATCATAAAATTTTCATATTTAAGCGTCTATGGTACAAAGTCTCATTGTCAGGTGCAAAATTTATGCCTCTATACTACATCTAACTTGGTTTGATTTCCTTTAGGATCTGCAAATGAGATATTGAACGATCACTAATAAAAAATCAAATAAGCCCTCCGTAAAAAATTAATTGTATAATTAAGATGTAAAAATACAAAGAGGTTGCAAGAGGGGATGAAATGTAGGGCAGTTAGGAGGATGTAAAGTGAGGATGGATGGGACATCGGAAAAGTTGTTACAAACATAGGGAGGGGTCAGATAAGCAACGGTAAAAAGTTTAGTCCGGATGTACCCTCTAATAATTGTTAAGCATTAAATAATAGTGCCTTTCTGTCAAAACATTAAAATCTAACCCAATTAAGGATTGATCCTTCTATACCATCATCCGGATGTCAAAATCTAATCCTTTTTGAAATATTAATGTAAGATTCAAAAATATAGTTATATAACTAATTCCACGATTTATTAAACAAGGTAGCCATTTAAAATCTTGAAAACACTGCCGGCAATAGAAATAAAAAGAAAAGAACTAAAATATACCACAACACTGTACTCATGTAGCCAGTTATGGTTTATATGGCAAAAAATGTATATGCTCTTGCTGTCCGCATCATGTAGAATACTTTTAGAGATATTCTGAAATAAAATAAAATAATATTAGCAAAACCATATTCCGTTATAATCAACATACCAGTGGTAAAACTTACATTATTTTTTTTAAATTTGGGTGTTATGTGAACAGCTCTCTGCTGAAGATTATTAATCATGAAATCTGCCTTAGCTCTCGGATTAAAATAAAAAATATGGCATTAAAAAATTACAATTTTATTAAAAGTAAATAAGAGATGGTTCTGACTTTAAAGGGAAATAGAGTTTATAAGGCAAACAATGTATATGCTCTCGCTATCCGCATCATGTAGAATACTTTTAGAGATATTCTGAAATAAAATAACATAATATTAACATAACCATATTCCATTATAATTAACATATTAGTAGTAAAACTTACATTTTTTTTTTTATTTTGCAATAAAATTATGTATAAAGTGAAAAGTTCTCTGCTGAAGATTAATAATCATGAAATCTGTCTTAGCTCCCAGATTAAAATAATAAATATGACATTAAATAATTCCAATTTTATAAAAAGTAAATAAGAGATGGTTCTGACTTTGAATGGAAATAGAGTAGGGTCGGCAATGGGTGGTAGAACTGATTTACTGAAATAGGTGGGGAGGGGGTTTAGAAGTGAATTGTAGGAAATTAGGAAGTACAGAGGTGATAAGTAGTGAGTTGGAAGGGAGGTGGAAAGAGTTTGGGAAACAGTAAGGCAAAAGAGAAACTGAAAGATGATCTACCAGGTAAGTTTTTGGCCTAATTTCAATTAAAATTAACAGTAAGAAACATATGGTAGATTATAAATTTTTCACATTTAAGTGTCTTTGGTGCAAAGCCTCATGGTCAGGCATTAAAAGAATACCACACCAAGTTATCCTTAAAATTTATACCTCTCTACTATGTCTAACTTGGTTTGATTTCCTCTAGCACCTGCAAATTAAATATTGCACCATGACTAATAAAACATCAAATACATACTGCATAAATAGTTAATTGTATAATTTAGGTATTAAAATAAAGAGGGTGGTAAGGTAGGGCAATTGGAAGGGAGGATGGAAAGTGAGGATGGATAGAATATCAAGTTGTTATAAACACAGGGAGGGGGTCAGATACGGAATGGTAACAATTTTAGTCCAAATGCACTCTATAATAATAATATGCATTAAATAATAATGCCTTTCTCTTAATGCTTTGAAATTAAATGAATTAAATAGAAAATATTAAACTGGCCGAGAGAGACTAAATTTCTTTTTGACTAAATTTGCAAAAAAAAACATTAAAATCTAATCCCTTTTGAAATATTAGTGTAAAATCCAAAATATAGTGTTATAAGTGATTCCATGATTTATTAAATGAGGTAGCCATTTAAGATATTTAAAACACTGCCGGCAATAGAAATAAACAGTAAATAAAATTAACAGTAAAAAATATATGTAGATCATAAATTTTTCACATTAAAGTGTCTTTGGTACAAAGCCTCATTGTCATGTATAAAAGAATACCCCACCAAGTTATCCTTAAAATTTTTACCTCTCTACTATGTCTAACGAGTTTTGATTTCCTTTAGCACCTGAAAATGAGATATTGAACCCTCACTATTAAAAAATCAAATAAGTCCTGCGTAAATTGTATAATTTAGGTATAAAAATACCAAGAGGTTGTAAGAGGGGATGAAATGTAGGGCAGTTGGGAGGATGTAAAGTGAGGATGGATGGGATATCTGAAAAATTGTTATAAACATAGGTAGGGGGTCAGATACGGAACGGTAAAAATCTTAGTCCAAACCTACTCTATAATAAATGTTAAGGAATGAAAAATAGTGCCTTTCTGTTAATGTTTAGAAATTTAAGAGCACATTTTAAGCTGGCCAGATCGAGATATTTTCTGAAATAAACTAACATAATATTAACATAACCATATTCCATTATAATCAACGTATTAGTAGTAAAACTTACATTTTTTTATTTTTTTATTTTGCAATAAAATTGGAGTATAAAGTAAAAAGTTCCCTGCTGAAGAATAATAATCATGAAATCTGTCTTAGCTCCCAGATTAAGATAATAAATATGGCATTAAATAATTCAAATTTTATAAAAAGCAAATAAGAGATGGTTCTGACTTTAAAGGGAAATAGAGTAGGGTCGGCAATGGGTGGTAGAACTGATTTACTGAAATAGTAGGGAGGGGGTTGGGAAGTGAATTGTAGGAAATTGGGAAGTACAGAGGTGATAAGTAGTGAGTTGGATGGGAGGTGGAAAGAGTTTGAGAAACAGTAAGGCAAAAGAGAAACTGAAAGATGATCTACCAGGTAAGTTTTTGGCCTAATTTCAATTACAATTAACAGTAAAAAACATATGGTAGATCATAAATTTTTCACATTTAAGTGTCTTTCGTGCAAAGCCTCATTCTCAGGTACCAAAAGAATACCACACCAAGTTATCCCTTAAATTTATACCTCTCTACTATGTCTAACTTATTTTGATTTCCTCTAGCACCTACAAATTAGATATTGCACCATGACTAATAAAAAATCAAATAAGTCCTGCGTAAATTGTATAATTTAGGTATAAAAATACCAAGAGGTTGTAAGAGGGGATGAAATGTAGGGCAGTTGGGAGGATGTAAAGTGAGGATGGATGGGATATCTGAAAAGTTGTTATAAACATAGGGAGGGGATCAGATTCGGAACGGTAAAATTTCTAGTCCAAATTTACTCTATAATAAATGTTAAGCCATAAAAAATAGTGCCTTTCTGTTAATGTTTAGAAATTAAAGAGCAAATTTTTAGCTGGCCAGAACGAGAGAGAGACAAAATGTCTTTAACATTAAAATCTAACCCCTTTTGAAATATTAATGTAAGATTCGAAATATAGTTATATAAGTGATTCCCGATTTATTAAACAAGGTAGAAAATTAAGATATTTAAAACACTGCCGGCAATAAAAATAAACAGAAAAAATTTAAATATACCAGCATACAGTACTCATGTAGCCGCTTATGGTCTATAAGACAAAAAATGTATATGCACTTGCTATTTGCCTCATGTAGAACACTTTTAGAGAAATTCTGAAATAAAATAACATAATATTAACTTAACAATATTCCATTATATTTCACATATTAGTAGTAAAACTTACTTTTTTATTTTGCAATAATAATCATGAAATCTGCCTTAGCTCTAAGTTTAAATTAATAAATATAACATTAAATAATTTCAATTTTATTTTCATTTCTTTTTTTCATTTAATTGTTTGAATTTGTTAATTTATTTTTCAGTCCTTCATTTTAAAATACTAGGTTGAATTAAAGATGGAAATAAAAAAAATTCTTCTATTTAACAATAGACATTCTAAAAACAAAATATTACAAAAAATCATGGTAAGTAGAGGGCTTTTTACTTTAATTAACCAAAACTTCTAAATAGTGCTATTTGTGACATTTTTTTATTCATTGAAATGAACTTCACATATTGAGTTTGCCAACTGAATCCGATTAATTGCCTCATTGCACCTGATTACTATTAATCAAATGGTAAGATTACATCCTGAAAATTCATTTTGCTAGAGAAATAAATAAGTAAATATACTAAATAATAAATTTTTATGAATATCAAATGGTTGGCAGGGATAAAAAGGATCGAGTGATTTTGTTAATTGGAATCAGTCAAGGTGTTCAATATAGCACAAGATGATTAATGAAATGTTCATAAGAGAAGAATTTAAAAATGATTTTAAATAAAACAAAACAAATTCTATCAAAGAAGATTAAGGCCCACTTAAAGCAACTGTTGACAAGAAATTTACTAAAACAGTGACAGGAAACTTTTGAATATTCACCAATAAACAATAAACAAATAAACGCAAAAGGTGAATACTAAGTTGTAATTATTTATATATATCATTGGCTTCGAAGAAGAGTGCCACAATACGAAAAAGTAGAATTTTACAGAAGAAGCGTTTGAAGTTTGCCTGTTTAGGTTTATCACTGTTCCTAATTTACTTTAAAACATCAAGTCGTGGATTTTCTTAGTCAATACTACTTACATTTATTGTTTAAAAAAAAAGTGAATCTTCTTTTTTTGATCATTTAAATCTGAAATTGTATTAAATTATAGCAGCTTTTCATAAAAAACCTAAAATAAATTGTTATTGTGATAAATATTGAGACTAAAAATCTGACATTTTTCCCAAAGAAATATACATGAATGGCAGGCTTACCGAGCTAAAAAGAGGAAAAACCAAATTTTTCGTATTGTGGCACTCTTCTTTCAAGCCAGTGATATATTTGAGGTGCATTCTATTAATAGTCAATAGATCCACTTTCAGACAATTTTTTCATAAAAAACGTGAAAATTATTAGGAACACTTAGTATAGATAAGTTAAATTTTGATCGAAAAAGCTGATTTTCAACAATTATTTAACAAGGGAAACTAATCTTTAGATACAGAATCTGTCAAACAATAACTTTCTATGAAAAGTGGATATATTAACTTTTGATAGAATGCTCTTCATATATATTACATTACAAATATAATTACCTATATATTTATAATGTAATTAATGAAACCAAGTTTAGGAGTTGATTCAGAGAATTATTATTTAACAAAGCATACATTATACTAACTCCTGGAAAGTAATATAGAGTAGCCAAAGAGATAATAATCATTTAAAGGAATTGAATGAATATTATTCAAAATCTTACCTTGAACATCAACTGTGATGAGCTGAGCAATCACGGATAGAACACCATTGTTGAATGGACAAACATACTGGTCTTCGAGCTGGACAGTAGCTATACAGAAGCCTCCTAGAATTCGCCCACTCCAGACTGGTAAGCCCTTTCTTCATCTCCAGCTGGCTACTAGAACAGGATTACCAATTCAAAAAAAATCCCGGCTAATGTCCTGTTCTATCAGTATTAAAGAGCATTATTGAAAAAAAAATTTCAAGTCATCAAAAACAATCAATTATTTTATTCATCCCTCTTTTGACTTCCAACTTCATGTTTATTTTAAACTACATTTATTAATTCCAAATTTTAACCCATAAAGAAATATTTACAATCAAAATTATATTTCAAGTGAGAAAGACATTCAGTTCAATATTTAATGTAATAGTTTTAATTTGCATAAAATTATTTCCAATTTTGAACAAACCTCTAAAATGTCACAATGAATTTATAACAAAGGAAATAATTGTCAGCCAAAAAATCAAATTTATTACTAAAATCAGAAAGAATTTTTTATGTAGAAATGTAAAAAATAATTAACATTATGATTCATGATAATAATAAACAATTCATCTTTTATACATGAATAAATAATATCAGATCAGCTAAAACAAAAATTAGGTAAGGGCTGCTGTTAAGAGAAAGGTTCCTTCAATATGGTGGAGAGGACCACAGAATCAAATTAGAATTTTTTCAATCGATTAACTTAATGATTCTTATTTTAATCCATGAAAAAAATATATAATTCGCATTATATTCTTTCCAATTTTGAATAATATTCAAACATTTTACAATGAATAATAATAATCTCAACCTATTAAACAAAACTTAGAAAAATCAAATTTATACATTTCAATATTAATTAAGACTGCAATAAGAAAGAATGTTTTTTATAGTCATTTAAACCTAAATAATGATATCATATTTAGTGAAGCCAAAGTAGTTTACAGACTTGAATATTTATTAAAACAAGTAATAAGAAAACATATACAAATATAATACATGAGTCATTTAAAAATTATATCAATAAATGCTATCTGGGCCCTATTTCATAATAAAGTGCAAGTCCAAGTAGACCTATGACTTACTAGGCATATGTCACACTGTGAAATGCTGATACAATACAATTTATAATTGTCATTAACTATTTTAAATTTTATCTTGTTTCAACATTTCAGTGTAAATCCTAGGTCTACCATGTACTTGTACTTTATTATTATTCATATTATTAATATGAAATAGGACCCTGGTGTAAGGATCTTAGTTAACTGAGCAAAAATAATAAAAATGCTCATAAGAATTATCATAAATCCTTCCTTTCATACATAGAACATGTGAATAAATAATATTTGCATACATGTAGAAAAATTCGACGTTATGCCTTATGAAAGCTTCTTAATATCCTGACAAAATATACCTAACATACAATGGTGGACATCGCCTCTGTGCCAATGAGATGTCAGCATTCTTTGTACTGAAACGAGCTATTAGGGATCAAAAAGAAATTTAGTTCAATATTAAATGATATTACTATAATTCTTATTAAGTTATATATAATAATATAGTAATATATTAATATATATAACAATATATTAATGTTCTAAGAACGAGATTAAAGTTTTAAATTAAGATAGTACCGTTGTGGATATTCTGAGGGCCGTGATTTTAAACATTTAAAAAAAAGAAATCCAATATCACAACTTTAAGTTATTTCTAATTACATGGAATAATTTTAATTTTTTAATATTCAGTTCAATATATTTAATGTTATAGATTTAATTCGCATAACAGTACTTACATATTTCTAATTTTCAACAGTATTTAATTATTAAATAATGAATAATAGCAAAGCAAAATAATGAGCCGGTGAGAACCATATTGGTTTTAATTAAGTCAATTTTAGTTGTTTTTTTCGATAAAAGGAATGTTTTGTAAATTAATCTAAAATGATATATGTATAGGTTTCCTTTACGTACATATATATTATTTTCTGACCACAAAATAGTTTCTATATTTAAACATTTATTAAAACATAAAACTAGTCTTATTTCTTAAAAAATCTTATTTATAAATAGAATTTATAATAATGAATAGAATATTTAAATAATGAAAATTTTAAGATAATAATCCTTTTATACATGAGCAATGTGGATTTAAAAGTAATGTTAGTAATAATCACAAACCGTTACAGTGAATCAACCGAAAACAGTGGCAACGAATTACGACAATTCTGAAGGAGAGTTTTTAGCTGACTGAGAGATGTTTTGGAACACAGTGGAGGGGGAGGCTCTATTAGCGATAATCGAATTGTCTTCTCGCTAACGCTCAGAAACCGGGAAAGGCATTACTAAAATATAAAACTAAGATTTTAAATAATGTTACCATATATAAGCAATTTCATGATATTCAAGGAGGCAGGCATAGAAAGCAAAAAACACTCAATAAAATTTAAATAATGAAAGAAAAAAAAAAACGGAAAGTGAACAAACAATAATACTGTACTCACATCGCTACTTCTGTTATATGGGCAGCTAACTGAAGTTCTTTAACAACTTAAGCACGGCGCGCACTAGAGACCGGTCCGAACCGCCCCGGTCCGCTCCGGCCTTTTTAAAAAGTCCGTTCCTATATTTATAACGATACCCCGCGCACTAGACCGGACCGGCCCAAACCGCCCTTTTCGAACTAATCCTGCAACCGGCCTATTTGCTTCAAAAAGGAACAGATGAAAAGGCCGGTTGGGTGATTATACCGGGAGTAGCTCTCACATATATATAAAACAATAAATAAAAATTCTGTATTTCAATTATTTTGCTTAACTACTACTCTTTCATCTAAAATCAGTTGATAATCAGCAATATCATCTTTTCTTGCTGAATACTTACTTGCGTAATTACTTAATTAAAAATATTTACTATAGAGTTCAACTATGGGAATAAAACACAAAACAATCTTTCAGTGAATAGTTTATTTTTATTAAACTCTAGAATGGAGTTATTAAAAAGTAATGAATTAAAAAATTACAAGATGTATACAATTTACAAAAGGTGAAGAATCACATCGTTAGAAATAATAAATCGTTTATTTTAATTTGTAGAATTAATATTAGGTAATGTTTAAATCAGTGTCACATCATTCTTTATGAATTTAATTTTATTCGTATAAGTTTTAAAAGTTCATTTGACACACAATAAAATTAATTATGAAGCGGGCTGTGGTAACTATGAAGGTTAAAATATGAATATGAAGATATTCCTCTGATGATTCTAGTGATAGAAACTGGGAAATCGGAAAAGGCCGAGAGCGTCCGATCGAGCCCGATCCCATCCTATAAAATTAATTGGAGAGGGCTTATTTAATGTTATTTATTTTTTTGTAAAACTGCCATAATACACACGTATCCGATACCACCAACATATCGATTAAAAGCATCGATACCACTGGAGGCACCGAGAGCCACTGTCGTGTTCATAGAGTAGAGAATAACATGTTCCCCCCCACTCTTCTAGCCCTCCAGCTCGGTCTCTATAGGATTAATTAGTGTTATTTATTTTAAATATCCCTAATTTCTTTATTTTATAATATAAAAACATGGAGCTAGTACATATTTGTCAACAAGTGAATTCGAAAATTAGATAGGTTTTGTACATTTTGTCAACTATAATTAAAATAAAAAATCTATGCTGTATCAATGGAAAACTTTATTTTAATTTCAAATAAAAAAATTATTTTTAGATTTCTCCGAAAATTTGAATATAGTTTTAAGTGCTAAAACTATAAAATTACGCCAGTTTTGAATACAAAATTCTGTTTTATACTTCACTCCGTAGATGAATACCGTTTTCACCACATCAATCAGATCGCTCTAAAATTCAGTTATTTCATTTTAAAAATTGGACCACTCAAAAAATATGATATTTCTGTATCAAGGATAATGTTTTTATATTACACCTAAGTGCATACGTAAAGGCTATCTTATCCATGTATATATAATAATATAAAACATTATTTGTTTATATTAAAATAATATTAAACATTATTTGTTTATATTACGCTATAAACATCATCTTAGCAAATAAAAAAAGTAATATTAAATATTTGATGGACCAAATTTTTAAAATTTAATGAGTTAGATGCAATATTGAACAGTATAATTACAGGGTAAAAATATATTTTTTTTTTATTGCGTTATGTATATTAAATTTAGTTACGATAAAGTTCACAGCGGTGTTGCAAAAGTGAAATATTAACTATTTCTTGATCACAAATAATCTTTTTATATATTATAATATATGCATGGTTAGGAACCCAGGCTTGAGTAGATGTCATAGCAAATTGAATTTAATTTGAATATTTAGGGTCGTGTTCAAAGTGTTATAAGTAATTAAAAACATTATTCTAGATCCATAAATAGTAACTTTTAGAGCGATACATTTTAAAAAAAATGAAATAATTGAATTTTAGAACGATCTGAACGACTTGTGAAAGCGGTATTCTTCTATGGAGTAAAGTATATTAACAGAATTTTTGTATACAAAATTTAGTTTTAGCAGTTTGAAAAACACCAATATTCAAATTTTCGGGCGAATCTAAAAATTCAAATTTTTGGCCTAAAAATTTTGTCAAACGTCTTCTAATTTCAATTATTCCTTCAATTTTTTTTTGGAAATTTAAATAATCGCTCATAAATCAGAAAACCTTTAGACGATTTAAATCACATTTGGGGCATTGGTAAATGTTCTTAAACTACGCGATTTGCTTTAACCGTTAATCTGCAAAAAACTAACATTTTGTTCTTATATGATAATCACCTTCTTTATACAGACTTTCCGACATAATGCAATAGTTTTTTATATGTATGGAAATAAGATACTCCCCTCTTTTTAATGAGTCCTAGAACGTCGATATTGGCTGAACTCAAGACAAGGTACACAGAGATGCAAACCCAAACTTAATTTTGTGGTTTCAAAAATTTTGAGCACACACCAAACTGAATTTTTTTTCTCGATTATATTTTCGACATTAAGGTTTTTTGATGTGCTGAATCTGTCGTGATTTTTGGTGTGAAAAAATCAATACGGCTAGTTTACTTAATAATTGAAACACTTTTTTCAATTAATTTGATCAATAATCAGTTAATTTATAACGCTTATATTCTTCCTATAATATACTCTATAAAACAAATGTTTATGGAAAAATAACGTTGATATCATTTTTCAAACACGAGATATAAGATAAAGCAGTTTCAGAATGTTTTATTTATTTTTTCTCCAGTTTCGATTAGACAAAACAGTAGGATATGGCTTGGCATTTTTTCAATTTAGAATCACTCAAAAAATGTTGATCAAAATCGGCGGTGGACTAATCGTGCACTCTCCTAGTCAGTCAAAATCATGTAGAATGTATTTTTTGAAAAACTTTAATTAATTGAAATTAGCACTTAATATCACTCATCTAAAAAACGAAAAAAATATCGGAAGGATATGTCGAAATTATTTCAAAAGTCATTATTTTAATAAAAATAATTATTTTTCAATTATAAAATAAATGTTGACACTGATATAAATATTACTTAATATTAATTCCAGAAATTAAATTAGAATATTAATTAATTACAATAACAAATTATGCCGGTAGCTATTTAACAAGAAAAGGAGATATTGGTGGCAAACTGACCCCAGCTTGAAAGGGTGGTATTTAAACGAAATTATTAAAACACTGGAATTTTATTTATTCATGTATTTATATATATGAGAGAGCCTCTGCCGCTATAATCACCCAACCGGCCTTTTCTTCTGTCCCTCCTTGGACCGACCTAGGAAAAGGGCGGTTTGGGTCGGAAGCGCGGGCCGTTCCGGGGCGGTCTAGTGCGGGGGGTATCGTTATACTATACTATGTCGGGGTTATATAGTATAGGAACGGACTTTTTAAAAAGGCCGGCGCGGAGCGGGGCGGTCTCAGTGCGCGGCGTATATAGAGCTGAAAAAGGACTGATGCCAGGCCGGTCCGGGACGGTCCGGACCGGTCCTAGTGCGCGCCCAGCTTTAACGGCTGTACTTACCTAATGTCTGAAGGATCTAATAGTTAGTGTTTTAAAAAATCTGGTGCGGTGCGCGCATCACACAACTTTTCCTTACCGTCCTATGATAATTATCTTTTTAATTTAATTTTAAAAAGTCCACATAAACAATGCTTGAAATAAACTCAGCAGCATTCACTTCTTCACATCTTCTCCCACTTCGGTACAATAAAACAGTTTTTTAAACAATTTTAGTACAACAATTCTGTACACTACCTATATATTTTAACTTCATCAAGTTGCAAATATATTTTAAAAGTTTCGGTTTAGTTTTCATGGAAATATTTTCTTTCCATTAAATAATATGAAAGTAAAAATTATTAAGTTAATTTTCGCTTTTGCATTCTTAAATTACTTTATTACAGAATATATTGTTTATAACAGATTGGTGGGAGAAGGTTCGGTTGCATCCGTCTCCTTTCAGATGCGCTCAGTTATCCATCTAGGGTCTTGTGCTCCTCATAAAACACGCTGTGTCTTTGCTTATACTGGTCCGATTTTGATAATTCTTTTTTTGGTTTTTAGATAATTTAATAACCTTTCATACAATTCTATACATAATTTACTATAAATTGCATGCTTTTTAAGTTAAGCGCAAATAAAATATTCTTTTCATCATAACTTTTTTCGCTGCATTTCCTCGGTGATATACTACATAAATGAAAAGTTAAAGGCCTTTAAGGAGAAGACATTAGGCAAGTTTCATGTAAATCGTTAGTGCAGTTTTCGAGAAAATTGTAAAAAAGTGTAAAATCGATTATATAAGGTGGCACTTCCGGTGAGTCGACTTTGACGAAAATGTTGCTGTAACATCACATGCATGTGCCAACCTTAAATACGAAATTTCAGTATCGTACAACTTTTCGTTTTTGAGCTAGACTGTTCACATACACACAAACACAGACACACGGGCACACAGACAATTTTGGGAGACTTGGTCATTTGGACTCAGGGATTCTTAAAACGTGTATTTCCGTCGAAAACTCGAATTCGAAAATTTTCACGATCGCAATACTTCCCCTTACTATATACTTCGTATATAGGTAAGGGAAAGTAAAAACATGTATTGAAATTATACCTACTTGTTATAAAATTGTAATTTTATGATGAATTAAATGTAATTTTATTATTATTTAAAATTAAAAAAATAATAAGGTTTTTATATATCATATGAAAATAACATTAAAAGAAATTTAGAGGTAATTAAAATAATAATAACATAACAATATTCTAATATTGTTGTAGAATATTCTAATATTCTAAAATAACATATTAAACATATATTTTATTTTCATTTTATAAAAATATAATGTTTGTTGTGATGATGGGAGTTAGCCTTATATCTTAAAGAATTTACATATCCACGTATTTTTTTGAAAAGTCTATCAAACTTTACAGGAAACACATGAAACGATTTTTCTACAAACTTTTTTTTTTTTATTCTTAATTATTTACTGTAAGTGTTTATTAGCCTGCCAAAACCTTTATAATTACAATATACTTTTAAGGCTTCTAGCACCAACAACTATTAAGAGCAAATTACTTTGGAATGCTTATTTTACTTTCATTATTTCAAATTTTGTAAATCATTCAATTGTATTGTGAATAGAATATAATTTTATTGTTTTTTCCGATTAAGAAATATTTAAGATTCTGTTACCTGTCATAGGAAGACAATTTTAAAAGAAATTATGAAATAAAATAATAATATTGACCTACTAATTTTCCAATATTAATAATATATAATTTTCAAATATTACTAACATTTAAAATACTTTATAACTAAATTTGTATGGGTTATGAGAGCCCAAATTCTCGTGCAATTGCACTTTTTTTTTCGGTTGCTTGAAATCGATCGGGGACAAGTTATTTACACGGATTAAGGCATCCGGATTAACATATGTAAGGTTTATTTTGCATGAAATTGCACATTTAGCCGTAATTAAAAAAAATATTTGTAAATTGCTTGATATTGCTTGTTTGATATTGCTTGATACATATTTAGTAATATGTAACTATTTATAACACATTAAATATAATTCCATTTTCTGGAAAATTCTGAAATTAAAACTGAAGTTTTTGTTTGCTCTTTTTAGATTCGTGGAAAGCCAGTTAATACTTACCAATCCTTTCACAGTGCTACACTCAGTCTGTAGTTGGCAAAATAATTATGCATAAAAAGAGCGTTTGGGACAAATATATGTTCAATTGTATTGAAAATAAATCAATTAGTGGGTATGATAACAAACAACAACCCGAAGAAATTTTTACGAGTGAAGGGAATTAAAATTCCGTACAACATAATTAAAAACAAATATCGGAAATTGGTCGAGAAAAAAAATTATTCATGCTGTAACAGTTGTGATATTGATTAGTTAGTGATCTGCTCATTGTTTTCATCTATTTAATTATATCTCATTCAAATATAAACCTAAAACAGGAAAAATGATCAGAATTGAAAGACAGTCCACAAAAATGGATCGTAAATCCTAAGAGTTAAGTTCTACCGGCAAAGATGAATGGTTCAACTTTTTCGGCGAGGAATGAGTTATCGATATATCATCAGAAATTTGGGATTGTCTCACTTGACCTTGCGATACATTATTAAAAAAATTATCAGTTGCCAATATATATAGGCAGAAAATGCGTGAATCACGTATGATCGTGCGAAAAGTAGCAAAAAATACCCTAATAAGAGCTCGTGAGGTTTTAACATTTTACATAACAATGCTCGGACCTATCTAATTTATTAAGAAAAATAGTAATTTATGAAAGAAAACAAACTAAAATACGCAGATTTTTTTTAAAGCATAAACGACGTAAATGGCATACTTTTATTTTTCGTTGCATAATTTTGCTCGTTTTGGTATTTTTATTGCACGTTTTACAATAATTTTACTGCACGAAATCCGGCCTCTAGTTGTGAGTGTTCACTGCTTAAGACTGATGACCCTGAAATCTGCCTTACTTCTCTAAACACAAAATCTAATACCAAATAATTACAATTCAATTTAAAATAATTATAAACGTGCTCAGACGTTGGGATTAGAAAGAGGAGGATCAGGAATAGCAGGATCAAAAGAAAAATTGAATAGAACTGATTGGTCAAAATGGGTTTGGAGGAGGTTCGGAAGTGAATTGTCAAAAGGGGGTAATTAAAGAAGTAATAAGTAGGGGGTTGGAAGGACAGTGGAAAGGGGGATTAGAACGTGTATGGAAACATGGTAATAAAGATAACCAACCCAGTACGTTTTTGGCCTTAAGTAAATTTAAATAAACAGTATAACATGGGGGGGAGGGGGCTAAATGGGTAGGTCAACGGGAGGGCTAGAGAGGGAGATGGGTGCGGGAATCTCCCCAACTCTTTGTGGAACGATCAGGCGATAGTCCCCTACTCACTGCTTGTGACTTCCCAGTCCTCCTTATTCCTATCAACGCCTACTGTCACCTCCACGTGATGCCCCCCGGAGAGTCCGATGGGACTCGCGAACAACAGAGGCGGAGATCTGCACTTCTGTCAGCAATGGCAGGAGTGCTGATTCTTCTAGACACCCAAGCCGAGGTGGAGAGAGCTCGAGCAGCAGGCTGAATGATGGGAGGTGTAAAAAATACACACTAACTCGACCCACTTGGGGCACCAGGCGCACCCCATTTCAATTAATTGCCTTCTGCAGGGAGAGGGGATAGTACCTGTAGTGACTTTTTTCCACCCCCATACTCGTGGGAACAAAAATGAACCCTAACAAAAATACTAACGGACGGACGAAATTGGCTAATGACCCGGACTGGGACACGGAGATTCTTTTGGATAGTTTGGCTGTAATGGTAGAGGCGCAGGGAGGGAGCTCAGTGGGGCCACCTATGGACCCAGCTGAGGAGACATCCAGAAGTTCGCTTGCGACACTCCTGGATGATGTAACCAGACTCTCAGTTATATCTGATGGGTCTGGTGAAAAGGGTACTGGTAGGGACAGCGCATCTTCGGAAGTGGCTGAAACCTCCTAACTCAGATTTTCCGGGGCACAGCGCCAGAAATTTAGGAAGCTTAGGAGGGTCTGTAATATCCCGGAGACATCGGGGCCCACAACCTTGGTTGTAGGGGACCGTAGCCCCGTGGGTCAAGGACCTGTTGCTAAGCGGACCAGATCCTCTCCTGGGACCTCAGCGCCCGTGGTGAAGAGGTCCAAGAGTGGAGAGAAAATGATCTCATATGCCCTTGCGACCGGAGGCAGCAAGATGGCGATTATCCCCTGAGGATATCCGTCTGTCCAGCTATCAAAGGGACAGAGTGAGGAGGTAACGACTCAGGTGATCAGCTGGAGGAAGATGGATTGAATCCGGGCTTCAGTGGCTTTAGTCACCACCTCGGGGGCTGTATTATTGTCTGTGACGATGATGCCACCAAGGACTGGGTCACCAGTATAGTGAGCAAATTTACCATCAGTGGGGGCATAAAACTCCGCACTGGTAGTACAAATGTGCTCAAAAAGGCAGTCAGGGTAGGTGGATTCTTCCCTGGAGAGAGAATTCCAGAGGACCTATTTTTGAGGAGACTCAGGATCCAAAATGGTAAGGCCCCAGATGTGGACTATTGAACACTGATGGGCACCAAGCATGAGCGAACTGGCTTCTATGGGATTCTGCGAATCCCGGAAACCAGCGTTAAATAACTGGAGGGGAGGAACATGATGGTAGCTTATGTAAAAGGTAAGGATATAGATATTATTCTAATACAAGAACCTTACTTATTCAAGGACAGGATAAAGGGACTGGATAAACCAGGATACAGCATTAATGCTGTGCCAACCAGGCCCAGGACCTGCATGCTGTTCAGGAACAGACTAAAACTGTTACCCTTGTGGCATCACTGTTGTAGGGATCTGACAGCAGTACAATGGTCCCTCCCTGAGGGTAATGAAGGGGAGCAGATTACGCTGGCGTCGGTGTACCTCCCGTATGAAGAAGCAATCCCCACTCCAGCTCTTAAGAAACTGATAGAGGGGAGTAGGAAAAGGCTCGTGCGTACCATCTTTAGATGCCAACGCACACCACAGCCTCTGGGGGAGCACACAAATCAACCAGAGAGGCGAGTATCTTTTAGATTTTATTGTTAGCAATGACCTCGAAATCCTAAATAGGGGCAAGGAGGTCACCTTTGTTAACAGAGTGAGAACTGAGGTCATTGACATAACTTTAAGCACGCCATGCGTGAAATCTAGGATTAAGGGCTGGCATGTTTCAAGGGAAGATACATGCTCAGATCACCGCTATATCAGATTTGATTTATCTCCTAATAGCATGAAGGAGACTGTGTACAGAGATCCAAGGCACACTAGCTGGAATGCATTCTGTACACAGCTCGAGGAAGAGGTTAAGTGCTGTCCTAAGACTGTTAGGAATTCTTGTCACTTAGAATGTCTCAATTCATCGTTAACTGAGGTAATAATGAGATCCTACACTGACAATAATTGTGTGCGTAGGGTTAAGTCCAATAGGAATACATCCTGGTGGAACGATGAGCTTGGCAAGCTAAGAGCTCTTACTCGAAGACTCTTTAATGCTGCCAAAAAATCAGGCAGATGGGACGCTTACAAACAAGTACTCACTGACTATAACAAGACTGTTCGCAGGCTAAAAGGGGAGCGTGGAGAAGTTTCTGTAACGACATAAATGATACAGCATCCACGTTCAGGGTTAATAGAATTCTGTCGAAGCAGTCTGATGGTGGAGTAAGGGGGACGGTCAGACTTTCCTGACTGTGATTGCTGGATGAGAACCTAACTAATCCCACTGTAGATGAACACTTTGGTGGCAGGACTAAGTGGGTTGAAGCCAATAGAATAATAAGTTCTATGAGGGTGGAATGGGAAATTAACACTTTTGTACCTTTTAAATCTGCGGGTATTAACCGGATTTTCCCTGCCTTACTTCAAAAAGGCTTACCTGTACTAAAACCCTACATAATGGAATTATAAAGGGGAATCTTAGCACTTGCACACATTCCCAATAATTGGAGGGTGGCAAAGGTTTGTTATATTCCAAAGCCTGGGAAGGAGTCTTATGACCCAAAGCATATAGACCTATCTGTCTGACATCCTTCTTCATGAAAGCTCTTGAAAAGATTATTGACAGACATATTAGAGAAACGGTTTTAGTTGAAAAGCCACTACATAGTGGACAATTTGCTTATCAGGCTGGCAAATCATGTGAGACCGCACTACATCATTTGGTCTCCAAAATAGAGAAAAGTCTAGCCGAAAAAGAAATTATGGCAGGCATCTTTGTGGATATTGAGGGTGCCTTTGATAGCACCCCTTATGATACTATGGCAAAAGCCTTAGAGAGGAAAGGGGTAGGACTATTAGCTTCTGAATGGATCAACTCATTTCTGAAGGGAAGGCTACTCAAATCTGAATTAGGACATGAAAAGCTATGGATTAGACCCATGGGGGGCTGTCCACAGAGAGGAGTACTGTCCCCACTCCTGTGGTGTTTGGTTGTGGACACTGTGTTGACCAAACTAAGCTTGCAGGATTTTCAGATAAGCAGGGATATGCAGACGATGTATCTGATAGGGGATAAATTTCCGGAGACTATCTCCAGATTGCTCATAATAGTAAGGGACCTTCTGAAAGAATGGTGTAAAGATAATGGTCTTGGCATCAACCCCCAGAATGTTAACCTTTGTATCTTCACTAACAGAAGGAATGTGATAATCAGACCGCCACGGCTTGAAGGCACTCTGATAAACATCTGCGGTGAAGTTAAATATCTAGGAATTACCCTTGATAGTAAGCTAAAATGGCTTAGTATTAGTAAGGTTAGCACGAAGGCACTTCGTTGCCTATGGGCATGTAAGGGAGCTGTGGGCAAATCTTGGGGTCTGAAACCTTTTTTTTTTTTTTTTTTTTTTTTTTTTTCTTCAATCCCTCAAACAAAAAAGAACATTAATAAAACAAATAATTAGATAAATTATAAACTTGATGTACTTTACCTTTTACTACCTGTTGGTATTTGAAGGTCTGATGACTATATACAATTGGAATGATATTTCCCAGTCAGAGAATTTTCTCATTATTTAGAGGTGAGGGTCCTCTTCTAGTTGTTTGTTAAATAAAAATACCTACTACTAAAAACTATATACAAGATTAATAATGATAATATTTACAATATTTACATGGTTATATTTACAAAGGATGGATATAAGAGAGTGGTGTTGGGGTGGGACTAGGAAGTAGGCAGGACGGGGCGATGGGATAGGATATTGGGAGTGGGGGTGCTTTAGAAGCGGATTAAAGTATGGTGTTGACCGGGTTGAGTGGTCCCTTTCGGCCCTGCCATCTGGCAGGAAGGGAGGATGGGGTGATAGCGCGGAAGAGTGGGTTAAATGAGGCAGGGATGTTGTCAAAGAACTTTATGTGTCTCCTTGTGATGTGCTGTTGAACAGTGTCGAGTTGTAATTCATTGTGAATGTGTGCCATGTTCCGTCTTTCGAGAGATGTTCGTTTTGTGATTTTTTGTAGGACGCTGTTTTGGTATGTTTGGAGAGACTTCAGGGCTGAGGGTTATAGGTAGTGCAGGATGGGGGCACTGTGAAGCAGTGTAGGCCTAAGGATGGCTTTGTAAATCAGGATCTTGAGTCTGAGTGACAGCCCTGGTGAATAGAGTAAGTGATTTAGTTGGTGTGTAGTGGCTTTGGCTATCTGTATCCTGTGTTTTGTGTGAGCTGTAAATGATAGGTGTGATTCCAATTTCATACCGAGGTATGTTAGTTGTCTTTTATTCTGTATGGTTTGCCCATTGTTTGAGTGTTTTCTTGTATGAAAATGCGATTGCATCAGTTTTTTGTGTGTTTATGTGGATATTAATGTTTTTAAGTTGGTCTGTGATTTTTTGGGCTACTGTTTCGCCCTGCCTTGCTCATGTCGTGATCTGCATTCATGCTTGCTGTATATATAGCAATGTCATCAGTATATGCAGCGATTTGTACATCATCAATCTTTTGCCCTACTATATGTGTTGTGTATATGTTGAAAAGGACTGGCGCAAGGACCGAGCCCTGGGGAACACCACAGGTAACTGGGCGCGGGTTGGAGATCTCAGTTTTGATACGGACAGAAAATGTCCGGCCACTGAGGTATGAGCCAATAATGTCGACCAGTTGGTCCGGGAATCGGTGAAGCCGGAGTTGATCAATTAAGGTGGAGTGGGATACAGAATCAAATACCTGTGTGCAATGTAATGAGATCATTGCTGTAGCAAGATTTTTATTGAGGTTTTTAGCTGTATCATACTGTAGTTTTGCTACGTGATGATAACAGCTAACGCCGCGAGAGAACCCGGTTTGTTCCGGGGGGATGATGTCATGTGTGCCGCAGTGTATTCGGATGTGGATAAGAATAAGTTTCTCATATATTTTTGAGATGTGGTTGAGGAGACTGATGGGCCGGTATTCTTCCGGTGCCGCTCCTCGTTTTTTGGGTTTGAGAAGTGGAACAACTATAGCATGTTTCCACTAAGTAAGGTAGTATCTCAGGCGTGTGCATGAGTTGAAAATATTGAGGAGAAACATATGGGCTTTCCTGGGGAGTTGTTTGAGTAGGACATAGGGTATATTGTCCTATCCTGTTGATTTGTTTCCCTTCGTATTTCTCTGGGTTGCAGTCAGTTCTTTATAGGATGAGAATACTTTGTGTTATATCAGTCGGTGGACTGTGGTTGTAGATGGTGGTGGTACGTGCTGAGTCTCTATCGACGTAGTAGTCAGCAAGTATGGTAGCCTGATCTGCGGGAGTGAGAAGCTCATCGCCTCGTTGTATTCTCACCGATTTTGATTTGGTGTTGTGGCTTCTGACTAGTTTCCAGAATTTTTTGAGGTCGTAATGGGTACGGCGAAATTGTTCGTGCCACAGGGACGTTTTCCACTGCGACATTAGAGAGGTGATTTGTCTGGTGAGACTGTTTATGATAGGTCTGTATGTTGGGTCTTTAGTCCTATACCAGCAGTTTTTTATGTTGTTTCTCTGTTTAATTAGTGCGAGTATGTGTTTAGGTGGCTGGCATAGGTGAATGGGAGTGGGGTTGAACGTGGGTATCGAGGTGTAGGCGGCATCGCGTATGATGTTTTGGAGGGTGTTTATGGCATTGTTTATGTCTTGAGTGTTTGTGAGAGGTGTGATGTTGGGTGTGTTAGTGTAGACTGTGTTCTTGTATAGTTTCCAGTCTGCCTGTGTAAAGTTGTATTTGTGTTCTGTTGGTGGGATTCTTGTTGTGTCACGGCCGAGGTGATAGATAACGGGAATGTGGTCGTTGTCACTGAATTCTATTGTTGTGCAATCTGTGAATCTGTGTGATTGTTGTGTGAGTAACAGATCTAGTGTAGATGTGTACGCTGGGTTTGAGTGATGTCTGTATGTTTAGGCGTTGGGGTGTATGACTGTGTATTTTGTTTTAGTGAGGTGAGTACCTAGTGCATTTGGCTTTGTGCAGTTCCAAGTGTGGTGTTTAGCGTTTAGGTCCCCTATGATGATGTGTTGTCTGTCTGTTTCGGTTTCCCGTAAGAGTGTTTTGAAAGTGTCGAGTTGTGCTTCCGGTCTTCTGTATATACATGTGATTTTGTAAGTGTGTTTAAGTTTTACTTGTACAGTGACGGCTGTGTGTTTTTCGTCATTGAGTGTGTTATTGTTTATAAGTTTAGAGGGGACGTCAGAACGCACCAGAAGTGCGACGCCTCCTTGTGCGGGGGTTTGTGAGTCTAGTCTGTAAGTGTGATAACCGTGAAAGTGTATTCGCGTTTGCTTGTTAAGTTTTGTGTCTGTGAGTGCGACAACTGATGGCCTATGAGAGGCCAGGAGGGATTCCAGCTCGAGCTTACGCTTTACGAGCCCTGTTATGTTATAGTTAAGGATAGAATGTCTATCCATTAACTTTAGCTGCGAAGGCTTGTTGGAGCACGATGTTAAGCGTGCTCATGACAGTATGGAACATGGCCTTCATGTCACTAATCATAGTGAGTAAGCCCTCAACCCATGCGGGTGTATCCGTGGACGGCTGGGAGGTTGGGGGTGGGGGTGTGGGTGCGGGTGCGGGGGTTGGTGTGGGGGTGGGTAGTCCGTTGAATAGGTCTCCGGCGTAAGAGTTCGGGGCAGAGGTGGTGGTGGGAGCAGGAGATGCAGTCTCCTGGGTGTTGGTTGTAGGTCTTATGGTGACCTTTGTTTCCTTCTTTTTAAAGAGGATTTGTCTGTTGGGGCAGTCACGGTATGAGGCCACATGAGGGCCACCGCAGTTTGCACATTTGGGTGGGGTGTTGCGTGGACATTCATGCGTCTCGTGGTTTTCACCACATCTGACGCATTTTATGATAGGCCCACAAAAGTTTTTTGTGTGGCCAAACTCCTGACAGTTGTGACACTGCCTGGGGCCGCTTATATTTTTCAGTTTTTCAACTGAATAACCCATGTGGTCGATTGGACCAACTTTTTCCATATCCTGGAGGGTCGTTTTTTCATCGGTGGTAACGATGATGAGTGGGAGGTTCCTCTTATTCCCACTCTCGTCTGTCTTTTGCATCCGCCAGATGCTTTTGAATCCGGGTAGGCGGGCCTTTAGTGCAACCTCAATAGAGGCCACAGAATGGTTGATATCGATGTCTATTCCATGTCTTAAAAACTTCGCTCTGAAAATCCCATGCCCCGTGAGAATCTGCGAGACCCTGTGGTCCGGGAGAACCCATGTCTTTTCTAGTCGCGATCCGACGGTGGGATTGTACTTTCTCAAGGTAGCCCCTTTAATGGTAGTCACCCACCGCCGGTTCCATTCTTCTACTGTATCCTCCCGGAAGATTCTCTTCCAACTGCTAGGATCTGCATTGATGCTCACTCAAAGGTCCGCCGGTAGATCCGTCGGGCCTTCTCTCCTTATCTCGTGCCGGAAGTAATCCTCTCGCAGCAGGTCAAGAGGTATTCCTTCTGCCAAGACCTGCATCGCCTCATGAGACACCGTCCTGTATGACCTGGTTACTAAAAGAAGAGCCATCTGGATGGTGGCCAACCTGCTCTTCTGTCTTTCCGAGAGACTCTGGTTCCTAAGGATACCCACAATCACTCCTTTATTAATGGTCATCGTTGCTGGGTATCTGAGGCCCCAAAAAGCGCCACCGATACGACTGAGTCCATTAAGGGCTAGGGTCACCCTACTTCTCTAATAGTCCAAGTGAGGGGTCACATTGAAATTTCTTCCAATCCTAACTCCGATTCTGGATCCATGTATGACCATAATTATAGGTTGAGCCCTATCAGTCGTACCTCTTAAGAGGACAGCCTGAGTCTTGGAACCCGCCGTCTTCAACTTCTTCCTCTCGCACAATTCTTCTATCAGGTTGGCGCACCGTTCAGCTTCATCTTTCAGTCTGGTCCTGCTATTCGAGGTCACTACAACTGCCAGGTCATCCACATAAGCAGTAGCGGGGAACCGCTCCTCTTCTAGCACTCCCAGCAACTTGTCGAAGACCAATTTCCATAGGGCAGCACCCAGGACAGAGCCCTGCGGACATCCCCTCTCCACAGTGTCTTCTACTTCGTAAAAGCTACCACGAATCTTTAATATTCTGTCCTGGAGGTAACTTCTGATTAGGCCATACAAGTTGCTGGGAGCCTCATATTTGTTCAGATGCTGGAGCATGTTCGCCCACCAAACGCTATCAAAGGCGGAGGTTATGTCAAAGAAGAGAAGCGTAACATACTCCTCTACCCTCTCCTCGACATCACGGCGCACTCTCATCAGGGCATCTGCGGTTCCTCTATATTTGCAAGATCCGTATTGCCGTAGATAGCTCGCTCGTGAGAAGACTGGCCGTAGGCTTGCAAACGTCAGGTTCTCCAAAACCTTGCTCATGACGGGAAGAAGACATATAGGACTACAAGACTTGGCTAATTGTCTCCTCCTTTGTAGAGTAGCCTGACGTCAGCAAGTTTCCAGCTTCTTTGAAAGAATTCTCTATCCAGGCAATATAGGGACAATATTCTTCCTTCTTTGCTATTCTTCCTTTTCTTGAGCAAAATATGGACAACAGAAGAACGCATATTCCCCATCCAAGAGGGCGCAAGTTGGGCACGATGATTGGTCCTTTAGCTACATGTAGAGATGTACATCTGTCTCTCCCGGTTTCGCGGGAAGACAATGTGATTATAGCTACTAGAGCGTTCCCTTCCACTTTGTTCAATAACACCTTTTCTCAGTCAGCTAAAAACTCTCCTTCATGATTTGTGGTCAGTCGTCGTCGCTGTTTTCGGTTGCTTCACTGTAACGGTTTATGATTATTATTAACATTACCTTTTAATTTTTTCTTAGACTTTAGATTTACGAATCTTTTCAAACCAAGCCTGCCAATTACATTCGCGCAAATGCAAGAAATGAGTTGACGAAGTTTCATTGCAATCGGATGAACGGTTTGGCAGCGCATAAAATACAAACAAATAAACCCACATTAATTTTTATACATAAGATATTTTTGCTAATACTGTCCCAGCTTTGATGATTTTGTTTTTGTTTTGTACAGAATTTAATCATCTTTCAAATAAGTCCATTTAATTTTCCAGAAGATGTGTAGTTTTTGAGTTATTCGAAAAAAATTTCTTTGACTTTAGAAATAATTTTTTTCAACCACTTAGATTACGATTTTTTCCAACCCAGCCTGCCTATAATCTTCGCGCAAGTGCAAGCAATGAGTTTCATTGCAAGTTTCATTGAGAAGTTTCATTGCAATCGAATGAACGGTATAGCAGCGCATAAAATAAGAACAAACAAACCCAAATTAATTTTTATATATAAGATTTGCTCAAACATTTTCACCGTTCCATATCTGAATCCCTCCAAATGTTCGTAACAACTTTTCGGATTTCCATTCCGTCCCCACTTTCCATCCTCCCTTCCAACTGCCATAAATAATACCCTATTTATTTGAACACCAAAATTATTCAATTAACTTTTTACGCAGTACGTCTTTGATTTTTGATTAGTCATGGTTCAATATCTCATATGCAGGTGCTACAGATAATCAAACCAAGTTAGACATAAATTTTAGAGATAACTTGGGTGGTATTCATCTGGTTCCTGACAATGAGACTTTCCATGAAAGACGCTTAAATGTGAAAATTTTATGATCTACCATATATTTTTTACTGTTAATTTAAATTTACTTTAGGCCCAAAACTTATCTGGTAGGTCATCTTTCAGTTTCTCTTTTGCCTTACCATTTCTCAAGCCTTTTCCACCTCCCTTCCAAGTCACAGTTGAAAATTAGAAATATGTAAGTATTGTTATGCGAATTAAATGTATAACATTAAATATTGAAATGCATATAAAAAAAAAAAAAAATTATTCCATGTAATTAGAAATAAATTAAAATTGTGAATTTGATTTTTTTTTTAAATAAGTTAAAAAATCAGGGCCCTCAGAATATCCACAACGGCAGTATCTTAATTTAAAACTTTAATCTCGTTCTTAGAACATTAATATATTGTTATTCCTATATATATTGTTATTAATATATTCCTATATTATTATATACAACTTAATAAGAATTATAGTTATAACATTAAATATTGAACTGAATTTCTTTCTGATCCTTACTAGCTCCTTTCAGTACAAGGGATGCAGACATCTCATTGGCCCAGAGGCGATGTCCGCCATCATATGTTAGTTTATTTTCTCAGGACATTAAGAAGTTTTCAAAAAGCATAACGTCGCAATTTTTTGACATGTATGCAAATATTATTTATTCACATGTTTCATGTATGAAAGGAAGAATTGATAATTCTTATGAACATTTTAATTATTTGTATTTCAGCTAATAAGATCCATACACCAGGCCCTACTTCATAATAAAGTATAAGTACAAGTAGACGTGTGATTTACTACACATATGATACACTGTCAAATGTTGAAACAATATAAAATTTAAAATAGTTAATGACTATTATAAATTGTATTGTATCAGCATTTCACAGTGTGTCATAAGCTTAGTAAGTCATAGATCTACTTGCACTTGTACTTTATTATGAAATAGGACCCAGATAGCATTTATTGATGGATGCTAAATGGCTAATATATTATATTACTATATGTTACTTCTTTTAATACATATTCAATTCTGTAAACTACTTTGTCATCATTAAATATGATATCATTATTTAAGTTTAAATTAATATAAAAAAGATTCGTTCTTATTGCAGTCTTAATTAATATCAATATGTATAAATTTGATTTTTCAAAGTTTTGTTTAATAAATTGAGATTATTATTCATTGTAAAATGTTTGAATATTATTCAAAATTGGAAAGAATATAATGCGAATTATATAATTTTTTCATGGATTAAAAATTGAAATTAATAAGAATCATTAAGTTAATAAGTTGAAAAAAAAGTGCTAATTTGACTAATTTAATTATGTGGTCCTCTCCACCATATTGGCTTCTGAAACTACCTTTCTCCAAACAGCAGCCCTTACCTAATTTTTGTTTTAGCTGAACTGATATTATTTATTCATATATGAAAAAAAGCATTGTGTATTATTATCATGAATCATAATGTTGATTATTATTTACATTCAAGTTTCTACATAAAAGAATGTTTCTGATTGTAGTAATAAATTTTATTTTTCAAAGTTTTGTTTGATCAGTTGGCAATTATTTGCTTTGATATAAATTCATTGTCACATTTTAGATTTTTGTTCAAAATTTTATGCAAATTAAAACTGTTATATTAAATATTGAACTGAATGTCTTTCTGACTTAAAATATAAATTTCATTGTAAATATTTATTTATGGGCTAAAATTTGGAATTAATAAATGCAATTTAAAATAAATATGAAGTTCGAAGTTAAAAGCAGTGATGAATAAAATAATTTATTGTTTTGTGATGCTTTTTAATACTGATAGAAGAGAATATTATCATGGAGTTCTTTTGGTTTGGTAATCCTGTTCCAGTAGTTAGTTGGAGATGAATAAACGACTTACCAATCTGAAGGAGTGAGCAAATTCTAGGAGGCCTCAGTATAGCCGCTGCCCAGCTCGAAGACCAAGGCCAGTATGTTTATCCATTCAACAATGGTGTTCCACCCATGATTACTCAGCTCATCACAATAGATGTTCAAGTTGAGGTTTGGAATAATATACATTAATTTACTTTAAATGATGATTATTTCATTGGCTACTCTATATTACTTGCTATGAGTTAGTATAGTGTACACTTTGTTAAATAATAACTCTTTGAATCGACTCATAAGCTTGGTTTCATTAATTACATTATAAATATGTTATATAATTATATTAGTAATGTAACAAATATAAACAACATTTTATCAAAAGTTAATATAACCGCTTTTCATAAAAAATTATTGTTTGGCAGATTCTTCATCCAAAGATTATTTAGTTTTCCTTGTTAAATAATGGTTGAAAATCAGCCTTTTCAATCAAAATTTAACTTATCTTTCCAAGGTGCCCCCAAATAATTTTCTTATTTTTTATGAAATAATTTTCTGAAAGTGGATATCTTGACTTTTGATAGAATACTCTACATATATAACGGCTTTCAAGAAGATTGCCACAAAACAATAAATTTTGTTTTTCCTTTTTTTGCTTGGAAACCTGCCATTCATGTTTATTTCTTTGAGAAAAAATGTCAGATTTTAATCTTAATATTTACTACAATAACAATTAATTTTAGTTTTCTATGAAAAGTAGCTATAATTTAATAAACGTTTCATATTTAAATGTTCAAATAATGATTATCTTTTTAAAAACAAAATATATAAGTAGTATTGACTAAGAAAATGCCTGACTTGATGTTTTATCAGTGAGTGAGGGACAGGGATAAACCTAAATAGGTAAACTTCAAACGCTTCTCCTGTAAAATTCCACTTTGTCGTAATGTGGAACTCTTGTTCCAAGCCAACAGTATCAATTTTTTATTACAACCTAGTTTTCATCTATTGCGTTTACCTGCTTATTGTTTGTTAGTGTATATCCAATAGCACAGTTATGTTTAAATCTCTTATTTTGTTTTCATCCTGTTTGAAAAAAAGTTTTAAATCCCTATGTCTGTTACATATTGTCAGTTTGCTGTCACTATTTTAGTAAATTTCTTGTCAACTAGTGTTTTAAGTGTGTCTTAATCTTCTTTGATAGAATTTATTTTGTTTTATTTAAAAACATTTTTAAATTCTTCTCTTGTAAAAAACATTTCATTAATCTACTTTTGCTATATTGAATACCTTGACTGATCCCCAATTAAAAAATCACTCGAACCTTTATCTCTGCCAACCATTCTCTTCTATTTTTTCTCTTTACTTATTTATTTTTCTAACAAAATGACCTTTTCAGCATGTATCTGGCCATTTGATTAATATTAATTAGGTGTAATGAGGCAATTAATCCGATTCACTAGATAAGCTCAATATGCTAAGTTCATTTCAATGAATAAAAAAAAAAGTCACAAAATTTAGTTTTCATTTACACTCTTAATGGATCAGCTGACATCCGCATGATGGTATAGAAGGATCAACCTAATGAGGGATTGATAAATTATTTGCCACTTCTGTAAATTTGTTTTATTGAAACAATGTCCATTCGAAACTAGTTTTCAATAAAACAAATTTATAGAAGTGGCAAATAATTTATCAATCCCTAATTACTCTTAATGGATACCAGTGCCATTTATTAATTAGCCGACCTATAAAAATAAGGGTCATAAACTTTATGAAGCGGTTAATTTTAAACTCGATAAACCTCAACCCAAATAATTATGTCTGTTTTTACTTTAATAACTCGTATGTTTATATTAAGTATTGGTTGCATTTAGCTAATTAGTATATTTTTTATTCTGCCTGCCATTTGGCTTTTGGTTTCCCTCAAGGTTTCTTACCAGCAAATGTATTAATAATTGCATGATGTTAATGCATATGTGCATGCTCTATTCGTTTTTTTATACCTCTCTGTGGACCCACATGAACTCTTTTATAGTAAGGCCTCATTACATAGTTCCACCACAAAATAAAAGTCAAGTCTCTCCGGCCAGATTCAAACTGGTGTCACTTTTGATTAAAAATGCTGAGGTGCTACCTCAACACCCTTGGCCGCTACCGCCTCTCAAAAGTCCAAGAAGCTGTGCCTCCATTAATAAATTCTGAAATCGCTTATATAACTACATTTCAAATCTCACATTAATATTTATAAAAGGATTAAATTTTTAAAAAATTATAGAAATTTAATTAAAGAGACATTTTGTTTTTATCCTTGATCTGGTCTATTTAATATTTGCTATTTAATTGAGTTAATTTCTAAGCCTTAACAGAAAGGCACTATTATGTAATCCTTAAGATTAATTGTAGTGTACATTTGGATTAAAAGTTTGGCCGTTCCATATCTGACTCCCCCCCCCCCCCCAATGTCTGTAAAAACTTTTCCTATTTCTCTATAGTTTTTGACCATCCATCTCCAATTTCCATCCTCTCTTCCAACCGTCCAACATTTCATCACCTCTTTCCTCCCTCCTTCTATTAACACATATTAAAAATTTTAAAAATATTTTATCCAGTACATCTTTGATTTTTTATTAGTCATGGCCCAATATCTTATTTGTGCTTATGTCCAATATCTCATATGTGTTTATGTTCAATATCTCATATCCAAATTCTAAAAGAAACCAACCAAGTTAGACATTGTAGAGATGCTTAAATTTTAGGGATAATTTGGTGTGGTATTCTATTGGTACCTGGCAATGAGGCTTTTTACATAAGGCGCTTAAAGGTGAAAAGTTTATAATCTAAATTTTCTGTAAAACTGTTGATTTAAATACCATAGATCAAAAACATATCTCTTTTGCCTTTCCTCCTACTTACGACTTATCATTTCGATACTTACAAACTTTCGACAATTCCCTTCCAAACCCACTCCACACCTATTTCACTAAATCAGTTCTACCACACACTGAACACCCCTCTCATTTCCTCCAACATCAAAATCCTCCCTTACTTATCTTTAAAAAAACTGTAATTATTTAATATCGTATTTATTATTTTGATCTGAGAGCTAAGGCAGATTTCATGATGATTAATCTTATGGAGGGAACCCTTCATGTTACACCCAAAATAATAAAAATAATTTTTACCACTGCGTTAATAATAATGGAATATTTTTATGCTAATATTTTGCTATTTTAATTCAGAATTTCTTTAAAAGTATAATATATGTCACGGATGACAAGAGGCTATGCATATTTTTTTATGGTAAATTCTAAAAAAATTACAATGAATTCATAATATAATTAATTCAACAATAACTTTATTCCAGATAGGTTTGATTTCATTATATTTGTTTTTAAATGTATCCATTAAAATTATCAGATTTTTCTTTTTAAGGTATAAGGTACTCATGAATGTGTTGAATATCTTTGGTAGCTATGTATGATACAGAAGCGGCTATTTGAGTACAGTACTATGATATTTTTTGATTCTATTCTATTTATTTCTGTTGCTGGCAGTGTTTTAAATGGCTGCCTTCTTTAATAATTTATGAAATCGCTTATTTTTTTTTTTTCAGTATTGCTTTAAAAGCATTTTACATGACACGGATCATAAGAGCATGTACATTTTATAGTGGCAAATAATAAAAAAAATTACAATAAATTCTTAATTTCATTACTTAAACAATTTAATTTTATTCCAGGTTGGTATAATTTCCAAATATTTGTTATTATATCTATCCATTAAAATAATGAGATTTATCAGACATTAGGTAAGTACACTCATGAATGTGTAAAATATATTTGGTAAGCTGTATATGAAAAAGAAGTGGTTATGTGAGTATAGTCCTATTGTTTATATTATAATTTTAGTATTTATTTCCATTGTCGGCATGTTTTACTTGCCTCAAAATGGGTGCCTCTATTAATAAATCATGAAATACCTGATTTAACACTTTTTTAAATTTTACATTAATTTTAAAAAGGATTAGATTTTTAAAGTTTTATTAAAAATTCATTTAAGTTTCACTCTTTGGACATATCTGACTAATATTATCTATTTAACTGAATTAAATTATTAACTTTAACAGAAAAGCAATATTAATTAATGCTCAACATTGATAATAGAGTACATTTGGACTAAAATATTCACCGGTCCATACCTATCCCTTCCCCCCTTAATGTCTATTAAACTTTTCCGATTTCTTCATACTTTTTGACCATCCATCCAGAGTTTCTATCCTCCCATCCAACCACCCGATATTTCATCCTCTCTTTCCGCCCTCCTTTTTTTAACGCTTAAATTAAAAAAAAAAAACTTTTTACTCGGTAGTCTTTGATTTTTATTAGTCATGGTTCAATTTCTCATATGCAAGTGCTAAAGGAAATCAAACCAAGTTAGACATAGTAGAGAGGTATAAATTTTAAGAATAACTTGGTGTGGTATTCTATTGGCACCTGACTATGTGTCTTTGGACCAAAGGCTCTTAAATATGAAATGTTTACGATCTACCAATTCCGATATACTGTCAATTTGAATCTATATTCGAAAAATAATTTACTTGGTAGGTCATCTTTCAGTTCCTCTTTTGTCTTACCATTTCCTTTAAACTTTCCACCTCCCTTCCTACTCACTACTTCTTACAAACTTCCTGCAATTCACTCCCGAACCCCCTAAACACCTATTTCAGTAAATCAGTTGTACCACACACTGCCAACACCTGTCATTTTCCCTTGAAACCATATGTTAATTAATTTTAATCAAATTGTAATTATGTAACAAAATATTCATTATTTTTACTTGAGAGCTAAAGAAAATTTCATGATTATTAATCTTCAGCAGGTAATCCTTCATGTTACAACCAAATTTTATCATAAAAATATATGTTTTACCTCTAATTTGTTGATTATAATGGAACATTGCAATGACGACATTATGATATTTTATTTTAGAATTAATTTAAAAGTATTTTACAGGGCGTTCATATCAAGAGCCTTTACATTTTTTAATAAGATAAGATTAGATTAATAAATAAGATTGGATTTTAAAAATTGTATACAAGGTATAATTAAAGAGACATTTTGTTTCTCTCCTTGATCTGGTCTATTTAATATTTGCAATTTAATCGAATTCATTTCTAAGTATTAAGAGGGAACTATTATTTAATGCTCAACATTCGTTAAAGAGTACATTTGGACTAAATCTTTGACCGTTCCATTTCTGAACCCCCTTAGTTACTGTAACAACTTTTCCGATTTCCCCATACTTTTTGACCATCCACCTGGCCAACATTTCATCCCCCTTCCCTTCGCCATCCTCTTTATTTTAATACCTAAATTATACAATTAACTTTTTCGCTCTTCACATTATACCCAAATTTTATTGCAAAATAAAAAAATAAAAATGTAGGCTTTACCACTAATATGTTGATTATAATGGAATATGGTTATGCTAATATTATCTTATTTTATTTCAGAATATCTCTAAAAGTATCCTGCATGATGCGGATATCAAGAGCATATACATTTTTTGCCTTATAAACCATAAGTGGCTACATGAATACACTATTCTGGTATATTTTAATTCTTTTCTGTTTATTTCTATTGCCGGCGGTGTTTTAAATATCTTAAATGGCTACCTTGCTAATATTTGCTAGTTAATTTCTAAGCATTGACACAAAGGCACTATTATTTATTGCTTAACGTTTATTATAGAGTGCATTTCGACTAAAATTGTTACCGTTCCATATCTGACCCCGTCCCTATGTTGATAACAACTTTTTCGATATCCCATCCATTCCCCCTTCCTACTACCCTACATTTCATCCCCTCTTACCACCCTCTTTATTTTAACAACTAAATTATTCAATTAACTTTTTACACAGTGCATCTTTGGTGTTTTATTAGTCATGGTTCAATATCTCATTTGCAGGTGCTAAAGGAAATCAAAACAGATTAGACATAGTAGAGAGATATTAATTTTAGAGATAACTTGGTGTGGTATTCTTTTAGTACCTGACAATGAGGCTTTGCACCAAAGAAGCTTAAATGTCAAAAATTTATTATCTACTATATATTTTTATTGTTAATTAAATTTATATTAGGCTATAAACTTACCTGTTAAATCATCTTTCAGTTTCTCTTTTACCTTACCATTTCTCAAACTCTTTCCACCTCCCATCCAGCTCACTACTTATCACCTCTGTACTTCCCAATTTCCTACAATTCAGTTCTAATCCCCCTACCCACCTATTTCAGTAAATCAGTTCTACCACCCACTGCCGAGCCTACTCTATTTCCCTTCAAAGTCAGAAACATCTGTTATTTACTTTTAATAAAATTGTAATTTTTTAATGCCATATTTATTTTTTTAATCCGATAGCTAAGGCAGATTTCATGATTATTATACTACAGCAGGGAGCTCTTCACATAACACCCAAATTAAAAAAAAAATAATGTAAGTTTCACCACTAATATGTTGATTATAATGGAATATGGTTATGTTAATATTATGTTATTTTATTTCAGAATATCTCTAAAAGTTTTCTACATGATGCGGATAGCGAGAGCATATACATTTTTTGCCTTATAAACCATAAGTGGCTACCTGAGTCCAGTGTTCTGGTATATTTTAATTCTTTTCTTTTTATTTCTATTGCTGGCAGTGTTTTAAATATCTTAAATGGCTACCTCGATTAATAAATCTCGGAATTACTCAAATAACTATATTTCTGAATCTTACATTAATATTTCAAAAGGGGTTAGATTTTGATGTTTTTTATTAAAAATTTAGCCAAAATGGTATTTTGTCTCTCTCGACCTGGTTAGTTTAATATTTGCAATTTAATTTCAAAGCTTTGACACAAAGACACCATTATTTATTGCTAAACATTTATTATAGGGCGCATTTGGACTAAAATTGTTACCGTTCCGTACCTGGCCCCCTCCCTAGGGCTCATTTGGAGGTGCTAAAGGAAATCAAACCTAGTTAGACATAGTAGAGAGGTATAAATTTTAAGGATAGCTTGGTGTGGTATTCTTTTAGAACCTGACAAGGAGGCTTTGCACCAAAGAAGCTTAAATGTGAAACGTTTATTATCCACAGTATATTTTTATTGTTAATTTAATTTATATTAGGCCATAAACTGGCCTGGTAGATCGTCTTTCAGTTTCTCTTTTGTCTTACCGTTTCTAAACTCTTTCCAACTCACTACTTATCACCTCTGTACTTCCAATTTCCTACAATTCGCTTTGAAACCTCCTCCCCATCTATTTCAGTAAATCAGTTCTACCACCCACTGCTGACCCTACCCTATTTCCCTTCAAAGTCAGAACCATATCTTATTTACTTTTAATAAAATTGTAATTTTTTAATGCCATAATTATTATTTTAATCCGAGAGCTAAGGCTGATTTCATGATTATTAATCTTCAGCAGGGAGCTCTTCACTTAACACCCAAATTTAAGATAAATAATGTAAGTTTTACCACTAATATGTTGATTATAATGGAATATGGTTATGTTAATATTATTTTATTTTATTTCAGAATATCTCTAAAAGTATTCTACATGATGCGGTTAGGGAGACCATATACATTTTTTGCCTTATAAACCATAAGAGGTTTCATGAGTACAGTGTTCTGGTATATTTTAATTCTTTTCTGTTTACTTCTATTGCCAGCAGTGTTTAAAATATCGTAAATGGCTACCTTGTTTAATAAATGTGGAATTACTTATATAAATATATTTTCGAATCTTACATTAATATTTCAAAAGGGGTTAGATTTTAATGTTTTCTTATTACAAATTTAGCCAAAATGACATTTTGTCTCTCTTAACCTGGTCAGTTTAATATTTGCTATTTAATTTCAAAGTTTTGACACAAAGACACCATTATTTATTGCTAAACATTTATTATAGGGTGCATTTGGACTAAAATTGTTACTGTTCCGTACCTGGCCCCCTCCCTAGGTTGATAACAACTTTTTCGATATCCCATCCATCCCTCCTTCCTGCTGGCCTACATTTCATCCCCTTTTACCACCCTCTTTATTTTAACACCTAAATTATTCAATTAACTTTTTACGCAGTACATCTTTGATGTTTTCTTAGTCATGGTTCAATATCTCATTTGGAGGTGCTAAAGGAAATCAAACCTAGTTAGACATAGTAGAGAGGTATAAATTTTAAGGATAGCTTGGTGTGGTATTATTTTAGAACCTGACAAGGAGGCTTTGCACCAAAGAAGCTTAAATGTGAAACGTTTATTATCCACAGTATATTTTTATTGTTAATCAAATTTATATTAGGCTATAAACTTACCTGTTAAATCATCTTTCAGTTTCTCTTTTACCTTACCATTTCTCAAACTCTTTCCACCTCCCTTCCAGCTCACTACTTATCACCTCTGTACTTCCCAATTTCCTACAATTCAGTTCTAATCCCCCTACCCACCTATTTCAGTAAATCAGTTCTACCACCCACTGCCGAGCCTACTCTATTTCCCTTCAAAGTCAGAAACATCTGTTATTTATTTTTAATAAAATTGTAATTTTTTAATGCCATATTTATTTTTTTAATCCGATAGCTAAGGCAGATTTCATGATTATTATACTACAGCAGGGAGCTCTTCACATAACACCCAAATTAAAAAAAAAATAATGTAAGTTTCACCACTAATATGTTGATTATAATGGAATATGGTTATGTTAATATTATGTTATTTTATTTCAGAATATCTCTAAAAGTTTTCTACATGATGCGGATAGCGAGAGCATATACATTTTTTGCCTTATAAACCATAAGTGGCTACCTGAGTCCAGTGTTCTGGTATATTTTAATTCTTTTCTTTTTATTTCTATTGCTGGCAGTGTTTTAAATATCTTAAATGGCTACCTCGATTAATAAATCTTGGAATTACTCAAATAACTATATTTCTGAATCTTACATTAATATTTCAAAAGGGGTTAGATTTTGATGATTTTTATTAAAAATTTAGCCAAAATGGTATTTTGTCTCTCTCGACCTGGTTAGTTTAATATTTGCAATTTAATTTCAAAGCTTTGACACAAAGACACCATTATTTATTGCTAAACATTTATTATAGGGCGCATTTGGACTAAAATTGTTACCGTTCCGTACCTGGCCCCCTCCCTAGGTTGATAACAACTTTTTCGATATCCCATCCATCCCTCCTTCCTGCTGGCCTACATTTCATCACCTTTTACCACCCTCTTTATTTTAACACCTAAATTATTCAATTAACTTTTTATGCAGTACATCTTTGATGTTTTCTTAGTCATGGTTCAATATCTCATTTGGAGGTGCTAAAGGAAATCAAACCTAGTTAGACATAGTAGAGAGGTATAAATTTTAAGGATAGCTTGGTGTGGTATTCTTTTAGTACCTGACAATGAGGCTTTGCAATAAAGAAGCTTAAATGTGAAAAATTTATGATCTACCATATTTTTATTGTTAATTTAATTTATATTAGGCCATAAACTTACCTGGTAGATCATCTTTCGGTTTCTCTTTTGCCTTACCGCTTCTTAAACTCTTTCCAACTCACTACTTATCACCTCTGTACTTCCCAATTTCCTACAATTCGCTTTGAAACCTCCTCCCCATCTATTTCAGTAAATCAGTTCTACCACCCACTGCTGACCTTACCCTATTTCCCTTCAAAGTCAGAACCATATCTTATTTACTTTTAATAAAATTGTAATTTTTTAATGCCATAATTATTATTTTAATCCGAGAGCTAAGGCTGATTTCATGATTATTAATCTTCAGCAGGGAGCTCTTCACTTAACACCCAAATTTAAGATAAATAATGTAAGTTTTACCACTAATATGTTGATTATAATGGAATATGGTTATGTTAATATTATTTTATTTTATTTCAGAATATCTCTAAAAGTATTCTACATGATGCGGTTAGGGAGACCATATACATTTTTTGCCTTATAAACCATAAGAGGTTTCATGAGTACAGTGTTCTGGTATATTTTAATTCTTTTCTGTTTACTTCTATTGCCAGCAGTGTTTAAAATATCGTAAATGGCTACCTTGTTTAATAAATGTGGAATTACTTATATAAATATATTTTCGAATCTTACATTAATATTTCAAAAGGGGTTAGATTTTAATGTTTTCTTATTACAAATTTAGCCAAAATGACATTTTGTCTCTCTTAACCTGGTCAGTTAAATATTTGCTATTTAATTTCAAAGTTTTGACACAAAGACACCATTATTTATTGCTAAACATTTATTATAGGGTGCATTTGGACTAAAATTGTTACTGTTCCGTACCTGGCCCCCTCCCTAGGTTGATAACAACTTTTTCGATATCCCATCCATCCCTCCTTCCTGCTGGCCTACATTTCATCCCCTTTTACCACCCTCTTTATTTTAACACCTAAATTATTCAATTAACTTTTTACGCAGTACATCTTTGATGTTTTCTTAGTCATGGTTCAATATCTCATTTGGAGGTGCTAAAGGAAATCAAACCTAGTTAGACATAGTAGAGAGGTATAAATTTTAAGGATAGCTTGGTGTGGTATTCTTTTAGAACCTGACAAGGAGGCTTTGCACCAAAGAAGCTTAAATGTGAAACGTTTATTATCCACAGTATATTTTTAGTGTTAATCAAATTTATATTAGGACATAAACTGGCCTGGTAGATCGTCTTTCAGTTTCTCTTTTGTCTTACCGTTTCTAAACTCTTTCCAACTCACTACTTATCACCTCTGTACTTCCCAATTTCCTACAATTCGCTTTGAAACCTCCTCCCCATCTATTTCAGTAAATCAGTTCTACCACCCACTGCTGACCCTACCCTATTTCCCTTCAAAGTCAGAACCATATCTTATTTACTTTTAATAAAATTGTAATTTTTTAATGCCATAATTATTATTTTAATCCGAGAGCTAAGGCTGATTTCATGATTATTAATCTTCAGCAGGGAGCTCTTCACTTAACACCCAAATTTAAGATAAATAATGTAAGTTTTACCACTAATATGTTGATTATAATGGAATATGGTTATGTTAATATTATTTTATTTTATTTCAGAATATCTCTAAAAGTATTCTACATGATGCGGTTAGGGAGACCATATACATTTTTTGCCTTATAAACCATAAGAGGTTTCATGAGTACAGTGTTCTGGTATATTTTAATTCTTTTCTGTTTACTTCTATTGCCAGCAGTGTTTAAAATATCGTAAATGGCTACCTTGTTTAATAAATGTGGAATTACTTATATAAATATATTTTCGAATCTTACATTAATATTTCAAAAGGGGTTAGATTTTAATGTTTTCTTATTACAAATTTAGCCAAAATGACATTTTGTCTCTCTCGACCTGGTCAGTTTAATATTTGCTATTTAATTTCAAAGTTTTGACACAAAGACACCATTATTTATTGCTAAACATTTATTATAGGGTGCATTTGGACTAAAATTGTTACTGTTCCGTACCTGGCCCCCTCCCTAGGTTGATAACAACTTTTTCGATATCCCATCCATCCCTCCTTCCTGCTGGCCTACATTTCATCCCCTTTTACCACCCTCTTTATTTTAACACCTAAATTATTCAATTAACTTTTTACGCAGTACATCTTTGATGTTTTCTTAGTCATGGTTCAATATCTCATTTGGAGGTGCTAAAGGAAATCAAACCTAGTTAGACATAGTAGAGAGGTATAAATTTTAAGGATAGCTTGGTGTGGTATTCTTTTAGTACCTGACAATGAGGCTTTGCAATAAAGAAGCTTAAATGTGAAAAATTTATGATCTACCATATTTTTATTGTTAATTTAATTTATATTAGGCCATAAACTTACCTGGTAGATCATCTTTCGGTTTCTCTTTTGCCTTACCGCTTCTTAAACTCTTTCCAACTCACTACTTATCACCTCTGTACTTCCCAATTTCCTACAATTCGCTTTGAAACCTCCTCCCCATCTATTTCAGTAAATCAGTTCTACCACCCACTGCTGACCTTACCCTATTTCCCTTCAAAGTCAGAACCATATCTTATTTACTTTTAATTAAATTGTAATTTTTTAATGCCATAATTATTATTTTAATCCGAGAGCTAAGGCTGATTTCATGATTATTAATCTTCAGCAGGGAGCTCTTCACTTAACACCCAAATTTAAGATAAATAATGTAAGTTTTACCACTAATATGTTGATTATAATGGAATATGGTTATGTTAATATTATTTTATTTTATTTCAGAATATCTCTAAAAGTATTCTACATGATGCGGTTAGGGATACCATATACATTTTTTGCCTTATAAACCATAAGAGGTTTCATGAGTACAGTGTTCTGGTATATTTTAATTCTTTTCTGTTTACTTCTATTGCCAGCAGTGTTTAAAATATCGTAAATGGCTACCTTGTTTAATAAATGTGGAATTACTTATATAAATATATTTTCGAATCTTACATTAATATTTCAAAAGGGGTTAGATTTTAATGTTTTCTTATTACAAATTTAGCCAAAATGACATTTTGTCTCTCTGAACCTGGTCAGTTTAATATTTGCTATTTAATTTCAAAGTTTTGACACAAAGACACCATTATTTATTGCTAAACATTTATTATAGGGTGCATTTGGACTAAAATTGTTACTGTTCCGTACCTGGCCCCCTCCCTAGGTTGATAACAACTTTTTCGATATCCCATCCATCCCTCCTTCCTGCTGGCCTACATTTCATCCCCTTTTACCACCCTCTTTATTTTAACACCTAAATTATTCAATTAACTTTTTACGCAGTACATCTTTGATGTTTTCTTAGTCATGGTTCAATATCTCATTTGGAGGTGCTAAAGGAAATCAAACCTAGTTAGACATAGTAGAGAGGTATAAATTTTAAGGATAGCTTGGTGTGGTATTCTTTTAGAACCTGACAAGGAGGCTTTGCACCAAAGAAGCTTAAATGTGAAACGTTTATTATCCACAGTATATTTTTAGTGTTAATTTAATTTATATTAGGCCATAAACTTACCTGGTAGATCATCTTTCGGTTTCTCTTTTGCCTTACCGCTTCTTAAACTCTTTCCAACTCACTACTTATCACCTCTGTACTTCCCAATTTCCTACAATTCGCTTTGAAACCTCCTCCCCATCTATTTCAGTAAATCAGTTCTACCACCCACTGCTGACCTTACCCTATTTCCCTTCAAAGTCAGAACCATATCTTATTTACTTTTAATTAAATTGTAATTTTTTAATGCCATATTTATTTTTTTAATCCGATAGCTAAGGCAGATTTCATGATTATTATACTACAGCAGGGAGCTCTTCACATAACACCCAAATTAAAAAAAAAATAATGTAAGTTTCACCACTAATATGTTGATTATAATGGAATATGGTTATGTTAATATTATGTTATTTTATTTCAGAATATCTCTAAAAGTTTTCTACATGATGCGGATAGCGAGAGCATATACATTTTTTGCCTTATAAACCATAAGTGGCTACCTGAGTCCAGTGTTCTGGTATATTTTAATTCTTTTCTTTTTATTTCTATTGCTGGCAGTGTTTTAAATATCTTAAATGGCTACCTCGATTAATAAATCTCGGAATTACTCAAATAACTATATTTCTGAATCTTACATTAATATTTCAAAAGGGGTTAGATTTTGATGTTTTTTATTAAAAATTTAGCCAAAATGGTATTTTGTCTCTCTCGACCTGGTTAGTTTAATATTTGCAATTTAATTTCAAAGCTTTGACACAAAGACACCATTATTTATTGCTAAACATTTATTATAGGGCGCATTTGGACTAAAATTGTTACCGTTCCGTACCTGGCCCCCTCCCTAGGGCTCATTTGGAGGTGCTAAAGGAAATCAAACCTAGTTAGACATAGTAGAGAGGTATAAATTTTAAGGATAGCTTGGTGTGGTATTCTTTTAGAACCTGACAAGGAGGCTTTGCACCAAAGAAGCTTAAATGTGAAACGTTTATTATCCACAGTATATTTTTATTGTTAATTTAATTTATATTAGGCCATAAACTGGCCTGGTAGATCGTCTTTCAGTTTCTCTTTTGTCTTACCGTTTCTAAACTCTTTCCAACTCACTACTTATCACCTCTGTACTTCCAATTTCCTACAATTCGCTTTGAAACCTCCTCCCCATCTATTTCAGTAAATCAGTTCTACCACCCACTGCTGACCCTACCCTATTTCCCTTCAAAGTCAGAACCATATCTTATTTACTTTTAATAAAATTGTAATTTTTTAATGCCATAATTATTATTTTAATCCGAGAGCTAAGGCTGATTTCATGATTATTAATCTTCAGCAGGGAGCTCTTCACTTAACACCCAAATTTAAGATAAATAATGTAAGTTTTACCACTAATATGTTGATTATAATGGAATATGGTTATGTTAATATTATTTTATTTTATTTCAGAATATCTCTAAAAGTATTCTACATGATGCGGTTAGGGAGACCATATACATTTTTTGCCTTATAAACCATAAGAGGTTTCATGAGTACAGTGTTCTGGTATATTTTAATTCTTTTCTGTTTACTTCTATTGCCAGCAGTGTTTAAAATATCGTAAATGGCTACCTTGTTTAATAAATGTGGAATTACTTATATAAATATATTTTCGAATCTTACATTAATATTTCAAAAGGGGTTAGATTTTAATGTTTTCTTATTACAAATTTAGCCAAAATGACATTTTGTCTCTCTTAACCTGGTCAGTTTAATATTTGCTATTTAATTTCAAAGTTTTGACACAAAGACACCATTATTTATTGCTAAACATTTATTATAGGGTGCATTTGGACTAAAATTGTTACTGTTCCGTACCTGGCCCCCTCCCTAGGTTGATAACAACTTTTTCGATATCCCATCCATCCCTCCTTCCTGCTGGCCTACATTTCATCCCCTTTTACCACCCTCTTTATTTTAACACCTAAATTATTCAATTAACTTTTTACGCAGTACATCTTTGATGTTTTCTTAGTCATGGTTCAATATCTCATTTGGAGGTGCTAAAGGAAATCAAACCTAGTTAGACATAGTAGAGAGGTATAAATTTTAAGGATAGCTTGGTGTGGTATTATTTTAGAACCTGACAAGGAGGCTTTGCACCAAAGAAGCTTAAATGTGAAACGTTTATTATCCACAGTATATTTTTATTGTTAATCAAATTTATATTAGGCTATAAACTTACCTGTTAAATCATCTTTCAGTTTCTCTTTTACCTTACCATTTCTCAAACTCTTTCCACCTCCCTTCCAGCTCACTACTTATCACCTCTGTACTTCCCAATTTCCTACAATTCAGTTCTAATCCCCCTACCCACCTATTTCAGTAAATCAGTTCTACCACCCACTGCCGAGCCTACTCTATTTCCCTTCAAAGTCAGAAACATCTGTTATTTACTTTTAATAAAATTGTAATTTTTTAATGCCATATTTATTTTTTTAATCCGATAGCTAAGGCAGATTTCATGATTATTATACTACAGCAGGGAGCTCTTCACATAACACCCAAATTAAAAAAAAAATAATGTAAGTTTCACCACTAATATGTTGATTATAATGGAATATGGTTATGTTAATATTATGTTATTTTATTTCAGAATATCTCTAAAAGTTTTCTACATGATGCGGATAGCGAGAGCATATACATTTTTTGCCTTATAAACCATAAGTGGCTACCTGAGTCCAGTGTTCTGGTATATTTTAATTCTTTTCTTTTTATTTCTATTGCTGGCAGTGTTTTAAATATCTTAAATGGCTACCTCGATTAATAAATCTTGGAATTACTCAAATAACTATATTTCTGAATCTTACATTAATATTTCAAAAGGGGTTAGATTTTGATGATTTTTATTAAAAATTTAGCCAAAATGGTATTTTGTCTCTCTCGACCTGGTTAGTTTAATATTTGCAATTTAATTTCAAAGCTTTGACACAAAGACACCATTATTTATTGCTAAACATTTATTATAGGGCGCATTTGGACTAAAATTGTTACCGTTCCGTACCTGGCCCCCTCCCTAGGTTGATAACAACTTTTTCGATATCCCATCCATCCCTCCTTCCTGCTGGCCTACATTTCATCACCTTTTACCACCCTCTTTATTTTAACACCTAAATTATTCAATTAACTTTTTATGCAGTACATCTTTGATGTTTTCTTAGTCATGGTTCAATATCTCATTTGGAGGTGCTAAAGGAAATCAAACCTAGTTAGACATAGTAGAGAGGTATAAATTTTAAGGATAGCTTGGTGTGGTATTCTTTTAGTACCTGACAATGAGGCTTTGCAATAAAGAAGCTTAAATGTGAAAAATTTATGATCTACCATATTTTTATTGTTAATTTAATTTATATTAGGCCATAAACTTACCTGGTAGATCATCTTTCGGTTTCTCTTTTGCCTTACCGCTTCTTAAACTCTTTCCAACTCACTACTTATCACCTCTGTACTTCCCAATTTCCTACAATTCGCTTTGAAACCTCCTCCCCATCTATTTCAGTAAATCAGTTCTACCACCCACTGCTGACCTTACCCTATTTCCCTTCAAAGTCAGAACCATATCTTATTTACTTTTAATAAAATTGTAATTTTTTAATGCCATAATTATTATTTTAATCCGAGAGCTAAGGCTGATTTCATGATTATTAATCTTCAGCAGGGAGCTCTTCACTTAACACCCAAATTTAAGATAAATAATGTAAGTTTTACCACTAATATGTTGATTATAATGGAATATGGTTATGTTAATATTATTTTATTTTATTTCAGAATATCTCTAAAAGTATTCTACATGATGCGGTTAGGGAGACCATATACATTTTTTGCCTTATAAACCATAAGAGGTTTTATGAGTACAGTGTTCTGGTATATTTTAATTCTTTTCTGTTTACTTCTATTGCCAGCAGTGTTTAAAATATCGTAAATGGCTACCTTGTTTAATAAATGTGGAATTACTTATATAAATATATTTTCGAATCTTACATTAATATTTCAAAAGGGGTTAGATTTTAATGTTTTCTTATTACAAATTTAGCCAAAATGACATTTTGTCTCTCTTAACCTGGTCAGTTTAATATTTGCTATTTAATTTCAAAGTTTTGACACAAAGACACCATTATTTATTGCTAAACATTTATTATAGGGCGCATTTGGACTAAAATTGTTACCGTTCCGTACCTGGCCCCCTCCCTAGGTTGATAACAACTTTTTCGATATCCCATCCATCCCTCCTTCCTGCTGGCCTACATTTCATCCCCTTTTACCACCCTCTTTATTTTAACACCTAAATTATTCAATTAACTTTTTACGCAGTACATCTTTGATGTTTTCTTAGTCATGGTTCAATATCTCATTTGGAGGTGCTAAAGGAAATCAAACCTAGTTAGACATAGTAGAGAGGTATAAATTTTAAGGATAGCTTGGTGTGGTATTCTTTTAGAACCTGACAAGGAGGCTTTGCACCAAAGAAGCTTAAATGTGAAACGTTTATTATCCACAGTATATTTTTAGTGTTAATCAAATTTATATTAGGACATAAACTGGCCTGGTAGATCGTCTTTCAGTTTCTCTTTTGTCTTACCGTTTCTAAACTCTTTCCAACTCACTACTTATCACCTCTGTACTTCCCAATTTCCTACAATTCGCTTTGAAACCTCCTCCCCATCTATTTCAGTAAATCAGTTCTACCACCCACTGCTGACCCTACCCTATTTCCCTTCAAAGTCAGAACCATATCTTATTTACTTTTAATAAAATTGTAATTTTTTAATGCCATAATTATTATTTTAATCCGAGAGCTAAGGCTGATTTCATGATTATTAATCTTCAGCAGGGAGCTCTTCACTTAACACCCAAATTTAAGATAAATAATGTAAGTTTTACCACTAATATGTTGATTATAATGGAATATGGTTATGTTAATATTATTTTATTTTATTTCAGAATATCTCTAAAAGTATTCTACATGATGCGGTTAGGGAGACCATATACATTTTTTGCCTTATAAACCATAAGAGGTTTCATGAGTACAGTGTTCTGGTATATTTTAATTCTTTTCTGTTTACTTCTATTGCCAGCAGTGTTTAAAATATCGTAAATGGCTACCTTGTTTAATAAATGTGGAATTACTTATATAAATATATTTTCGAATCTTACATTAATATTTCAAAAGGGGTTAGATTTTAATGTTTTCTTATTACAAATTTAGCCAAAATGACATTTTGTCTCTCTTAACCTGGTCAGTTTAATATTTGCTATTTAATTTCAAAGTTTTGACACAAAGACACCATTATTTATTGCTAAACATTTATTATAGGGCGCATTTGGACTAAAATTGTTACCGTTCCGTACCTGGCCCCCTCCCTAGGTTGATAACAACTTTTTCGATATCCCATCCATCCCTCCTTCCTGCTGGCCTACATTTCATCACCTTTTACCACCCTCTTTATTTTAACACCTAAATTATTCAATTAACTTTTTATGCAGTACATCTTTGATGTTTTCTTAGTCATGGTTCAATATCTCATTTGGAGGTGCTAAAGGAAATCAAACCTAGTTAGACATAGTAGAGAGGTATAAATTTTAAGGATAGCTTGGTGTGGTATTCTTTTAGTACCTGACAATGAGGCTTTGCAATAAAGAAGCTTAAATGTGAAAAATTTATGATCTACCATATTTTTATTGTTAATTTAATTTATATTAGGCCATAAACTTACCTGGTAGATCATCTTTCGGTTTCTCTTTTGCCTTACCGCTTCTTAAACTCTTTCCAACTCACTACTTATCACCTCTGTACTTCCCAATTTCCTACAATTCGCTTTGAAACCTCCTCCCCATCTATTTCAGTAAATCAGTTCTACCACCCACTGCTGACCTTACCCTATTTCCCTTCAAAGTCAGAACCATATCTTATTTACTTTTAATAAAATTGTAATTTTTTAATGCCATAATTATTATTTTAATCCGAGAGCTAAGGCTGATTTCATGATTATTAATCTTCAGCAGGGAGCTCTTCACTTAACACCCAAATTTAAAATAAATAATGTAAGTTTTACCACTAATATGTTGATTATAATGGAATATGGTTATGTTAATATTATTTTATTTTATTTCAGAATATCTCTAAAAGTATTCTACATGATGCGGTTAGGGAGACCATATACATTTTTTGCCTTATAAACCATAAGAGGTTTCATGAGTACAGTGTTCTGGTATATTTTAATTCTTTTCTGTTTACTTCTATTGCCAGCAGTGTTTAAAATATCGTAAATGGCTACCTTGTTTAATAAATGTGGAATTACTTATATAAATATATTTTCGAATCTTACATTAATATTTCAAAAGGGGTTAGATTTTAATGTTTTCTTATTACAAATTTAGCCAAAATGACATTTTGTCTCTCTTAACCTGGTCAGTTTAATATTTGCTATTTAATTTCAAAGTTTTGACACAAAGACACCATTATTTATTGCTAAACATTTATTATAGGGCGCATTTGGACTAAAATTGTTACCGTTCCGTACCTGGCCCCCTCCCTAGGTTGATAACAACTTTTTCGATATCCCATCCATCCCTCCTTCCTGCTGGCCTACATTTCATCACCTTTTACCACCCTCTTTATTTTAACACCTAAATTATTCAATTAACTTTTTACGCAGTACATCTTTGATGTTTTCTTAGTCATGGTTCAATATCTCATTTGGAGGTGCTAAAGGAAATCAAACCTAGTTAGACATAGTAGAGAGGTATAAATTTTAAGGATAGCTTGGTGTGGTATTCTTTTAGTACCTGACAATGAGGCTTTGCAATAAAGAAGCTTAAATGTGAAAAATTTATGATCTACCATATTTTTATTGTTAATTTAATTTATATTAGGCCATAAACTTACCTGGTAGATCATCTTTCGGTTTCTCTTTTGCCTTACCGCTTCTTAAACTCTTTCCAACTCACTACTTATCACCTCTGTACTTCCCAATTTCCTACAATTCGCTTTGAAACCTCCTCCCCATCTATTTCAGTAAATCAGTTCTACCACCCACTGCTGACCTTACCCTATTTCCCTTCAAAGTCAGAACCATATCTTATTTACTTTTAATAAAATTGTAATTTTTTAATGCCATAATTATTATTTTAATCCGAGAGCTAAGGCTGATTTCATGATTATTAATCTTCAGCAGGGAGCTCTTCACTTAACACCCAAATTTAAAATAAATAATGTAAGTTTTACCACTAATATGTTGATTATAATGGAATATGGTTATGTTAATATTATTTTATTTTATTTCAGAATATCTCTAAAAGTATTCTACATGATGCGGTTAGGGAGACCATATACATTTTTTGCCTTATAAACCATAAGAGGTTTCATGAGTACAGTGTTCTGGTATATTTTAATTCTTTTCTTTTTATTTCTATTGCTGGCAGTGTTTTAAATATCTTAAATGGCTACCTCGATTAATAAATCTTGGAATTACTCAAATAACTATATTTCTGAATCTTACATTAATATTTCAAAAGGGGTTAGATTTTGATGATTTTTATTAAAAATTTAGCCAAAATGGTATTTTGTCTCTCTCGACCTGGTTAGTTTAATATTTGCAATTTAATTTCAAAGCTTTGACACAAAGACACCATTATTTATTGCTAAACATTTATTATAGGGCGCATTTGGACTAAAATTGTTACCGTTCCGTACCTGGCCCCCTCCCTAGGTTGATAACAACTTTTTCGATATCCCATCCATCCCTCCTTCCTGCTGGCCTACATTTCATCACCTTTTACCACCCTCTTTATTTTAACACCTAAATTATTCAATTAACTTTTTATGCAGTACATCTTTGATGTTTTCTTAGTCATGGTTCAATATCTCATTTGGAGGTGCTAAAGGAAATCAAACCTAGTTAGACATAGTAGAGAGGTATAAATTTTAAGGATAGCTTGGTGTGGTATTCTTTTAGTACCTGACAATGAGGCTTTGCAATAAAGAAGCTTAAATGTGAAAAATTTATGATCTACCATATTTTTATTGTTAATTTAATTTATATTAGGACATAAACTGGCCTGGTAGATCGTCTTTCAGTTTCTCTTTTGTCTTACCGTTTCTAAACTCTTTCCAACTCACTACTTATCACCTCTGTACTTCCCAATTTCCTACAATTCGCTTTGAAACCTCCTCCCCATCTATTTCAGTAAATCAGTTCTACCACCCACTGCTGACCCTACCCTATTTCCCTTCAAAGTCAGAACCATATCTTATTTACTTTTAATAAAATTGTAATTTTTTAATGCCATAATTATTATTTTAATCCGAGAGCTAAGGCTGATTTCATGATTATTAATCTTCAGCAGGGAGCTCTTCACTTAACACCCAAATTTAAGATAAATAATGTAAGTTTTACCACTAATATGTTGATTATAATGGAATATGGTTATGTTAATATTATTTTATTTTATTTCAGAATATCTCTAAAAGTATTCTACATGATGCGGTTAGGGAGACCATATACATTTTTTGCCTTATAAACCATAAGAGGTTTTATGAGTACAGTGTTCTGGTATATTTTAATTCTTTTCTGTTTACTTCTATTGCCAGCAGTGTTTAAAATATCGTAAATGGCTACCTTGTTTAATAAATGTGGAATTACTTATATAAATATATTTTCGAATCTTACATTAATATTTCAAAAGGGGTTAGATTTTAATGTTTTCTTATTACAAATTTAGCCAAAATGACATTTTGTCTCTCTTAACCTGGTCAGTTTAATATTTGCTATTTAATTTCAAAGTTTTGACACAAAGACACCATTATTTATTGCTAAACATTTATTATAGGGCGCATTTGGACTAAAATTGTTACCGTTCCGTACCTGGCCCCCTCCCTAGGTTGATAACAACTTTTTCGATATCCCATCCATCCCTCCTTCCTGCTGGCCTACATTTCATCCCCTTTTACCACCCTCTTTATTTTAACACCTAAATTATTCAATTAACTTTTTACGCAGTACATCTTTGATGTTTTCTTAGTCATGGTTCAATATCTCATTTGGAGGTGCTAAAGGAAATCAAACCTAGTTAGACATAGTAGAGAGGTATAAATTTTAAGGATAGCTTGGTGTGGTATTCTTTTAGAACCTGACAAGGAGGCTTTGCACCAAAGAAGCTTAAATGTGAAACGTTTATTATCCACAGTATATTTTTAGTGTTAATCAAATTTATATTAGGACATAAACTGGCCTGGTAGATCGTCTTTCAGTTTCTCTTTTGTCTTACCGTTTCTAAACTCTTTCCAACTCACTACTTATCACCTCTGTACTTCCCAATTTCCTACAATTCGCTTTGAAACCTCCTCCCCATCTATTTCAGTAAATCAGTTCTACCACCCACTGCTGACCCTACCCTATTTCCCTTCAAAGTCAGAACCATATCTTATTTACTTTTAATAAAATTGTAATTTTTTAATGCCATAATTATTATTTTAATCCGAGAGCTAAGGCTGATTTCATGATTATTAATCTTCAGCAGGGAGCTCTTCACTTAACACCCAAATTTAAGATAAATAATGTAAGTTTTACCACTAATATGTTGATTATAATGGAATATGGTTATGTTAATATTATTTTATTTTATTTCAGAATATCTCTAAAAGTATTCTACATGATGCGGTTAGGGAGACCATATACATTTTTTGCCTTATAAACCATAAGAGGTTTCATGAGTACAGTGTTCTGGTATATTTTAATTCTTTTCTGTTTACTTCTATTGCCAGCAGTGTTTAAAATATCGTAAATGGCTACCTTGTTTAATAAATGTGGAATTACTTATATAAATATATTTTCGAATCTTACATTAATATTTCAAAAGGGGTTAGATTTTAATGTTTTCTTATTACAAATTTAGCCAAAATGACATTTTGTCTCTCTCGACCTGGTCAGTTTAATATTTGCTATTTAATTTCAAAGTTTTGACACAAAGACACCATTATTTATTGCTAAACATTTATTATAGGGTGCATTTGGACTAAAATTGTTACTGTTCCGTACCTGGCCCCCTCCCTAGGTTGATAACAACTTTTTCGATATCCCATCCATCCCTCCTTCCTGCTGGCCTACATTTCATCCCCTTTTACCACCCTCTTTATTTTAACACCTAAATTATTCAATTAACTTTTTACGCAGTACATCTTTGATGTTTTCTTAGTCATGGTTCAATATCTCATTTGGAGGTGCTAAAGGAAATCAAACCTAGTTAGACATAGTAGAGAGGTATAAATTTTAAGGATAGCTTGGTGTGGTATTCTTTTAGTACCTGACAATGAGGCTTTGCAATAAAGAAGCTTAAATGTGAAAAATTTATGATCTACCATATTTTTATTGTTAATTTAATTTATATTAGGCCATAAACTTACCTGGTAGATCATCTTTCGGTTTCTCTTTTGCCTTACCGCTTCTTAAACTCTTTCCAACTCACTACTTATCACCTCTGTACTTCCCAATTTCCTACAATTCGCTTTGAAACCTCCTCCCCATCTATTTCAGTAAATCAGTTCTACCACCCACTGCTGACCTTACCCTATTTCCCTTCAAAGTCAGAATCATATCTTATTTACTTTTAATTAAATTGTAATTTTTTAATGCCATAATTATTATTTTAATCCGAGAGCTAAGGCTGATTTCATGATTATTAATCTTCAGCAGGGAGCTCTTCACTTAACACCCAAATTTAACATAAATAATGTAAGTTTTACCACTAATATGTTGATTATAATGGAATATGGTTATGTTAATATTATTTTATTTTATTTCAGAATATCTCTAAAAGTATTCTACATGATGCGGTTAGGGAGACCATATACATTTTTTGCCTTATAAACCATAAGAGGTTTCATGAGTACAGTGTTCTGGTATATTTTAATTCTTTTCTGTTTACTTCTATTGCCAGCAGTGTTTAAAATATCGTAAATGGCTACCTTGTTTAATAAATGTGGAATTACTTATATAAATATATTTTCGAATCTTACATTAATATTTCAAAAGGGGTTAGATTTTAATGTTTTCTTATTACAAATTTAGCCAAAATGACATTTTGTCTCTCTTAACCTGGTCAGTTTAATATTTGCTATTTAATTTCAAAGTTTTGACACAAAGACACCATTATTTATTGCTAAACATTTATTATAGGGTGCATTTGGACTAAAATTGTTACTGTTCCGTACCTGGCCCCCTCCCTAGGTTGATAACAACTTTTTCGATATCCCATCCATCCCTCCTTCCTGCTGGCCTACATTTCATCCCCTTTTACCACCCTCTTTATTTTAACACCTAAATTATTCAATTAACTTTTTACGCAGTACATCTTTGATGTTTTCTTAGTCATGGTTCAATATCTCATTTGGAGGTGCTAAAGGAAATCAAACCTAGTTAGACATAGTAGAGAGGTATAAATTTTAAGGATAGCTTGGTGTGGTATTCTTTTAGAACCTGACAAGGAGGCTTTGCACCAAAGAAGCTTAAATGTGAAACGTTTATTACCCACAGTATATTTTTAGTGTTAATCAAATTTATATTAGGACATAAACTTGCCTGGTAGATCGTCTTTCAGTTTCTCTTTTGTCTTACCGTTTCTAAACTCTTTCCAACTCACTACTTATCACCTCTGTACTTCCCAATTTCCTACAATTCGCTTTGAAACCTCCTCCCCATCTATTTCAGTAAATCAGTTCTACCACCCACTGCTGACCCTACCCTATTTCCCTTCAAAGTCAGAACCATATCTTATTTACTTTTAATAAAATTGTAATTTTTTAATGCCATAATTATTATTTTAATCCGAGAGCTAAGGCTGATTTCATGATTATTAATCTTCAGCAGGGAGCTCTTCACTTAACACCCAAATTTAAGATAAATAATGTAAGTTTTACCACTAATATGTTGATTATAATGGAATATGGTTATGTTAATATTATTTTATTTTATTTCAGAATATCTCTAAAAGTATTCTACATGATGCGGTTAGGGAGACCATATACATTTTTTGCCTTATAAACCATAAGAGGTTTCATGAGTACAGTGTTCTGGTATATTTTAATTCTTTTCTTTTTATTTCTATTGCTGGCAGTGTTTTAAATATCTTAAATGGCTACCTCGATTAATAAATCTCGGAATTACTCAAATAACTATATTTCTGAATCTTACATTAATATTTCAAAAGGGGTTAGATTTTAATGTTTTCTTATTACAAATTTAGCCAAAATGACATTTTGTCTCTCTCGACCTGGTCAGTTTAATATTTGCTATTTAATTTCAAAGTTTTGACACAAAGACACCATTATTTATTGCTAAACATTTATTATAGGGTGCATTTGGACTAAAATTGTTACTGTTCCGTACCTGGCCCCCTCCCTAGGTTGATAACAACTTTTTCGATATCCCATCCATCCCTCCTTCCTGCTGGCCTACATTTCATCCCCTTTTTCCACCCTCTTTATTTTAACACCTAAATTATTCAATTAACTTTTTACGCAGTACATCTTTGATGTTTTCTTAGTCATGGTTCAATATCTCATTTGGAGGTGCTAAAGGAAATCAAACCTAGTTAGACATAGTAGAGAGGTATAAATTTTAAGGATAGCTTGGTGTGGTATTCTTTTAGAACCTGACAAGGAGGCTTTGCACCAAAGAAGTTTAAATGTGAAACGTTTATTATCCACAGTATATTTTTAGTGTTAATCAAATTTATATTAGGACATAAACTTGCCTGGTAGATCGTCTTTCAGTTTCTCTTTTGTCTTACCGTTTCTAAACTCTTTCCAACTCACTACTTATCACCTCTGTACTTCCCAATTTCCTACAATTCGCTTTGAAACCTCCTCCCCATCTATTTCAGTAAATCAGTTCTACCACCCACTGCTGACCCTACCCTATTTCCCTTCAAAGTCAGAACCATATCTTATTTACTTTTAATAAAATTGTAATTTTTTAATGCCATAATTATTATTTTAATCCGAGAGCTAAGGCTGATTTCATGATTATTAATCTTCAGCAGGGAGCTCTTCACTTAACACCCAAATTTAAGATAAATAATGTAAGTTTTACCACTAATATGTTGATTATAATGGAATATGGTTATGTTAATATTATTTTATTTTATTTCAGAATATCTCTAAAAGTATTCTACATGATGCGGTTAGGGATACCATATACATTTTTTGCCTTATAAACCATAAGAGGTTTCATGAGTACAGTGTTCTGGTATATTTTAATTCTTTTCTGTTTACTTCTATTGCCAGCAGTGTTTAAAATATCGTAAATGGCTACCTTGTTTAATAAATGTGGAATTACTTATATAAATATATTTTCGAATCTTACATTAATATTTCAAAAGGGGTTAGATTTTAATGTTTTCTTATTACAAATTTAGCCAAAATGACATTTTGTCTCTCTCGACCTGGTCAGTTTAATATTTGCTATTTAATTTCAAAGTTTTGACACAAAGACACCATTATTTATTGCTAAACATTTATTATAGGGTGCATTTGGACTAAAATTGTTACTGTTCCGTACCTGGCCCCCTCCCTAGGTTGATAACAACTTTTTCGATATCCCATCCATCCCTCCTTCCTGCTGGCCTACATTTCATCCCCTTTTACCACCCTCTTTATTTTAACACCTAAATTATTCAATTAACTTTTTACGCAGTACATCTTTGATGTTTTCTTAGTCATGGTTCAATATCTCATTTGGAGGTGCTAAAGGAAATCAAACCTAGTTAGACATAGTAGAGAGGTATAAATTTTAAGGATAGCTTGGTGTGGTATTCTTTTAGTACCTGACAATGAGGCTTTGCAATAAAGAAGCTTAAATGTGAAAAATTTATGATCTACCATATTTTTATTGTTAATTTAATTTATATTAGGCCATAAACTTACCTGGTAGATCATCTTTCGGTTTCTCTTTTGCCTTACCGCTTCTTAAACTCTTTCCAACTCACTACTTATCACCTCTGTACTTCCCAATTTCCTACAATTCGCTTTGAAACCTCCTCCCCATCTATTTCAGTAAATCAGTTCTACCACCCACTGCTGACCCTACCCTATTTCCCTTCAAAGTCAGAACCATATCTTATTTACTTTTAATAAAATTGTAATTTTTTAATGCCATAATTATTATTTTAATCCGAGAGCTAAGGCTGATTTCATGATTATTAATCTTCAGCAGGGAGCTCTTCACTTAACACCCAAATTTAAGATAAATAATGTAAGTTTTACCACTAATATGTTGATTATAATGGAATATGGTTATGTTAATATTATTTTATTTTATTTCAGAATATCTCTAAAAGTATTCTACATGATGCGGTTAGGGAGACCATATACATTTTTTGCCTTATAAACCATAAGAGGTTTCATGAGTACAGTGTTCTGGTATATTTTAATTCTTTTCTGTTTACTTCTATTGCCAGCAGTGTTTAAAATATCGTAAATGGCTACCTTGTTTAATAAATGTGGAATTACTTATATAAATATATTTTCGAATCTTACATTAATATTTCAAAAGGGGTTAGATTTTAATGTTTTCTTATTACAAATTTAGCCAAAATGACATTTTGTCTCTCTTAACCTGGTCAGTTTAATATTTGCTATTTAATTTCAAAGTTTTGACACAAAGACACCATTATTTATTGCTAAACATTTATTATAGGGTGCATTTGGACTAAAATTGTTACTGTTCCGTACCTGGCCCCCTCCCTAGGTTGATAACAACTTTTTCGATATCCCATCCATCCCTCCTTCCTGCTGGCCTACATTTCATCCCCTTTTACCACCCTCTTTATTTTAACACCTAAATTATTCAATTAACTTTTTACGCAGTACATCTTTGATGTTTTCTTAGTCATGGTTCAATATCTCATTTGGAGGTGCTAAAGGAAATCAAACCTAGTTAGACATAGTAGAGAGGTATAAATTTTAAGGATAGCTTGGTGTGGTATTATTTTAGAACCTGACAAGGAGGCTTTGCACCAAAGAAGCTTAAATGTGAAACGTTTATTATCCACAGTATATTTTTATTGTTAATCAAATTTATATTAGGCTATAAACTTACCTGTTAAATCATCTTTCAGTTTCTCTTTTACCTTACCATTTCTCAAACTCTTTCCACCTCCCTTCCAGCTCACTACTTATCACCTCTGTACTTCCCAATTTCCTACAATTCAGTTCTAATCCCCCTACCCACCTATTTCAGTAAATCAGTTCTACCACCCACTGCCGAGCCTACTCTATTTCCCTTCAAAGTCAGAAACATCTGTTATTTACTTTTAATAAAATTGTAATTTTTTAATGCCATATTTATTTTTTTAATCCGATAGCTAAGGCAGATTTCATGATTATTATACTACAGCAGGGAGCTCTTCACATAACACCCAAATTAAAAAAAAAATAATGTAAGTTTCACCACTAATATGTTGATTATAATGGAATATGGTTATGTTAATATTATGTTATTTTATTTCAGAATATCTCTAAAAGTTTTCTACATGATGCGGATAGCGAGAGCATATACATTTTTTGCCTTATAAACCATAAGTGGCTACCTGAGTCCAGTGTTCTGGTATATTTTAATTCTTTTCTTTTTATTTCTATTGCTGGCAGTGTTTTAAATATCTTAAATGGCTACCTCGATTAATAAATCTTGGAATTACTCAAATAACTATATTTCTGAATCTTACATTAATATTTCAAAAGGGGTTAGATTTTGATGATTTTTATTAAAAATTTAGCCAAAATGGTATTTTGTCTCTCTCGACCTGGTTAGTTTAATATTTGCAATTTAATTTCAAAGCTTTGACACAAAGACACCATTATTTATTGCTAAACATTTATTATAGGGCGCATTTGGACTAAAATTGTTACCGTTCCGTACCTGGCCCCCTCCCTAGGTTGATAACAACTTTTTCGATATCCCATCCATCCCTCCTTCCTGCTGGCCTACATTTCATCACCTTTTACCACCCTCTTTATTTTAACACCTAAATTATTCAATTAACTTTTTATGCAGTACATCTTTGATGTTTTCTTAGTCATGGTTCAATATCTCATTTGGAGGTGCTAAAGGAAATCAAACCTAGTTAGACATAGTAGAGAGGTATAAATTTTAAGGATAGCTTGGTGTGGTATTCTTTTAGTACCTGACAATGAGGCTTTGCAATAAAGAAGCTTAAATGTGAAAAATTTATGATCTACCATATTTTTATTGTTAATTTAATTTATATTAGGCCATAAACTTACCTGGTAGATCATCTTTCGGTTTCTCTTTTGCCTTACCGCTTCTTAAACTCTTTCCAACTCACTACTTATCACCTCTGTACTTCCCAATTTCCTACAATTCGCTTTGAAACCTCCTCCCCATCTATTTCAGTAAATCAGTTCTACCACCCACTGCTGACCTTACCCTATTTCCCTTCAAAGTCAGAACCATATCTTATTTACTTTTAATAAAATTGTAATTTTTTAATGCCATAATTATTATTTTAATCCGAGAGCTAAGGCTGATTTCATGATTATTAATCTTCAGCAGGGAGCTCTTCACTTAACACCCAAATTTAAGATAAATAATGTAAGTTTTACCACTAATATGTTGATTATAATGGAATATGGTTATGTTAATATTATTTTATTTTATTTCAGAATATCTCTAAAAGTATTCTACATGATGCGGTTAGGGAGACCATATACATTTTTTGCCTTATAAACCATAAGAGGTTTTATGAGTACAGTGTTCTGGTATATTTTAATTCTTTTCTGTTTACTTCTATTGCCAGCAGTGTTTAAAATATCGTAAATGGCTACCTTGTTTAATAAATGTGGAATTACTTATATAAATATATTTTCGAATCTTACATTAATATTTCAAAAGGGGTTAGATTTTAATGTTTTCTTATTACAAATTTAGCCAAAATGACATTTTGTCTCTCTTAACCTGGTCAGTTTAATATTTGCTATTTAATTTCAAAGTTTTGACACAAAGACACCATTATTTATTGCTAAACATTTATTATAGGGCGCATTTGGACTAAAATTGTTACCGTTCCGTACCTGGCCCCCTCCCTAGGTTGATAACAACTTTTTCGATATCCCATCCATCCCTCCTTCCTGCTGGCCTACATTTCATCCCCTTTTACCACCCTCTTTATTTTAACACCTAAATTATTCAATTAACTTTTTACGCAGTACATCTTTGATGTTTTCTTAGTCATGGTTCAATATCTCATTTGGAGGTGCTAAAGGAAATCAAACCTAGTTAGACATAGTAGAGAGGTATAAATTTTAAGGATAGCTTGGTGTGGTATTCTTTTAGAACCTGACAAGGAGGCTTTGCACCAAAGAAGCTTAAATGTGAAACGTTTATTATCCACAGTATATTTTTAGTGTTAATCAAATTTATATTAGGACATAAACTGGCCTGGTAGATCGTCTTTCAGTTTCTCTTTTGTCTTACCGTTTCTAAACTCTTTCCAACTCACTACTTATCACCTCTGTACTTCCCAATTTCCTACAATTCGCTTTGAAACCTCCTCCCCATCTATTTCAGTAAATCAGTTCTACCACCCACTGCTGACCCTACCCTATTTCCCTTCAAAGTCAGAACCATATCTTATTTACTTTTAATAAAATTGTAATTTTTTAATGCCATAATTATTATTTTAATCCGAGAGCTAAGGCTGATTTCATGATTATTAATCTTCAGCAGGGAGCTCTTCACTTAACACCCAAATTTAAGATAAATAATGTAAGTTTTACCACTAATATGTTGATTATAATGGAATATGGTTATGTTAATATTATTTTATTTTATTTCAGAATATCTCTAAAAGTATTCTACATGATGCGGTTAGGGAGACCATATACATTTTTTGCCTTATAAACCATAAGAGGTTTCATGAGTACAGTGTTCTGGTATATTTTAATTCTTTTCTGTTTACTTCTATTGCCAGCAGTGTTTAAAATATCGTAAATGGCTACCTTGTTTAATAAATGTGGAATTACTTATATAAATATATTTTCGAATCTTACATTAATATTTCAAAAGGGGTTAGATTTTAATGTTTTCTTATTACAAATTTAGCCAAAATGACATTTTGTCTCTCTTAACCTGGTCAGTTTAATATTTGCTATTTAATTTCAAAGTTTTGACACAAAGACACCATTATTTATTGCTAAACATTTATTATAGGGCGCATTTGGACTAAAATTGTTACCGTTCCGTACCTGGCCCCCTCCCTAGGTTGATAACAACTTTTTCGATATCCCATCCATCCCTCCTTCCTGCTGGCCTACATTTCATCACCTTTTACCACCCTCTTTATTTTAACACCTAAATTATTCAATTAACTTTTTATGCAGTACATCTTTGATGTTTTCTTAGTCATGGTTCAATATCTCATTTGGAGGTGCTAAAGGAAATCAAACCTAGTTAGACATAGTAGAGAGGTATAAATTTTAAGGATAGCTTGGTGTGGTATTCTTTTAGTACCTGACAATGAGGCTTTGCAATAAAGAAGCTTAAATGTGAAAAATTTATGATCTACCATATTTTTATTGTTAATTTAATTTATATTAGGCCATAAACTTACCTGGTAGATCATCTTTCGGTTTCTCTTTTGCCTTACCGCTTCTTAAACTCTTTCCAACTCACTACTTATCACCTCTGTACTTCCCAATTTCCTACAATTCGCTTTGAAACCTCCTCCCCATCTATTTCAGTAAATCAGTTCTACCACCCACTGCTGACCTTACCCTATTTCCCTTCAAAGTCAGAACCATATCTTATTTACTTTTAATAAAATTGTAATTTTTTAATGCCATAATTATTATTTTAATCCGAGAGCTAAGGCTGATTTCATGATTATTAATCTTCAGCAGGGAGCTCTTCACTTAACACCCAAATTTAAAATAAATAATGTAAGTTTTACCACTAATATGTTGATTATAATGGAATATGGTTATGTTAATATTATTTTATTTTATTTCAGAATATCTCTAAAAGTATTCTACATGATGCGGTTAGGGAGACCATATACATTTTTTGCCTTATAAACCATAAGAGGTTTCATGAGTACAGTGTTCTGGTATATTTTAATTCTTTTCTGTTTACTTCTATTGCCAGCAGTGTTTAAAATATCGTAAATGGCTACCTTGTTTAATAAATGTGGAATTACTTATATAAATATATTTTCGAATCTTACATTAATATTTCAAAAGGGGTTAGATTTTAATGTTTTCTTATTACAAATTTAGCCAAAATGACATTTTGTCTCTCTTAACCTGGTCAGTTTAATATTTGCTATTTAATTTCAAAGTTTTGACACAAAGACACCATTATTTATTGCTAAACATTTATTATAGGGCGCATTTGGACTAAAATTGTTACCGTTCCGTACCTGGCCCCCTCCCTAGGTTGATAACAACTTTTTCGATATCCCATCCATCCCTCCTTCCTGCTGGCCTACATTTCATCACCTTTTACCACCCTCTTTATTTTAACACCTAAATTATTCAATTAACTTTTTACGCAGTACATCTTTGATGTTTTCTTAGTCATGGTTCAATATCTCATTTGGAGGTGCTAAAGGAAATCAAACCTAGTTAGACATAGTAGAGAGGTATAAATTTTAAGGATAGCTTGGTGTGGTATTCTTTTAGTACCTGACAATGAGGCTTTGCAATAAAGAAGCTTAAATGTGAAAAATTTATGATCTACCATATTTTTATTGTTAATTTAATTTATATTAGGCCATAAACTTACCTGGTAGATCATCTTTCGGTTTCTCTTTTGCCTTACCGCTTCTTAAACTCTTTCCAACTCACTACTTATCACCTCTGTACTTCCCAATTTCCTACAATTCGCTTTGAAACCTCCTCCCCATCTATTTCAGTAAATCAGTTCTACCACCCACTGCTGACCTTACCCTATTTCCCTTCAAAGTCAGAACCATATCTTATTTACTTTTAATAAAATTGTAATTTTTTAATGCCATAATTATTATTTTAATCCGAGAGCTAAGGCTGATTTCATGATTATTAATCTTCAGCAGGGAGCTCTTCACTTAACACCCAAATTTAAAATAAATAATGTAAGTTTTACCACTAATATGTTGATTATAATGGAATATGGTTATGTTAATATTATTTTATTTTATTTCAGAATATCTCTAAAAGTATTCTACATGATGCGGTTAGGGAGACCATATACATTTTTTGCCTTATAAACCATAAGAGGTTTCATGAGTACAGTGTTCTGGTATATTTTAATTCTTTTCTTTTTATTTCTATTGCTGGCAGTGTTTTAAATATCTTAAATGGCTACCTCGATTAATAAATCTTGGAATTACTCAAATAACTATATTTCTGAATCTTACATTAATATTTCAAAAGGGGTTAGATTTTGATGATTTTTATTAAAAATTTAGCCAAAATGGTATTTTGTCTCTCTCGACCTGGTTAGTTTAATATTTGCAATTTAATTTCAAAGCTTTGACACAAAGACACCATTATTTATTGCTAAACATTTATTATAGGGCGCATTTGGACTAAAATTGTTACCGTTCCGTACCTGGCCCCCTCCCTAGGTTGATAACAACTTTTTCGATATCCCATCCATCCCTCCTTCCTGCTGGCCTACATTTCATCACCTTTTACCACCCTCTTTATTTTAACACCTAAATTATTCAATTAACTTTTTATGCAGTACATCTTTGATGTTTTCTTAGTCATGGTTCAATATCTCATTTGGAGGTGCTAAAGGAAATCAAACCTAGTTAGACATAGTAGAGAGGTATAAATTTTAAGGATAGCTTGGTGTGGTATTCTTTTAGTACCTGACAATGAGGCTTTGCAATAAAGAAGCTTAAATGTGAAAAATTTATGATCTACCATATTTTTATTGTTAATTTAATTTATATTAGGACATAAACTGGCCTGGTAGATCGTCTTTCAGTTTCTCTTTTGTCTTACCGTTTCTAAACTCTTTCCAACTCACTACTTATCACCTCTGTACTTCCCAATTTCCTACAATTCGCTTTGAAACCTCCTCCCCATCTATTTCAGTAAATCAGTTCTACCACCCACTGCTGACCCTACCCTATTTCCCTTCAAAGTCAGAACCATATCTTATTTACTTTTAATAAAATTGTAATTTTTTAATGCCATAATTATTATTTTAATCCGAGAGCTAAGGCTGATTTCATGATTATTAATCTTCAGCAGGGAGCTCTTCACTTAACACCCAAATTTAAGATAAATAATGTAAGTTTTACCACTAATATGTTGATTATAATGGAATATGGTTATGTTAATATTATTTTATTTTATTTCAGAATATCTCTAAAAGTATTCTACATGATGCGGTTAGGGAGACCATATACATTTTTTGCCTTATAAACCATAAGAGGTTTTATGAGTACAGTGTTCTGGTATATTTTAATTCTTTTCTGTTTACTTCTATTGCCAGCAGTGTTTAAAATATCGTAAATGGCTACCTTGTTTAATAAATGTGGAATTACTTATATAAATATATTTTCGAATCTTACATTAATATTTCAAAAGGGGTTAGATTTTAATGTTTTCTTATTACAAATTTAGCCAAAATGACATTTTGTCTCTCTTAACCTGGTCAGTTTAATATTTGCTATTTAATTTCAAAGTTTTGACACAAAGACACCATTATTTATTGCTAAACATTTATTATAGGGCGCATTTGGACTAAAATTGTTACCGTTCCGTACCTGGCCCCCTCCCTAGGTTGATAACAACTTTTTCGATATCCCATCCATCCCTCCTTCCTGCTGGCCTACATTTCATCCCCTTTTACCACCCTCTTTATTTTAACACCTAAATTATTCAATTAACTTTTTACGCAGTACATCTTTGATGTTTTCTTAGTCATGGTTCAATATCTCATTTGGAGGTGCTAAAGGAAATCAAACCTAGTTAGACATAGTAGAGAGGTATAAATTTTAAGGATAGCTTGGTGTGGTATTCTTTTAGAACCTGACAAGGAGGCTTTGCACCAAAGAAGCTTAAATGTGAAACGTTTATTATCCACAGTATATTTTTAGTGTTAATCAAATTTATATTAGGACATAAACTGGCCTGGTAGATCGTCTTTCAGTTTCTCTTTTGTCTTACCGTTTCTAAACTCTTTCCAACTCACTACTTATCACCTCTGTACTTCCCAATTTCCTACAATTCGCTTTGAAACCTCCTCCCCATCTATTTCAGTAAATCAGTTCTACCACCCACTGCTGACCCTACCCTATTTCCCTTCAAAGTCAGAACCATATCTTATTTACTTTTAATAAAATTGTAATTTTTTAATGCCATAATTATTATTTTAATCCGAGAGCTAAGGCTGATTTCATGATTATTAATCTTCAGCAGGGAGCTCTTCACTTAACACCCAAATTTAAGATAAATAATGTAAGTTTTACCACTAATATGTTGATTATAATGGAATATGGTTATGTTAATATTATTTTATTTTATTTCAGAATATCTCTAAAAGTATTCTACATGATGCGGTTAGGGAGACCATATACATTTTTTGCCTTATAAACCATAAGAGGTTTCATGAGTACAGTGTTCTGGTATATTTTAATTCTTTTCTGTTTACTTCTATTGCCAGCAGTGTTTAAAATATCGTAAATGGCTACCTTGTTTAATAAATGTGGAATTACTTATATAAATATATTTTCGAATCTTACATTAATATTTCAAAAGGGGTTAGATTTTAATGTTTTCTTATTACAAATTTAGCCAAAATGACATTTTGTCTCTCTCGACCTGGTCAGTTTAATATTTGCTATTTAATTTCAAAGTTTTGACACAAAGACACCATTATTTATTGCTAAACATTTATTATAGGGTGCATTTGGACTAAAATTGTTACTGTTCCGTACCTGGCCCCCTCCCTAGGTTGATAACAACTTTTTCGATATCCCATCCATCCCTCCTTCCTGCTGGCCTACATTTCATCCCCTTTTACCACCCTCTTTATTTTAACACCTAAATTATTCAATTAACTTTTTACGCAGTACATCTTTGATGTTTTCTTAGTCATGGTTCAATATCTCATTTGGAGGTGCTAAAGGAAATCAAACCTAGTTAGACATAGTAGAGAGGTATAAATTTTAAGGATAGCTTGGTGTGGTATTCTTTTAGTACCTGACAATGAGGCTTTGCAATAAAGAAGCTTAAATGTGAAAAATTTATGATCTACCATATTTTTATTGTTAATTTAATTTATATTAGGCCATAAACTTACCTGGTAGATCATCTTTCGGTTTCTCTTTTGCCTTACCGCTTCTTAAACTCTTTCCAACTCACTACTTATCACCTCTGTACTTCCCAATTTCCTACAATTCGCTTTGAAACCTCCTCCCCATCTATTTCAGTAAATCAGTTCTACCACCCACTGCTGACCTTACCCTATTTCCCTTCAAAGTCAGAATCATATCTTATTTACTTTTAATTAAATTGTAATTTTTTAATGCCATAATTATTATTTTAATCCGAGAGCTAAGGCTGATTTCATGATTATTAATCTTCAGCAGGGAGCTCTTCACTTAACACCCAAATTTAACATAAATAATGTAAGTTTTACCACTAATATGTTGATTATAATGGAATATGGTTATGTTAATATTATTTTATTTTATTTCAGAATATCTCTAAAAGTATTCTACATGATGCGGTTAGGGAGACCATATACATTTTTTGCCTTATAAACCATAAGAGGTTTCATGAGTACAGTGTTCTGGTATATTTTAATTCTTTTCTGTTTACTTCTATTGCCAGCAGTGTTTAAAATATCGTAAATGGCTACCTTGTTTAATAAATGTGGAATTACTTATATAAATATATTTTCGAATCTTACATTAATATTTCAAAAGGGGTTAGATTTTAATGTTTTCTTATTACAAATTTAGCCAAAATGACATTTTGTCTCTCTTAACCTGGTCAGTTTAATATTTGCTATTTAATTTCAAAGTTTTGACACAAAGACACCATTATTTATTGCTAAACATTTATTATAGGGTGCATTTGGACTAAAATTGTTACTGTTCCGTACCTGGCCCCCTCCCTAGGTTGATAACAACTTTTTCGATATCCCATCCATCCCTCCTTCCTGCTGGCCTACATTTCATCCCCTTTTACCACCCTCTTTATTTTAACACCTAAATTATTCAATTAACTTTTTACGCAGTACATCTTTGATGTTTTCTTAGTCATGGTTCAATATCTCATTTGGAGGTGCTAAAGGAAATCAAACCTAGTTAGACATAGTAGAGAGGTATAAATTTTAAGGATAGCTTGGTGTGGTATTCTTTTAGAACCTGACAAGGAGGCTTTGCACCAAAGAAGCTTAAATGTGAAACGTTTATTACCCACAGTATATTTTTAGTGTTAATCAAATTTATATTAGGACATAAACTTGCCTGGTAGATCGTCTTTCAGTTTCTCTTTTGTCTTACCGTTTCTAAACTCTTTCCAACTCACTACTTATCACCTCTGTACTTCCCAATTTCCTACAATTCGCTTTGAAACCTCCTCCCCATCTATTTCAGTAAATCAGTTCTACCACCCACTGCTGACCCTACCCTATTTCCCTTCAAAGTCAGAACCATATCTTATTTACTTTTAATAAAATTGTAATTTTTTAATGCCATAATTATTATTTTAATCCGAGAGCTAAGGCTGATTTCATGATTATTAATCTTCAGCAGGGAGCTCTTCACTTAACACCCAAATTTAAGATAAATAATGTAAGTTTTACCACTAATATGTTGATTATAATGGAATATGGTTATGTTAATATTATTTTATTTTATTTCAGAATATCTCTAAAAGTATTCTACATGATGCGGTTAGGGAGACCATATACATTTTTTGCCTTATAAACCATAAGAGGTTTCATGAGTACAGTGTTCTGGTATATTTTAATTCTTTTCTTTTTATTTCTATTGCTGGCAGTGTTTTAAATATCTTAAATGGCTACCTCGATTAATAAATCTCGGAATTACTCAAATAACTATATTTCTGAATCTTACATTAATATTTCAAAAGGGGTTAGATTTTAATGTTTTCTTATTACAAATTTAGCCAAAATGACATTTTGTCTCTCTCGACCTGGTCAGTTTAATATTTGCTATTTAATTTCAAAGTTTTGACACAAAGACACCATTATTTATTGCTAAACATTTATTATAGGGTGCATTTGGACTAAAATTGTTACTGTTCCGTACCTGGCCCCCTCCCTAGGTTGATAACAACTTTTTCGATATCCCATCCATCCCTCCTTCCTGCTGGCCTACATTTCATCCCCTTTTTCCACCCTCTTTATTTTAACACCTAAATTATTCAATTAACTTTTTACGCAGTACATCTTTGATGTTTTCTTAGTCATGGTTCAATATCTCATTTGGAGGTGCTAAAGGAAATCAAACCTAGTTAGACATAGTAGAGAGGTATAAATTTTAAGGATAGCTTGGTGTGGTATTCTTTTAGAACCTGACAAGGAGGCTTTGCACCAAAGAAGTTTAAATGTGAAACGTTTATTATCCACAGTATATTTTTAGTGTTAATCAAATTTATATTAGGACATAAACTTGCCTGGTAGATCGTCTTTCAGTTTCTCTTTTGTCTTACCGTTTCTAAACTCTTTCCAACTCACTACTTATCACCTCTGTACTTCCCAATTTCCTACAATTCGCTTTGAAACCTCCTCCCCATCTATTTCAGTAAATCAGTTCTACCACCCACTGCTGACCCTACCCTATTTCCCTTCAAAGTCAGAACCATATCTTATTTACTTTTAATAAAATTGTAATTTTTTAATGCCATAATTATTATTTTAATCCGAGAGCTAAGGCTGATTTCATGATTATTAATCTTCAGCAGGGAGCTCTTCACTTAACACCCAAATTTAAGATAAATAATGTAAGTTTTACCACTAATATGTTGATTATAATGGAATATGGTTATGTTAATATTATTTTATTTTATTTCAGAATATCTCTAAAAGTATTCTACATGATGCGGTTAGGGATACCATATACATTTTTTGCCTTATAAACCATAAGAGGTTTCATGAGTACAGTGTTCTGGTATATTTTAATTCTTTTCTGTTTACTTCTATTGCCAGCAGTGTTTAAAATATCGTAAATGGCTACCTTGTTTAATAAATGTGGAATTACTTATATAAATATATTTTCGAATCTTACATTAATATTTCAAAAGGGGTTAGATTTTAATGTTTTCTTATTACAAATTTAGCCAAAATGACATTTTGTCTCTCTCGACCTGGTCAGTTTAATATTTGCTATTTAATTTCAAAGTTTTGACACAAAGACACCATTATTTATTGCTAAACATTTATTATAGGGTGCATTTGGACTAAAATTGTTACTGTTCCGTACCTGGCCCCCTCCCTAGGTTGATAACAACTTTTTCGATATCCCATCCATCCCTCCTTCCTGCTGGCCTACATTTCATCCCCTTTTACCACCCTCTTTATTTTAACACCTAAATTATTCAATTAACTTTTTACGCAGTACATCTTTGATGTTTTCTTAGTCATGGTTCAATATCTCATTTGGAGGTGCTAAAGGAAATCAAACCTAGTTAGACATAGTAGAGAGGTATAAATTTTAAGGATAGCTTGGTGTGGTATTCTTTTAGTACCTGACAATGAGGCTTTGCAATAAAGAAGCTTAAATGTGAAAAATTTATGATCTACCATATTTTTATTGTTAATTTAATTTATATTAGGCCATAAACTTACCTGGTAGATCATCTTTCGGTTTCTCTTTTGCCTTACCGCTTCTTAAACTCTTTCCAACTCACTACTTATCACCTCTGTACTTCCCAATTTCCTACAATTCGCTTTGAAACCTCCTCCCCATCTATTTCAGTAAATCAGTTCTACCACCCACTGCTGACCTTACCCTATTTCCCTTCAAAGTCAGAACCATATCTTATTTACTTTTAATTAAATTGTAATTTTTTAATGCCATAATTATTATTTTAATCCGAGAGCTAAGGCTGATTTCATGATTATTAATCTTCAGCAGGGAGCTCTTCACTTAACACCCAAATTTAAGATAAATAATGTAAGTTTTACCACTAATATGTTGATTATAATGGAATATGGTTATGTTAATATTATTTTATTTTATTTCAGAATATCTCTAAAAGTATTCTACATGATGCGGTTAGGGATACCATATACATTTTTTGCCTTATAAACCATAAGAGGTTTCATGAGTACAGTGTTCTGGTATATTTTAATTCTTTTCTGTTTACTTCTATTGCCAGCAGTGTTTAAAATATCGTAAATGGCTACCTTGTTTAATAAATGTGGAATTACTTATATAAATATATTTTCGAATCTTACATTAATATTTCAAAAGGGGTTAGATTTTAATGTTTTCTTATTACAAATTTAGCCAAAATGACATTTTGTCTCTCTTAACCTGGTCAGTTTAATATTTGCTATTTAATTTCAAAGTTTTGACACAAAGACACCATTATTTATTGCTAAACATTTATTATAGGGTGCATTTGGACTAAAATTGTTACTGTTCCGTACCTGGCCCCCTCCCTAGGTTGATAACAACTTTTTCGATATCCCATCCATCCCTCCTTCCTGCTGGCCTACATTTCATCCCCTTTTACCACCCTCTTTATTTTAACACCTAAATTATTCAATTAACTTTTTACGCAGTACATCTTTGATGTTTTCTTAGTCATGGTTCAATATCTCATTTGGAGGTGCTAAAGGAAATCAAACCTAGTTAGACATAGTAGAGAGGTATAAATTTTAAGGATAGCTTGGTGTGGTATTCTTTTAGAACCTGACAAGGAGGCTTTGCACCAAAGAAGTTTAAATGTGAAACGTTTATTATCCACAGTATATTTTTAGTGTTAATCAAATTTATATTAGGACATAAACTTGCCTGGTAGATCGTCTTTCAGTTTCTCTTTTGTCTTACCGTTTCTAAACTCTTTCCAACTCACTACTTATCACCTCTGTACTTCCCAATTTCCTACAATTCGCTTTGAAACCTCCTCCCCATCTATTTCAGTAAATCAGTTCTACCACCCACTGCTGACCCTACCCTATTTCCCTTCAAAGTCAGAACCATATCTTATTTACTTTTAATAAAATTGTAATTTTTTAATGCCATAATTATTATTTTAATCCGAGAGCTAAGGCTGATTTCATGATTATTAATCTTCAGCAGGGAGCTCTTCACTTAACACCCAAATTTAAGATAAATAATGTAAGTTTTACCACTAATATGTTGATTATAATGGAATATGGTTATGTTAATATTATTTTATTTTATTTCAGAATATCTCTAAAAGTATTCTACATGATGCGGTTAGGGAGACCATATACATTTTTTGCCTTATAAACCATAAGAGGTTTCATGAGTACAGTGTTCTGGTATATTTTAATTCTTTTCTGTTTACTTCTATTGCCAGCAGTGTTTAAAATATCGTAAATGGCTACCTTGTTTAATAAATGTGGAATTACTTATATAAATATATTTTCGAATCTTACATTAATATTTCAAAAGGGGTTAGATTTTAATGTTTTCTTATTACAAATTTAGCCAAAATGACATTTTGTCTCTCTTAACCTGGTCAGTTTAATATTTGCTATTTAATTTCAAAGTTTTGACACAAAGACACCATTATTTATTGCTAAACATTTATTATAGGGTGCATTTGGACTAAAATTGTTACTGTTCCGTACCTGGCCCCCTCCCTAGGTTGATAACAACTTTTTCGATATCCCATCCATCCCTCCTTCCTGCTGGCCTACATTTCATCCCCTTTTACCACCCTCTTTATTTTAACACCTAAATTATTCAATTAACTTTTTACGCAGTACATCTTTGATGTTTTCTTAGTCATGGTTCAATATCTCATTTGGAGGTGCTAAAGGAAATCAAACCTAGTTAGACATAGTAGAGAGGTATAAATTTTAAGGATAGCTTGGTGTGGTATTCTTTTAGAACCTGACAAGGAGGCTTTGCACCAAAGAAGCTTAAATGTGAAACGTTTATTACCCACAGTATATTTTTAGTGTTAATCAAATTTATATTAGGACATAAACTTGCCTGGTAGATCGTCTTTCAGTTTCTCTTTTGTCTTACCGTTTCTAAACTCTTTCCAACTCACTACTTATCACCTCTGTACTTCCCAATTTCCTACAATTCGCTTTGAAACCTCCTCCCCATCTATTTCAGTAAATCAGTTCTACCACCCACTGCTGACCCTACCCTATTTCCCTTCAAAGTCAGAACCATATCTTATTTACTTTTAATAAAATTGTAATTTTTTAATGCCATAATTATTATTTTAATCCGAGAGCTAAGGCTGATTTCATGATTATTAATCTTCAGCAGGGAGCTCTTCACTTAACACCCAAATTTAAGATAAATAATGTAAGTTTTACCACTAATATGTTGATTATAATGGAATATGGTTATGTTAATATTATTTTATTTTATTTCAGAATATCTCTAAAAGTATTCTACATGATGCGGTTAGGGAGACCATATACATTTTTTGCCTTATAAACCATAAGAGGTTTCATGAGTACAGTGTTCTGGTATATTTTAATTCTTTTCTGTTTACTTCTATTGCCAGCAGTGTTTAAAATATCGTAAATGGCTACCTTGTTTAATAAATGTGGAATTACTTATATAAATATATTTTCGAATCTTACATTAATATTTCAAAAGGGGTTAGATTTTAATGTTTTCTTATTACAAATTTAGCCAAAATGACATTTTGTCTCTCTTAACCTGGTCAGTTTAATATTTGCTATTTAATTTCAAAGTTTTGACACAAAGACACCATTATTTATTGCTAAACATTTATTATAGGGTGCATTTGGACTAAAATTGTTACTGTTCCGTACCTGGCCCCCTCCCTAGGTTGATAACAACTTTTTCGATATCCCATCCATCCCTCCTTCCTGCTGGCCTACATTTCATCCCCTTTTTCCACCCTCTTTATTTTAACACCTAAATTATTCAATTAACTTTTTACGCAGTACATCTTTGATGTTTTCTTAGTCATGGTTCAATATCTCATTTGGAGGTGCTAAAGGAAATCAAACCTAGTTAGACATAGTAGAGAGGTATAAATTTTAAGGATAGCTTGGTGTGGTATTCTTTTAGAACCTGACAAGGAGGCTTTGCACCAAAGAAGTTTAAATGTGAAACGTTTATTATCCACAGTATATTTTTAGTGTTAATCAAATTTATATTAGGACATAAACTTGCCTGGTAGATCGTCTTTCAGTTTCTCTTTTGTCTTACCGTTTCTAAACTCTTTCCAACTCACTACTTATCACCTCTGTACTTCCCAATTTCCTACAATTCGCTTTGAAACCTCCTCCCCATCTATTTCAGTAAATCAGTTCTACCACCCACTGCTGACCCTACCCTATTTCCCTTCAAAGTCAGAACCATATCTTATTTACTTTTAATAAAATTGTAATTTTTTAATGCCATAATTATTATTTTAATCCGAGAGCTAAGGCTGATTTCATGATTATTAATCTTCAGCAGGGAGCTCTTCACTTAACACCCAAATTTAAGATAAATAATGTAAGTTTTACCACTAATATGTTGATTATAATGGAATATGGTTATGTTAATATTATTTTATTTTATTTCAGAATATCTCTAAAAGTATTCTACATGATGCGGTTAGGGATACCATATACATTTTTTGCCTTATAAACCATAAGAGGTTTCATGAGTACAGTGTTCTGGTATATTTTAATTCTTTTCTGTTTACTTCTATTGCCAGCAGTGTTTAAAATATCGTAAATGGCTACCTTGTTTAATAAATGTGGAATTACTTATATAAATATATTTTCGAATCTTACATTAATATTTCAAAAGGGGTTAGATTTTAATGTTTTCTTATTACAAATTTAGCCAAAATGACATTTTGTCTCTCTTAACCTGGTCAGTTTAATATTTGCTATTTAATTTCAAAGTTTTGACACAAAGACACCATTATTTATTGCTAAACATTTATTATAGGGTGCATTTGGACTAAAATTGTTACTGTTCCGTACCTGGCCCCCTCCCTAGGTTGATAACAACTTTTTCGATATCCCATCCATCCCTCCTTCCTGCTGGCCTACATTTCATCCCCTTTTACCACCCTCTTTATTTTAACACCTAAATTATTCAATTAACTTTTTACGCAGTACATCTTTGATGTTTTCTTAGTCATGGTTCAATATCTCATTTGGAGGTGCTAAAGGAAATCAAACCTAGTTAGACATAGTAGAGAGGTATAAATTTTAAGGATAGCTTGGTGTGGTATTCTTTTAGTACCTGACAATGAGGCTTTGCAATAAAGAAGCTTAAATGTGAAAAATTTATGATCTACCATATTTTTATTGTTAATTTAATTTATATTAGGCCATAAACTTACCTGGTAGATCATCTTTCGGTTTCTCTTTTGCCTTACCGCTTCTTAAACTCTTTCCAACTCACTACTTATCACCTCTGTACTTCCCAATTTCCTACAATTCGCTTTGAAACCTCCTCCCCATCTATTTCAGTAAATCAGTTCTACCACCCACTGCTGACCTTACCCTATTTCCCTTCAAAGTCAGAACCATATCTTATTTACTTTTAATTAAATTGTAATTTTTTAATGCCATAATTATTATTTTAATCCGAGAGCTAAGGCTGATTTCATGATTATTAATCTTCAGCAGGGAGCTCTTCACTTAACACCCAAATTTAAGATAAATAATGTAAGTTTTACCACTAATATGTTGATTATAATGGAATATGGTTATGTTAATATTATTTTATTTTATTTCAGAATATCTCTAAAAGTATTCTACATGATGCGGTTAGGGATACCATATACATTTTTTGCCTTATAAACCATAAGAGGTTTCATGAGTACAGTGTTCTGGTATATTTTAATTCTTTTCTGTTTACTTCTATTGCCAGCAGTGTTTAAAATATCGTAAATGGCTACCTTGTTTAATAAATGTGGAATTACTTATATAAATATATTTTCGAATCTTACATTAATATTTCAAAAGGGGTTAGATTTTAATGTTTTCTTATTACAAATTTAGCCAAAATGACATTTTGTCTCTCTTAACCTGGTCAGTTTAATATTTGCTATTTAATTTCAAAGTTTTGACACAAAGACACCATTATTTATTGCTAAACATTTATTATAGGGTGCATTTGGACTAAAATTGTTACTGTTCCGTACCTGGCCCCCTCCCTAGGTTGATAACAACTTTTTCGATATCCCATCCATCCCTCCTTCCTGCTGGCCTACATTTCATCCCCTTTTTCCACCCTCTTTATTTTAACACCTAAATTATTCAATTAACTTTTTACGCAGTACATCTTTGATGTTTTCTTAGTCATGGTTCAATATCTCATTTGGAGGTGCTAAAGGAAATCAAACCTAGTTAGACATAGTAGAGAGGTATAAATTTTAAGGATAGCTTGGTGTGGTATTCTTTTAGAACCTGACAAGGAGGCTTTGCACCAAAGAAGTTTAAATGTGAAACGTTTATTATCCACAGTATATTTTTAGTGTTAATCAAATTTATATTAGGACATAAACTTGCCTGGTAGATCGTCTTTCAGTTTCTCTTTTGTCTTACCGTTTCTAAACTCTTTCCAACTCACTACTTATCACCTCTGTACTTCCCAATTTCCTACAATTCGCTTTGAAACCTCCTCCCCATCTATTTCAGTAAATCAGTTCTACCACCCACTGCTGACCCTACCCTATTTCCCTTCAAAGTCAGAACCATATCTTATTTACTTTTAATAAAATTGTAATTTTTTAATGCCATAATTATTATTTTAATCCGAGAGCTAAGGCTGATTTCATGATTATTAATCTTCAGCAGGGAGCTCTTCACTTAACACCCAAATTTAAGATAAATAATGTAAGTTTTACCACTAATATGTTGATTATAATGGAATATGGTTATGTTAATATTATTTTATTTTATTTCAGAATATCTCTAAAAGTATTCTACATGATGCGGTTAGGGATACCATATACATTTTTTGCCTTATAAACCATAAGAGGTTTCATGAGTACAGTGTTCTGGTATATTTTAATTCTTTTCTGTTTACTTCTATTGCCAGCAGTGTTTAAAATATCGTAAATGGCTACCTTGTTTAATAAATGTGGAATTACTTATATAAATATATTTTCGAATCTTACATTAATATTTCAAAAGGGGTTAGATTTTAATGTTTTCTTATTACAAATTTAGCCAAAATGACATTTTGTCTCTCTTAACCTGGTCAGTTTAATATTTGCTATTTAATTTCAAAGTTTTGACACAAAGACACCATTATTTATTGCTAAACATTTATTATAGGGTGCATTTGGACTAAAATTGTTACTGTTCCGTACCTGGCCCCCTCCCTAGGTTGATAACAACTTTTTCGATATCCCATCCATCCCTCCTTCCTGCTGGCCTACATTTCATCCCCTTTTACCACCCTCTTTATTTTAACACCTAAATTATTCAATTAACTTTTTACGCAGTACATCTTTGATGTTTTCTTAGTCATGGTTCAATATCTCATTTGGAGGTGCTAAAGGAAATCAAACCTAGTTAGACATAGTAGAGAGGTATAAATTTTAAGGATAGCTTGGTGTGGTATTCTTTTAGTACCTGACAATGAGGCTTTGCAATAAAGAAGCTTAAATGTGAAAAATTTATGATCTACCATATTTTTATTGTTAATTTAATTTATATTAGGCCATAAACTTACCTGGTAGATCATCTTTCGGTTTCTCTTTTGCCTTACCGCTTCTTAAACTCTTTCCAACTCACTACTTATCACCTCTGTACTTCCCAATTTCCTACAATTCGCTTTGAAACCTCCTCCCCATCTATTTCAGTAAATCAGTTCTACCACCCACTGCTGACCCTACCCTATTTCCCTTCAAAGTCAGAACCATATCTTATTTACTTTTAATAAAATTGTAATTTTTTAATGCCATAATTATTATTTTAATCCGAGAGCTAAGGCTGATTTCATGATTATTAATCTTCAGCAGGGAGCTCTTCACTTAACACCCAAATTTAAGATAAATAATGTAAGTTTTACCACTAATATGTTGATTATAATGGAATATGGTTATGTTAATATTATTTTATTTTATTTCAGAATATCTCTAAAAGTATTCTACATGATGCGGTTAGGGAGACCATATACATTTTTTGCCTTATAAACCATAAGAGGTTTCATGAGTACAGTGTTCTGGTATATTTTAATTCTTTTCTGTTTACTTCTATTGCCAGCAGTGTTTAAAATATCGTAAATGGCTACCTTGTTTAATAAATGTGGAATTACTTATATAAATATATTTTCGAATCTTACATTAATATTTCAAAAGGGGTTAGATTTTAATGTTTTCTTATTACAAATTTAGCCAAAATGACATTTTGTCTCTCTTAACCTGGTCAGTTTAATATTTGCTATTTAATTTCAAAGTTTTGACACAAAGACACCATTATTTATTGCTAAACATTTATTATAGGGTGCATTTGGACTAAAATTGTTACTGTTCCGTACCTGGCCCCCTCCCTAGGTTGATAACAACTTTTTCGATATCCCATCCATCCCTCCTTCCTGCTGGCCTACATTTCATCCCCTTTTACCACCCTCTTTATTTTAACACCTAAATTATTCAATTAACTTTTTACGCAGTACATCTTTGATGTTTTCTTAGTCATGGTTCAATATCTCATTTGGAGGTGCTAAAGGAAATCAAACCTAGTTAGACATAGTAGAGAGGTATAAATTTTAAGGATAGCTTGGTGTGGTATTCTTTTAGAACCTGACAAGGAGGCTTTGCACCAAAGAAGCTTAAATGTGAAACGTTTATTACCCACAGTATATTTTTAGTGTTAATCAAATTTATATTAGGACATAAACTTGCCTGGTAGATCGTCTTTCAGTTTCTCTTTTGTCTTACCGTTTCTAAACTCTTTCCAACTCACTACTTATCACCTCTGTACTTCCCAATTTCCTACAATTCGCTTTGAAACCTCCTCCCCATCTATTTCAGTAAATCAGTTCTACCACCCACTGCTGACCCTACCCTATTTCCCTTCAAAGTCAGAACCATATCTTATTTACTTTTAATAAAATTGTAATTTTTTAATGCCATAATTATTATTTTAATCCGAGAGCTAAGGCTGATTTCATGATTATTAATCTTCAGCAGGGAGCTCTTCACTTAACACCCAAATTTAAGATAAATAATGTAAGTTTTACCACTAATATGTTGATTATAATGGAATATGGTTATGTTAATATTATTTTATTTTATTTCAGAATATCTCTAAAAGTATTCTACATGATGCGGTTAGGGAGACCATATACATTTTTTGCCTTATAAACCATAAGAGGTTTCATGAGTACAGTGTTCTGGTATATTTTAATTCTTTTCTGTTTACTTCTATTGCCAGCAGTGTTTAAAATATCGTAAATGGCTACCTTGTTTAATAAATGTGGAATTACTTATATAAATATATTTTCGAATCTTACATTAATATTTCAAAAGGGGTTAGATTTTAATGTTTTCTTATTACAAATTTAGCCAAAATGACATTTTGTCTCTCTTAACCTGGTCAGTTTAATATTTGCTATTTAATTTCAAAGTTTTGACACAAAGACACCATTATTTATTGCTAAACATTTATTATAGGGTGCATTTGGACTAAAATTGTTACTGTTCCGTACCTGGCCCCCTCCCTAGGTTGATAACAACTTTTTCGATATCCCATCCATCCCTCCTTCCTGCTGGCCTACATTTCATCCCCTTTTTCCACCCTCTTTATTTTAACACCTAAATTATTCAATTAACTTTTTACGCAGTACATCTTTGATGTTTTCTTAGTCATGGTTCAATATCTCATTTGGAGGTGCTAAAGGAAATCAAACCTAGTTAGACATAGTAGAGAGGTATAAATTTTAAGGATAGCTTGGTGTGGTATTCTTTTAGAACCTGACAAGGAGGCTTTGCACCAAAGAAGTTTAAATGTGAAACGTTTATTATCCACAGTATATTTTTAGTGTTAATCAAATTTATATTAGGACATAAACTTGCCTGGTAGATCGTCTTTCAGTTTCTCTTTTGTCTTACCGTTTCTAAACTCTTTCCAACTCACTACTTATCACCTCTGTACTTCCCAATTTCCTACAATTCGCTTTGAAACCTCCTCCCCATCTATTTCAGTAAATCAGTTCTACCACCCACTGCTGACCCTACCCTATTTCCCTTCAAAGTCAGAACCATATCTTATTTACTTTTAATAAAATTGTAATTTTTTAATGCCATAATTATTATTTTAATCCGAGAGCTAAGGCTGATTTCATGATTATTAATCTTCAGCAGGGAGCTCTTCACTTAACACCCAAATTTAAGATAAATAATGTAAGTTTTACCACTAATATGTTGATTATAATGGAATATGGTTATGTTAATATTATTTTATTTTATTTCAGAATATCTCTAAAAGTATTCTACATGATGCGGTTAGGGATACCATATACATTTTTTGCCTTATAAACCATAAGAGGTTTCATGAGTACAGTGTTCTGGTATATTTTAATTCTTTTCTGTTTACTTCTATTGCCAGCAGTGTTTAAAATATCGTAAATGGCTACCTTGTTTAATAAATGTGGAATTACTTATATAAATATATTTTCGAATCTTACATTAATATTTCAAAAGGGGTTAGATTTTAATGTTTTCTTATTACAAATTTAGCCAAAATGACATTTTGTCTCTCTTAACCTGGTCAGTTTAATATTTGCTATTTAATTTCAAAGTTTTGACACAAAGACACCATTATTTATTGCTAAACATTTATTATAGGGTGCATTTGGACTAAAATTGTTACTGTTCCGTACCTGGCCCCCTCCCTAGGTTGATAACAACTTTTTCGATATCCCATCCATCCCTCCTTCCTGCTGGCCTACATTTCATCCCCTTTTACCACCCTCTTTATTTTAACACCTAAATTATTCAATTAACTTTTTACGCAGTACATCTTTGATGTTTTCTTAGTCATGGTTCAATATCTCATTTGGAGGTGCTAAAGGAAATCAAACCTAGTTAGACATAGTAGAGAGGTATAAATTTTAAGGATAGCTTGGTGTGGTATTCTTTTAGAACCTGACAAGGAGGCTTTGCACCAAAGAAGTTTAAATGTGAAACGTTTATTATCCACAGTATATTTTTAGTGTTAATCAAATTTATATTAGGACATAAACTTGCCTGGTAGATCGTCTTTCAGTTTCTCTTTTGTCTTACCGTTTCTAAACTCTTTCCAACTCACTACTTATCACCTCTGTACTTCCCAATTTCCTACAATTCGCTTTGAAACCTCCTCCCCATCTATTTCAGTAAATCAGTTCTACCACCCACTGCTGACCCTACCCTATTTCCCTTCAAAGTCAGAACCATATCTTATTTACTTTTAATAAAATTGTAATTTTTTAATGCCATAATTATTATTTTAATCCGAGAGCTAAGGCTGATTTCATGATTATTAATCTTCAGCAGGGAGCTCTTCACTTAACACCCAAATTTAAGATAAATAATGTAAGTTTTACCACTAATATGTTGATTATAATGGAATATGGTTATGTTAATATTATTTTATTTTATTTCAGAATATCTCTAAAAGTATTCTACATGATGCGGTTAGGGATACCATATACATTTTTTGCCTTATAAACCATAAGAGGTTTCATGAGTACAGTGTTCTGGTATATTTTAATTCTTTTCTGTTTACTTCTATTGCCAGCAGTGTTTAAAATATCGTAAATGGCTACCTTGTTTAATAAATGTGGAATTACTTATATAAATATATTTTCGAATCTTACATTAATATTTCAAAAGGGGTTAGATTTTAATGTTTTCTTATTACAAATTTAGCCAAAATGACATTTTGTCTCTCTTAACCTGGTCAGTTTAATATTTGCTATTTAATTTCAAAGTTTTGACACAAAGACACCATTATTTATTGCTAAACATTTATTATAGGGTGCATTTGGACTAAAATTGTTACTGTTCCGTACCTGGCCCCCTCCCTAGGTTGATAACAACTTTTTCGATATCCCATCCATCCCTCCTTCCTGCTGGCCTACATTTCATCCCCTTTTACCACCCTCTTTATTTTAACACCTAAATTATTCAATTAACTTTTTACGCAGTACATCTTTGATGTTTTCTTAGTCATGGTTCAATATCTCATTTGGAGGTGCTAAAGGAAATCAAACCTAGTTAGACATAGTAGAGAGGTATAAATTTTAAGGATAGCTTGGTGTGGTATTCTTTTAGAACCTGACAAGGAGGCTTTGCACCAAAGAAGTTTAAATGTGAAACGTTTATTATCCACAGTATATTTTTAGTGTTAATCAAATTTATATTAGGACATAAACTTGCCTGGTAGATCGTCTTTCAGTTTCTCTTTTGTCTTACCGTTTCTAAACTCTTTCCAACTCACTACTTATCACCTCTGTACTTCCCAATTTCCTACAATTCGCTTTGAAACCTCCTCCCCATCTATTTCAGTAAATCAGTTCTACCACCCACTGCTGACCCTACCCTATTTCCCTTCAAAGTCAGAACCATATCTTATTTACTTTTAATAAAATTGTAATTTTTTAATGCCATAATTATTATTTTAATCCGAGAGCTAAGGCTGATTTCATGATTATTAATCTTCAGCAGGGAGCTCTTCACTTAACACCCAAATTTAAGATAAATAATGTAAGTTTTACCACTAATATGTTGATTATAATGGAATATGGTTATGTTAATATTATTTTATTTTATTTCAGAATATCTCTAAAAGTATTCTACATGATGCGGTTAGGGAGACCATATACATTTTTTGCCTTATAAACCATAAGAGGTTTCATGAGTACAGTGTTCTGGTATATTTTAATTCTTTTCTGTTTACTTCTATTGCCAGCAGTGTTTAAAATATCGTAAATGGCTACCTTGTTTAATAAATGTGGAATTACTTATATAAATATATTTTCGAATCTTACATTAATATTTCAAAAGGGGTTAGATTTTAATGTTTTCTTATTACAAATTTAGCCAAAATGACATTTTGTCTCTCTTAACCTGGTCAGTTTAATATTTGCTATTTAATTTCAAAGTTTTGACACAAAGACACCATTATTTATTGCTAAACATTTATTATAGGGTGCATTTGGACTAAAATTGTTACTGTTCCGTACCTGGCCCCCTCCCTAGGTTGATAACAACTTTTTCGATATCCCATCCATCCCTCCTTCCTGCTGGCCTACATTTCATCCCCTTTTACCACCCTCTTTATTTTAACACCTAAATTATTCAATTAACTTTTTACGCAGTACATCTTTGATGTTTTCTTAGTCATGGTTCAATATCTCATTTGGAGGTGCTAAAGGAAATCAAACCTAGTTAGACATAGTAGAGAGGTATAAATTTTAAGGATAGCTTGGTGTGGTATTCTTTTAGAACCTGACAAGGAGGCTTTGCACCAAAGAAGCTTAAATGTGAAACGTTTATTACCCACAGTATATTTTTAGTGTTAATCAAATTTATATTAGGACATAAACTTGCCTGGTAGATCGTCTTTCAGTTTCTCTTTTGTCTTACCGTTTCTAAACTCTTTCCAACTCACTACTTATCACCTCTGTACTTCCCAATTTCCTACAATTCGCTTTGAAACCTCCTCCCCATCTATTTCAGTAAATCAGTTCTACCACCCACTGCTGACCCTACCCTATTTCCCTTCAAAGTCAGAACCATATCTTATTTACTTTTAATAAAATTGTAATTTTTTAATGCCATAATTATTATTTTAATCCGAGAGCTAAGGCTGATTTCATGATTATTAATCTTCAGCAGGGAGCTCTTCACTTAACACCCAAATTTAAGATAAATAATGTAAGTTTTACCACTAATATGTTGATTATAATGGAATATGGTTATGTTAATATTATTTTATTTTATTTCAGAATATCTCTAAAAGTATTCTACATGATGCGGTTAGGGAGACCATATACATTTTTTGCCTTATAAACCATAAGAGGTTTCATGAGTACAGTGTTCTGGTATATTTTAATTCTTTTCTGTTTACTTCTATTGCCAGCAGTGTTTAAAATATCGTAAATGGCTACCTTGTTTAATAAATGTGGAATTACTTATATAAATATATTTTCGAATCTTACATTAATATTTCAAAAGGGGTTAGATTTTAATGTTTTCTTATTACAAATTTAGCCAAAATGACATTTTGTCTCTCTTAACCTGGTCAGTTTAATATTTGCTATTTAATTTCAAAGTTTTGACACAAAGACACCATTATTTATTGCTAAACATTTATTATAGGGTGCATTTGGACTAAAATTGTTACTGTTCCGTACCTGGCCCCCTCCCTAGGTTGATAACAACTTTTTCGATATCCCATCCATCCCTCCTTCCTGCTGGCCTACATTTCATCCCCTTTTACCACCCTCTTTATTTTAACACCTAAATTATTCAATTAACTTTTTACGCAGTACATCTTTGATGTTTTCTTAGTCATGGTTCAATATCTCATTTGGAGGTGCTAAAGGAAATCAAACCTAGTTAGACATAGTAGAGAGGTATAAATTTTAAGGATAGCTTGGTGTGGTATTCTTTTAGAACCTGACAAGGAGGCTTTGCACCAAAGAAGCTTAAATGTGAAACGTTTATTACCCACAGTATATTTTTAGTGTTAATCAAATTTATATTAGGACATAAACTTGCCTGGTAGATCGTCTTTCAGTTTCTCTTTTGTCTTACCGTTTCTAAACTCTTTCCAACTCACTACTTATCACCTCTGTACTTCCCAATTTCCTACAATTCGCTTTGAAACCTCCTCCCCATCTATTTCAGTAAATCAGTTCTACCACCCACTGCTGACCCTACCCTATTTCCCTTCAAAGTCAGAACCATATCTTATTTACTTTTAATAAAATTGTAATTTTTTAATGCCATAATTATTATTTTAATCCGAGAGCTAAGGCTGATTTCATGATTATTAATCTTCAGCAGGGAGCTCTTCACTTAACACCCAAATTTAAGATAAATAATGTAAGTTTTACCACTAATATGTTGATTATAATGGAATATGGTTATGTTAATATTATTTTATTTTATTTCAGAATATCTCTAAAAGTATTCTACATGATGCGGTTAGGGAGACCATATACATTTTTTGCCTTATAAACCATAAGAGGTTTCATGAGTACAGTGTTCTGGTATATTTTAATTCTTTTCTGTTTACTTCTATTGCCAGCAGTGTTTAAAATATCGTAAATGGCTACCTTGTTTAATAAATGTGGAATTACTTATATAAATATATTTTCGAATCTTACATTAATATTTCAAAAGGGGTTAGATTTTAATGTTTTCTTATTACAAATTTAGCCAAAATGACATTTTGTCTCTCTTAACCTGGTCAGTTTAATATTTGCTATTTAATTTCAAAGTTTTGACACAAAGACACCATTATTTATTGCTAAACATTTATTATAGGGTGCATTTGGACTAAAATTGTTACTGTTCCGTACCTGGCCCCCTCCCTAGGTTGATAACAACTTTTTCGATATCCCATCCATCCCTCCTTCCTGCTGGCCTACATTTCATCCCCTTTTTCCACCCTCTTTATTTTAACACCTAAATTATTCAATTAACTTTTTACGCAGTACATCTTTGATGTTTTCTTAGTCATGGTTCAATATCTCATTTGGAGGTGCTAAAGGAAATCAAACCTAGTTAGACATAGTAGAGAGGTATAAATTTTAAGGATAGCTTGGTGTGGTATTCTTTTAGAACCTGACAAGGAGGCTTTGCACCAAAGAAGCTTAAATGTGAAACGTTTATTATCCACAGTATATTTTTAGTGTTAATCAAATTTATATTAGGACATAAACTGGCCTGGTAGATCGTCTTTCAGTTTCTCTTTTGTCTTACCGTTTCTAAACTCTTTCCAACTCACTACTTATCACCTCTGTACTTCCCAATTTCCTACAATTCGCTTTGAAACCTCCTCCCCATCTATTTCAGTAAATCAGTTCTACCACCCACTGCTGACCCTACCCTATTTCCCTTCAAAGTCAGAACCATATCTTATTTACTTTTAATAAAATTGTAATTTTTTAATGCCATAATTATTATTTTAATCCGAGAGCTAAGGCTGATTTCATGATTATTAATCTTCAGCAGGGAGCTCTTCACTTAACACCCAAATTTAAGATAAATAATGTAAGTTTTACCACTAATATGTTGATTATAATGGAATATGGTTATGTTAATATTATTTTATTTTATTTCAGAATATCTCTAAAAGTATTCTACATGATGCGGTTAGGGAGACCATATACATTTTTTGCCTTATAAACCATAAGAGGTTTCATGAGTACAGTGTTCTGGTATATTTTAATTCTTTTCTGTTTACTTCTATTGCCAGCAGTGTTTAAAATATCGTAAATGGCTACCTTGTTTAATAAATGTGGAATTACTTATATAAATATATTTTCGAATCTTACATTAATATTTCAAAAGGGGTTAGATTTTAATGTTTTCTTATTACAAATTTAGCCAAAATGACATTTTGTCTCTCTTAACCTGGTCAGTTTAATATTTGCTATTTAATTTCAAAGTTTTGACACAAAGACACCATTATTTATTGCTAAACATTTATTATAGGGTGCATTTGGACTAAAATTGTTACTGTTCCGTACCTGGCCCCCTCCCTAGGTTGATAACAACTTTTTCGATATCCCATCCATCCCTCCTTCCTGCTGGCCTACATTTCATCCCCTTTTACCACCCTCTTTATTTTAACACCTAAATTATTCAATTAACTTTTTACGCAGTACATCTTTGATGTTTTCTTAGTCATGGTTCAATATCTCATTTGGAGGTGCTAAAGGAAATCAAACCTAGTTAGACATAGTAGAGAGGTATAAATTTTAAGGATAGCTTGGTGTGGTATTCTTTTAGAACCTGACAAGGAGGCTTTGCACCAAAGAAGCTTAAATGTGAAACGTTTATTATCCACAGTATATTTTTAGTGTTAATCAAATTTATATTAGGACATAAACTTGCCTGGTAGATCGTCTTTCAGTTTCTCTTTTGTCTTACCGTTTCTAAACTCTTTCCAACTCACTACTTATCACCTCTGTACTTCCCAATTTCCTACAATTCGCTTTGAAACCTCCTCCCCATCTATTTCAGTAAATCAGTTCTACCACCCACTGCTGACCCTACCCTATTTCCCTTCAAAGTCAGAACCATATCTTATTTACTTTTAATAAAATTGTAATTTTTTAATGCCATAATTATTATTTTAATCCGAGAGCTAAGGCTGATTTCATGATTATTAATCTTCAGCAGGGAGCTCTTCACTTAACACCCAAATTTAAGATAAATAATGTAAGTTTTACCACTAATATGTTGATTATAATGGAATATGGTTATGTTAATATTATTTTATTTTATTTCAGAATATCTCTAAAAGTATTCTACATGATGCGGTTAGGGAGACCATATACATTTTTTGCCTTATAAACCATAAGAGGTTTCATGAGTACAGTGTTCTGGTATATTTTAATTCTTTTCTGTTTACTTCTATTGCCAGCAGTGTTTAAAATATCGTAAATGGCTACCTTGTTTAATAAATGTGGAATTACTTATATAAATATATTTTCGAATCTTACATTAATATTTCAAAAGGGGTTAGATTTTAATGTTTTCTTATTACAAATTTAGCCAAAATGACATTTTGTCTCTCTTAACCTGGTCAGTTTAATATTTGCTATTTAATTTCAAAGTTTTGACACAAAGACACCATTATTTATTGCTAAACATTTATTATAGGGTGCATTTGGACTAAAATTGTTACTGTTCCGTACCTGGCCCCCTCCCTAGGTTGATAACAACTTTTTCGATATCCCATCCATCCCTCCTTCCTGCTGGCCTACATTTCATCCCCTTTTACCACCCTCTTTATTTTAACACCTAAATTATTCAATTAACTTTTTACGCAGTACATCTTTGATGTTTTCTTAGTCATGGTTCAATATCTCATTTGGAGGTGCTAAAGGAAATCAAACCTAGTTAGACATAGTAGAGAGGTATAAATTTTAAGGATAGCTTGGTGTGGTATTCTTTTAGAACCTGACAAGGAGGCTTTGCACCAAAGAAGCTTAAATGTGAAACGTTTATTACCCACAGTATATTTTTAGTGTTAATCAAATTTATATTAGGACATAAACTTGCCTGGTAGATCGTCTTTCAGTTTCTCTTTTGTCTTACCGTTTCTAAACTCTTTCCAACTCACTACTTATCACCTCTGTACTTCCCAATTTCCTACAATTCGCTTTGAAACCTCCTCCCCATCTATTTCAGTAAATCAGTTCTACCACCCACTGCTGACCCTACCCTATTTCCCTTCAAAGTCAGAACCATATCTTATTTACTTTTAATAAAATTGTAATTTTTTAATGCCATAATTATTATTTTAATCCGAGAGCTAAGGCTGATTTCATGATTATTAATCTTCAGCAGGGAGCTCTTCACTTAACACCCAAATTTAAGATAAATAATGTAAGTTTTACCACTAATATGTTGATTATAATGGAATATGGTTATGTTAATATTATTTTATTTTATTTCAGAATATCTCTAAAAGTATTCTACATGATGCGGTTAGGGAGACCATATACATTTTTTGCCTTATAAACCATAAGAGGTTTCATGAGTACAGTGTTCTGGTATATTTTAATTCTTTTCTGTTTACTTCTATTGCCAGCAGTGTTTAAAATATCGTAAATGGCTACCTTGTTTAATAAATGTGGAATTACTTATATAAATATATTTTCGAATCTTACATTAATATTTCAAAAGGGGTTAGATTTTAATGTTTTCTTATTACAAATTTAGCCAAAATGACATTTTGTCTCTCTTAACCTGGTCAGTTTAATATTTGCTATTTAATTTCAAAGTTTTGACACAAAGACACCATTATTTATTGCTAAACATTTATTATAGGGTGCATTTGGACTAAAATTGTTACTGTTCCGTACCTGGCCCCCTCCCTAGGTTGATAACAACTTTTTCGATATCCCATCCATCCCTCCTTCCTGCTGGCCTACATTTCATCCCCTTTTTCCACCCTCTTTATTTTAACACCTAAATTATTCAATTAACTTTTTACGCAGTACATCTTTGATGTTTTCTTAGTCATGGTTCAATATCTCATTTGGAGGTGCTAAAGGAAATCAAACCTAGTTAGACATAGTAGAGAGGTATAAATTTTAAGGATAGCTTGGTGTGGTATTCTTTTAGAACCTGACAAGGAGGCTTTGCACCAAAGAAGCTTAAATGTGAAACGTTTATTATCCACAGTATATTTTTAGTGTTAATCAAATTTATATTAGGACATAAACTGGCCTGGTAGATCGTCTTTCAGTTTCTCTTTTGTCTTACCGTTTCTAAACTCTTTCCAACTCACTACTTATCACCTCTGTACTTCCCAATTTCCTACAATTCGCTTTGAAACCTCCTCCCCATCTATTTCAGTAAATCAGTTCTACCACCCACTGCTGACCCTACCCTATTTCCCTTCAAAGTCAGAACCATATCTTATTTACTTTTAATAAAATTGTAATTTTTTAATGCCATAATTATTATTTTAATCCGAGAGCTAAGGCTGATTTCATGATTATTAATCTTCAGCAGGGAGCTCTTCACTTAACACCCAAATTTAAGATAAATAATGTAAGTTTTACCACTAATATGTTGATTATAATGGAATATGGTTATGTTAATATTATTTTATTTTATTTCAGAATATCTCTAAAAGTATTCTACATGATGCGGTTAGGGAGACCATATACATTTTTTGCCTTATAAACCATAAGAGGTTTCATGAGTACAGTGTTCTGGTATATTTTAATTCTTTTCTGTTTACTTCTATTGCCAGCAGTGTTTAAAATATCGTAAATGGCTACCTTGTTTAATAAATGTGGAATTACTTATATAAATATATTTTCGAATCTTACATTAATATTTCAAAAGGGGTTAGATTTTAATGTTTTCTTATTACAAATTTAGCCAAAATGACATTTTGTCTCTCTTAACCTGGTCAGTTTAATATTTGCTATTTAATTTCAAAGTTTTGACACAAAGACACCATTATTTATTGCTAAACATTTATTATAGGGTGCATTTGGACTAAAATTGTTACTGTTCCGTACCTGGCCCCCTCCCTAGGTTGATAACAACTTTTTCGATATCCCATCCATCCCTCCTTCCTGCTGGCCTACATTTCATCCCCTTTTACCACCCTCTTTATTTTAACACCTAAATTATTCAATTAACTTTTTACGCAGTACATCTTTGATGTTTTCTTAGTCATGGTTCAATATCTCATTTGGAGGTGCTAAAGGAAATCAAACCTAGTTAGACATAGTAGAGAGGTATAAATTTTAAGGATAGCTTGGTGTGGTATTCTTTTAGAACCTGACAAGGAGGCTTTGCACCAAAGAAGCTTAAATGTGAAACGTTTATTACCCACAGTATATTTTTAGTGTTAATCAAATTTATATTAGGACATAAACTTGCCTGGTAGATCGTCTTTCAGTTTCTCTTTTGTCTTACCGTTTCTAAACTCTTTCCAACTCACTACTTATCACCTCTGTACTTCCCAATTTCCTACAATTCGCTTTGAAACCTCCTCCCCATCTATTTCAGTAAATCAGTTCTACCACCCACTGCTGACCCTACCCTATTTCCCTTCAAAGTCAGAACCATATCTTATTTACTTTTAATAAAATTGTAATTTTTTAATGCCATAATTATTATTTTAATCCGAGAGCTAAGGCTGATTTCATGATTATTAATCTTCAGCAGGGAGCTCTTCACTTAACACCCAAATTTAAGATAAATAATGTAAGTTTTACCACTAATATGTTGATTATAATGGAATATGGTTATGTTAATATTATTTTATTTTATTTCAGAATATCTCTAAAAGTATTCTACATGATGCGGTTAGGGAGACCATATACATTTTTTGCCTTATAAACCATAAGAGGTTTCATGAGTACAGTGTTCTGGTATATTTTAATTCTTTTCTGTTTACTTCTATTGCCAGCAGTGTTTAAAATATCGTAAATGGCTACCTTGTTTAATAAATGTGGAATTACTTATATAAATATATTTTCGAATCTTACATTAATATTTCAAAAGGGGTTAGATTTTAATGTTTTCTTATTACAAATTTAGCCAAAATGACATTTTGTCTCTCTTAACCTGGTCAGTTTAATATTTGCTATTTAATTTCAAAGTTTTGACACAAAGACACCATTATTTATTGCTAAACATTTATTATAGGGTGCATTTGGACTAAAATTGTTACTGTTCCGTACCTGGCCCCCTCCCTAGGTTGATAACAACTTTTTCGATATCCCATCCATCCCTCCTTCCTGCTGGCCTACATTTCATCCCCTTTTACCACCCTCTTTATTTTAACACCTAAATTATTCAATTAACTTTTTACGCAGTACATCTTTGATGTTTTCTTAGTCATGGTTCAATATCTCATTTGGAGGTGCTAAAGGAAATCAAACCTAGTTAGACATAGTAGAGAGGTATAAATTTTAAGGATAGCTTGGTGTGGTATTCTTTTAGAACCTGACAAGGAGGCTTTGCACCAAAGAAGCTTAAATGTGAAACGTTTATTACCCACAGTATATTTTTAGTGTTAATCAAATTTATATTAGGACATAAACTTGCCTGGTAGATCGTCTTTCAGTTTCTCTTTTGTCTTACCGTTTCTAAACTCTTTCCAACTCACTACTTATCACCTCTGTACTTCCCAATTTCCTACAATTCGCTTTGAAACCTCCTCCCCATCTATTTCAGTAAATCAGTTCTACCACCCACTGCTGACCCTACCCTATTTCCCTTCAAAGTCAGAACCATATCTTATTTACTTTTAATAAAATTGTAATTTTTTAATGCCATAATTATTATTTTAATCCGAGAGCTAAGGCTGATTTCATGATTATTAATCTTCAGCAGGGAGCTCTTCACTTAACACCCAAATTTAAGATAAATAATGTAAGTTTTACCACTAATATGTTGATTATAATGGAATATGGTTATGTTAATATTATTTTATTTTATTTCAGAATATCTCTAAAAGTATTCTACATGATGCGGTTAGGGAGACCATATACATTTTTTGCCTTATAAACCATAAGAGGTTTCATGAGTACAGTGTTCTGGTATATTTTAATTCTTTTCTGTTTACTTCTATTGCCAGCAGTGTTTAAAATATCGTAAATGGCTACCTTGTTTAATAAATGTGGAATTACTTATATAAATATATTTTCGAATCTTACATTAATATTTCAAAAGGGGTTAGATTTTAATGTTTTCTTATTACAAATTTAGCCAAAATGACATTTTGTCTCTCTTAACCTGGTCAGTTTAATATTTGCTATTTAATTTCAAAGTTTTGACACAAAGACACCATTATTTATTGCTAAACATTTATTATAGGGTGCATTTGGACTAAAATTGTTACTGTTCCGTACCTGGCCCCCTCCCTAGGTTGATAACAACTTTTTCGATATCCCATCCATCCCTCCTTCCTGCTGGCCTACATTTCATCCCCTTTTTCCACCCTCTTTATTTTAACACCTAAATTATTCAATTAACTTTTTACGCAGTACATCTTTGATGTTTTCTTAGTCATGGTTCAATATCTCATTTGGAGGTGCTAAAGGAAATCAAACCTAGTTAGACATAGTAGAGAGGTATAAATTTTAAGGATAGCTTGGTGTGGTATTCTTTTAGAACCTGACAAGGAGGCTTTGCACCAAAGAAGCTTAAATGTGAAACGTTTATTATCCACAGTATATTTTTAGTGTTAATCAAATTTATATTAGGACATAAACTGGCCTGGTAGATCGTCTTTCAGTTTCTCTTTTGTCTTACCGTTTCTAAACTCTTTCCAACTCACTACTTATCACCTCTGTACTTCCCAATTTCCTACAATTCGCTTTGAAACCTCCTCCCCATCTATTTCAGTAAATCAGTTCTACCACCCACTGCTGACCCTACCCTATTTCCCTTCAAAGTCAGAACCATATCTTATTTACTTTTAATAAAATTGTAATTTTTTAATGCCATAATTATTATTTTAATCCGAGAGCTAAGGCTGATTTCATGATTATTAATCTTCAGCAGGGAGCTCTTCACTTAACACCCAAATTTAAGATAAATAATGTAAGTTTTACCACTAATATGTTGATTATAATGGAATATGGTTATGTTAATATTATTTTATTTTATTTCAGAATATCTCTAAAAGTATTCTACATGATGCGGTTAGGGAGACCATATACATTTTTTGCCTTATAAACCATAAGAGGTTTCATGAGTACAGTGTTCTGGTATATTTTAATTCTTTTCTGTTTACTTCTATTGCCAGCAGTGTTTAAAATATCGTAAATGGCTACCTTGTTTAATAAATGTGGAATTACTTATATAAATATATTTTCGAATCTTACATTAATATTTCAAAAGGGGTTAGATTTTAATGTTTTCTTATTACAAATTTAGCCAAAATGACATTTTGTCTCTCTTAACCTGGTCAGTTTAATATTTGCTATTTAATTTCAAAGTTTTGACACAAAGACACCATTATTTATTGCTAAACATTTATTATAGGGTGCATTTGGACTAAAATTGTTACTGTTCCGTACCTGGCCCCCTCCCTAGGTTGATAACAACTTTTTCGATATCCCATCCATCCCTCCTTCCTGCTGGCCTACATTTCATCCCCTTTTACCACCCTCTTTATTTTAACACCTAAATTATTCAATTAACTTTTTACGCAGTACATCTTTGATGTTTTCTTAGTCATGGTTCAATATCTCATTTGGAGGTGCTAAAGGAAATCAAACCTAGTTAGACATAGTAGAGAGGTATAAATTTTAAGGATAGCTTGGTGTGGTATTCTTTTAGAACCTGACAAGGAGGCTTTGCACCAAAGAAGCTTAAATGTGAAACGTTTATTATCCACAGTATATTTTTAGTGTTAATCAAATTTATATTAGGACATAAACTTGCCTGGTAGATCGTCTTTCAGTTTCTCTTTTGTCTTACCGTTTCTAAACTCTTTCCAACTCACTACTTATCACCTCTGTACTTCCCAATTTCCTACAATTCGCTTTGAAACCTCCTCCCCATCTATTTCAGTAAATCAGTTCTACCACCCACTGCTGACCCTACCCTATTTCCCTTCAAAGTCAGAACCATATCTTATTTACTTTTAATAAAATTGTAATTTTTTAATGCCATAATTATTATTTTAATCCGAGAGCTAAGGCTGATTTCATGATTATTAATCTTCAGCAGGGAGCTCTTCACTTAACACCCAAATTTAAGATAAATAATGTAAGTTTTACCACTAATATGTTGATTATAATGGAATATGGTTATGTTAATATTATTTTATTTTATTTCAGAATATCTCTAAAAGTATTCTACATGATGCGGTTAGGGAGACCATATACATTTTTTGCCTTATAAACCATAAGAGGTTTCATGAGTACAGTGTTCTGGTATATTTTAATTCTTTTCTGTTTACTTCTATTGCCAGCAGTGTTTAAAATATCGTAAATGGCTACCTTGTTTAATAAATGTGGAATTACTTATATAAATATATTTTCGAATCTTACATTAATATTTCAAAAGGGGTTAGATTTTAATGTTTTCTTATTACAAATTTAGCCAAAATGACATTTTGTCTCTCTTAACCTGGTCAGTTTAATATTTGCTATTTAATTTCAAAGTTTTGACACAAAGACACCATTATTTATTGCTAAACATTTATTATAGGGTGCATTTGGACTAAAATTGTTACTGTTCCGTACCTGGCCCCCTCCCTAGGTTGATAACAACTTTTTCGATATCCCATCCATCCCTCCTTCCTGCTGGCCTACATTTCATCCCCTTTTTCCACCCTCTTTATTTTAACACCTAAATTATTCAATTAACTTTTTACGCAGTACATCTTTGATGTTTTCTTAGTCATGGTTCAATATCTCATTTGGAGGTGCTAAAGGAAATCAAACCTAGTTAGACATAGTAGAGAGGTATAAATTTTAAGGATAGCTTGGTGTGGTATTCTTTTAGAACCTGACAAGGAGGCTTTGCACCAAAGAAGTTTAAATGTGAAACGTTTATTATCCACAGTATATTTTTAGTGTTAATCAAATTTATATTAGGACATAAACTTGCCTGGTAGATCGTCTTTCAGTTTCTCTTTTGTCTTACCGTTTCTAAACTCTTTCCAACTCACTACTTATCACCTCTGTACTTCCCAATTTCCTACAATTCGCTTTGAAACCTCCTCCCCATCTATTTCAGTAAATCAGTTCTACCACCCACTGCTGACCCTACCCTATTTCCCTTCAAAGTCAGAACCATATCTTATTTACTTTTAATAAAATTGTAATTTTTTAATGCCATAATTATTATTTTAATCCGAGAGCTAAGGCTGATTTCATGATTATTAATCTTCAGCAGGGAGCTCTTCACTTAACACCCAAATTTAAGATAAATAATGTAAGTTTTACCACTAATATGTTGATTATAATGGAATATGGTTATGTTAATATTATTTTATTTTATTTCAGAATATCTCTAAAAGTATTCTACATGATGCGGTTAGGGATACCATATACATTTTTTGCCTTATAAACCATAAGAGGTTTCATGAGTACAGTGTTCTGGTATATTTTAATTCTTTTCTGTTTACTTCTATTGCCAGCAGTGTTTAAAATATCGTAAATGGCTACCTTGTTTAATAAATGTGGAATTACTTATATAAATATATTTTCGAATCTTACATTAATATTTCAAAAGGGGTTAGATTTTAATGTTTTCTTATTACAAATTTAGCCAAAATGACATTTTGTCTCTCTCGACCTGGTCAGTTTAATATTTGCTATTTAATTTCAAAGTTTTGACACAAAGACACCATTATTTATTGCTAAACATTTATTATAGGGTGCATTTGGACTAAAATTGTTACTGTTCCGTACCTGGCCCCCTCCCTAGGTTGATAACAACTTTTTCGATATCCCATCCATCCCTCCTTCCTGCTGGCCTACATTTCATCCCCTTTTACCACCCTCTTTATTTTAACACCTAAATTATTCAATTAACTTTTTACGCAGTACATCTTTGATGTTTTCTTAGTCATGGTTCAATATCTCATTTGGAGGTGCTAAAGGAAATCAAACCTAGTTAGACATAGTAGAGAGGTATAAATTTTAAGGATAGCTTGGTGTGGTATTCTTTTAGAACCTGACAAGGAGGCTTTGCACCAAAGAAGCTTAAATGTGAAACGTTTATTACCCACAGTATATTTTTAGTGTTAATCAAATTTATATTAGGACATAAACTTGCCTGGTAGATCGTCTTTCAGTTTCTCTTTTGTCTTACCGTTTCTAAACTCTTTCCAACTCACTACTTATCACCTCTGTACTTCCCAATTTCCTACAATTCGCTTTGAAACCTCCTCCCCATCTATTTCAGTAAATCAGTTCTACCACCCACTGCTGACCCTACCCTATTTCCCTTCAAAGTCAGAACCATATCTTATTTACTTTTAATAAAATTGTAATTTTTTAATGCCATAATTATTATTTTAATCCGAGAGCTAAGGCTGATTTCATGATTATTAATCTTCAGCAGGGAGCTCTTCACTTAACACCCAAATTTAAGATAAATAATGTAAGTTTTACCACTAATATGTTGATTATAATGGAATATGGTTATGTTAATATTATTTTATTTTATTTCAGAATATCTCTAAAAGTATTCTACATGATGCGGTTAGGGAGACCATATACATTTTTTGCCTTATAAACCATAAGAGGTTTCATGAGTACAGTGTTCTGGTATATTTTAATTCTTTTCTGTTTACTTCTATTGCCAGCAGTGTTTAAAATATCGTAAATGGCTACCTTGTTTAATAAATGTGGAATTACTTATATAAATATATTTTCGAATCTTACATTAATATTTCAAAAGGGGTTAGATTTTAATGTTTTCTTATTACAAATTTAGCCAAAATGACATTTTGTCTCTCTTAACCTGGTCAGTTTAATATTTGCTATTTAATTTCAAAGTTTTGACACAAAGACACCATTATTTATTGCTAAACATTTATTATAGGGTGCATTTGGACTAAAATTGTTACTGTTCCGTACCTGGCCCCCTCCCTAGGTTGATAACAACTTTTTCGATATCCCATCCATCCCTCCTTCCTGCTGGCCTACATTTCATCCCCTTTTTCCACCCTCTTTATTTTAACACCTAAATTATTCAATTAACTTTTTACGCAGTACATCTTTGATGTTTTCTTAGTCATGGTTCAATATCTCATTTGGAGGTGCTAAAGGAAATCAAGCCTAGTTAGACATAGTAGAGAGGTATAAATTTTAAGGATAGCTTGGTGTGGTATTCTTTTAGAACCTGACAAGGAGGCTTTGCACCAAAGAAGCTTAAATGTGAAACGTTTATTATCCACAGTATATTTTTAGTGTTAATCAAATTTATATTAGGACATAAACTGGCCTGGTAGATCGTCTTTCAGTTTCTCTTTTGTCTTACCGTTTCTAAACTCTTTCCAACTCACTACTTATCACCTCTGTACTTCCCAATTTCCTACAATTCGCTTTGAAACCTCCTCCCCATCTATTTCAGTAAATCAGTTCTACCACCCACTGCTGACCCTACCCTATTTCCCTTCAAAGTCAGAACCATATCTTATTTACTTTTAATAAAATTGTAATTTTTTAATGCCATAATTATTATTTTAATCCGAGAGCTAAGGCTGATTTCATGATTATTAATCTTCAGCAGGGAGCTCTTCACTTAACACCCAAATTTAAGATAAATAATGTAAGTTTTACCACTAATATGTTGATTATAATGGAATATGGTTATGTTAATATTATTTTATTTTATTTCAGAATATCTCTAAAAGTATTCTACATGATGCGGTTAGGGAGACCATATACATTTTTTGCCTTATAAACCATAAGAGGTTTCATGAGTACAGTGTTCTGGTATATTTTAATTCTTTTCTGTTTACTTCTATTGCCAGCAGTGTTTAAAATATCGTAAATGGCTACCTTGTTTAATAAATGTGGAATTACTTATATAAATATATTTTCGAATCTTACATTAATATTTCAAAAGGGGTTAGATTTTAATGTTTTCTTATTACAAATTTAGCCAAAATGACATTTTGTCTCTCTTAACCTGGTCAGTTTAATATTTGCTATTTAATTTCAAAGTTTTGACACAAAGACACCATTATTTATTGCTAAACATTTATTATAGGGTGCATTTGGACTAAAATTGTTACTGTTCCGTACCTGGCCCCCTCCCTAGGTTGATAACAACTTTTTCGATATCCCATCCATCCCTCCTTCCTGCTGGCCTACATTTCATCCCCTTTTACCACCCTCTTTATTTTAACACCTAAATTATTCAATTAACTTTTTACGCAGTACATCTTTGATGTTTTCTTAGTCATGGTTCAATATCTCATTTGGAGGTGCTAAAGGAAATCAAACCTAGTTAGACATAGTAGAGAGGTATAAATTTTAAGGATAGCTTGGTGTGGTATTCTTTTAGAACCTGACAAGGAGGCTTTGCACCAAAGAAGCTTAAATGTGAAACGTTTATTATCCACAGTATATTTTTAGTGTTAATCAAATTTATATTAGGACATAAACTTGCCTGGTAGATCGTCTTTCAGTTTCTCTTTTGTCTTACCGTTTCTAAACTCTTTCCAACTCACTACTTATCACCTCTGTACTTCCCAATTTCCTACAATTCGCTTTGAAACCTCCTCCCCATCTATTTCAGTAAATCAGTTCTACCACCCACTGCTGACCCTACCCTATTTCCCTTCAAAGTCAGAACCATATCTTATTTACTTTTAATAAAATTGTAATTTTTTAATGCCATAATTATTATTTTAATCCGAGAGCTAAGGCTGATTTCATGATTATTAATCTTCAGCAGGGAGCTCTTCACTTAACACCCAAATTTAAGATAAATAATGTAAGTTTTACCACTAATATGTTGATTATAATGGAATATGGTTATGTTAATATTATTTTATTTTATTTCAGAATATCTCTAAAAGTATTCTACATGATGCGGTTAGGGAGACCATATACATTTTTTGCCTTATAAACCATAAGAGGTTTCATGAGTACAGTGTTCTGGTATATTTTAATTCTTTTCTGTTTACTTCTATTGCCAGCAGTGTTTAAAATATCGTAAATGGCTACCTTGTTTAATAAATGTGGAATTACTTATATAAATATATTTTCGAATCTTACATTAATATTTCAAAAGGGGTTAGATTTTAATGTTTTCTTATTACAAATTTAGCCAAAATGACATTTTGTCTCTCTTAACCTGGTCAGTTTAATATTTGCTATTTAATTTCAAAGTTTTGACACAAAGACACCATTATTTATTGCTAAACATTTATTATAGGGTGCATTTGGACTAAAATTGTTACTGTTCCGTACCTGGCCCCCTCCCTAGGTTGATAACAACTTTTTCGATATCCCATCCATCCCTCCTTCCTGCTGGCCTACATTTCATCCCCTTTTTCCACCCTCTTTATTTTAACACCTAAATTATTCAATTAACTTTTTACGCAGTACATCTTTGATGTTTTCTTAGTCATGGTTCAATATCTCATTTGGAGGTGCTAAAGGAAATCAAACCTAGTTAGACATAGTAGAGAGGTATAAATTTTAAGGATAGCTTGGTGTGGTATTCTTTTAGAACCTGACAAGGAGGCTTTGCACCAAAGAAGTTTAAATGTGAAACGTTTATTATCCACAGTATATTTTTAGTGTTAATCAAATTTATATTAGGACATAAACTTGCCTGGTAGATCGTCTTTCAGTTTCTCTTTTGTCTTACCGTTTCTAAACTCTTTCCAACTCACTACTTATCACCTCTGTACTTCCCAATTTCCTACAATTCGCTTTGAAACCTCCTCCCCATCTATTTCAGTAAATCAGTTCTACCACCCACTGCTGACCCTACCCTATTTCCCTTCAAAGTCAGAACCATATCTTATTTACTTTTAATAAAATTGTAATTTTTTAATGCCATAATTATTATTTTAATCCGAGAGCTAAGGCTGATTTCATGATTATTAATCTTCAGCAGGGAGCTCTTCACTTAACACCCAAATTTAAGATAAATAATGTAAGTTTTACCACTAATATGTTGATTATAATGGAATATGGTTATGTTAATATTATTTTATTTTATTTCAGAATATCTCTAAAAGTATTCTACATGATGCGGTTAGGGATACCATATACATTTTTTGCCTTATAAACCATAAGAGGTTTCATGAGTACAGTGTTCTGGTATATTTTAATTCTTTTCTGTTTACTTCTATTGCCAGCAGTGTTTAAAATATCGTAAATGGCTACCTTGTTTAATAAATGTGGAATTACTTATATAAATATATTTTCGAATCTTACATTAATATTTCAAAAGGGGTTAGATTTTAATGTTTTCTTATTACAAATTTAGCCAAAATGACATTTTGTCTCTCTTAACCTGGTCAGTTTAATATTTGCTATTTAATTTCAAAGTTTTGACACAAAGACACCATTATTTATTGCTAAACATTTATTATAGGGTGCATTTGGACTAAAATTGTTACTGTTCCGTACCTGGCCCCCTCCCTAGGTTGATAACAACTTTTTCGATATCCCATCCATCCCTCCTTCCTGCTGGCCTACATTTCATCCCCTTTTTCCACCCTCTTTATTTTAACACCTAAATTATTCAATTAACTTTTTACGCAGTACATCTTTGATGTTTTCTTAGTCATGGTTCAATATCTCATTTGGAGGTGCTAAAGGAAATCAAACCTAGTTAGACATAGTAGAGAGGTATAAATTTTAAGGATAGCTTGGTGTGGTATTCTTTTAGAACCTGACAAGGAGGCTTTGCACCAAAGAAGCTTAAATGTGAAACGTTTATTATCCACAGTATATTTTTAGTGTTAATCAAATTTATATTAGGACATAAACTGGCCTGGTAGATCGTCTTTCAGTTTCTCTTTTGTCTTACCGTTTCTAAACTCTTTCCAACTCACTACTTATCACCTCTGTACTTCCCAATTTCCTACAATTCGCTTTGAAACCTCCTCCCCATCTATTTCAGTAAATCAGTTCTACCACCCACTGCTGACCCTACCCTATTTCCCTTCAAAGTCAGAACCATATCTTATTTACTTTTAATAAAATTGTAATTTTTTAATGCCATAATTATTATTTTAATCCGAGAGCTAAGGCTGATTTCATGATTATTAATCTTCAGCAGGGAGCTCTTCACTTAACACCCAAATTTAAGATAAATAATGTAAGTTTTACCACTAATATGTTGATTATAATGGAATATGGTTATGTTAATATTATTTTATTTTATTTCAGAATATCTCTAAAAGTATTCTACATGATGCGGTTAGGGAGACCATATACATTTTTTGCCTTATAAACCATAAGAGGTTTCATGAGTACAGTGTTCTGGTATATTTTAATTCTTTTCTGTTTACTTCTATTGCCAGCAGTGTTTAAAATATCGTAAATGGCTACCTTGTTTAATAAATGTGGAATTACTTATATAAATATATTTTCGAATCTTACATTAATATTTCAAAAGGGGTTAGATTTTAATGTTTTCTTATTACAAATTTAGCCAAAATGACATTTTGTCTCTCTTAACCTGGTCAGTTTAATATTTGCTATTTAATTTCAAAGTTTTGACACAAAGACACCATTATTTATTGCTAAACATTTATTATAGGGTGCATTTGGACTAAAATTGTTACTGTTCCGTACCTGGCCCCCTCCCTAGGTTGATAACAACTTTTTCGATATCCCATCCATCCCTCCTTCCTGCTGGCCTACATTTCATCCCCTTTTACCACCCTCTTTATTTTAACACCTAAATTATTCAATTAACTTTTTACGCAGTACATCTTTGATGTTTTCTTAGTCATGGTTCAATATCTCATTTGGAGGTGCTAAAGGAAATCAAACCTAGTTAGACATAGTAGAGAGGTATAAATTTTAAGGATAGCTTGGTGTGGTATTCTTTTAGAACCTGACAAGGAGGCTTTGCACCAAAGAAGCTTAAATGTGAAACGTTTATTATCCACAGTATATTTTTAGTGTTAATCAAATTTATATTAGGACATAAACTTGCCTGGTAGATCGTCTTTCAGTTTCTCTTTTGTCTTACCGTTTCTAAACTCTTTCCAACTCACTACTTATCACCTCTGTACTTCCCAATTTCCTACAATTCGCTTTGAAACCTCCTCCCCATCTATTTCAGTAAATCAGTTCTACCACCCACTGCTGACCCTACCCTATTTCCCTTCAAAGTCAGAACCATATCTTATTTACTTTTAATAAAATTGTAATTTTTTAATGCCATAATTATTATTTTAATCCGAGAGCTAAGGCTGATTTCATGATTATTAATCTTCAGCAGGGAGCTCTTCACTTAACACCCAAATTTAAGATAAATAATGTAAGTTTTACCACTAATATGTTGATTATAATGGAATATGGTTATGTTAATATTATTTTATTTTATTTCAGAATATCTCTAAAAGTATTCTACATGATGCGGTTAGGGAGACCATATACATTTTTTGCCTTATAAACCATAAGAGGTTTCATGAGTACAGTGTTCTGGTATATTTTAATTCTTTTCTGTTTACTTCTATTGCCAGCAGTGTTTAAAATATCGTAAATGGCTACCTTGTTTAATAAATGTGGAATTACTTATATAAATATATTTTCGAATCTTACATTAATATTTCAAAAGGGGTTAGATTTTAATGTTTTCTTATTACAAATTTAGCCAAAATGACATTTTGTCTCTCTTAACCTGGTCAGTTTAATATTTGCTATTTAATTTCAAAGTTTTGACACAAAGACACCATTATTTATTGCTAAACATTTATTATAGGGTGCATTTGGACTAAAATTGTTACTGTTCCGTACCTGGCCCCCTCCCTAGGTTGATAACAACTTTTTCGATATCCCATCCATCCCTCCTTCCTGCTGGCCTACATTTCATCCCCTTTTACCACCCTCTTTATTTTAACACCTAAATTATTCAATTAACTTTTTACGCAGTACATCTTTGATGTTTTCTTAGTCATGGTTCAATATCTCATTTGGAGGTGCTAAAGGAAATCAAACCTAGTTAGACATAGTAGAGAGGTATAAATTTTAAGGATAGCTTGGTGTGGTATTCTTTTAGAACCTGACAAGGAGGCTTTGCACCAAAGAAGCTTAAATGTGAAACGTTTATTACCCACAGTATATTTTTAGTGTTAATCAAATTTATATTAGGACATAAACTTGCCTGGTAGATCGTCTTTCAGTTTCTCTTTTGTCTTACCGTTTCTAAACTCTTTCCAACTCACTACTTATCACCTCTGTACTTCCCAATTTCCTACAATTCGCTTTGAAACCTCCTCCCCATCTATTTCAGTAAATCAGTTCTACCACCCACTGCTGACCCTACCCTATTTCCCTTCAAAGTCAGAACCATATCTTATTTACTTTTAATAAAATTGTAATTTTTTAATGCCATAATTATTATTTTAATCCGAGAGCTAAGGCTGATTTCATGATTATTAATCTTCAGCAGGGAGCTCTTCACTTAACACCCAAATTTAAGATAAATAATGTAAGTTTTACCACTAATATGTTGATTATAATGGAATATGGTTATGTTAATATTATTTTATTTTATTTCAGAATATCTCTAAAAGTATTCTACATGATGCGGTTAGGGAGACCATATACATTTTTTGCCTTATAAACCATAAGAGGTTTCATGAGTACAGTGTTCTGGTATATTTTAATTCTTTTCTGTTTACTTCTATTGCCAGCAGTGTTTAAAATATCGTAAATGGCTACCTTGTTTAATAAATGTGGAATTACTTATATAAATATATTTTCGAATCTTACATTAATATTTCAAAAGGGGTTAGATTTTAATGTTTTCTTATTACAAATTTAGCCAAAATGACATTTTGTCTCTCTTAACCTGGTCAGTTTAATATTTGCTATTTAATTTCAAAGTTTTGACACAAAGACACCATTATTTATTGCTAAACATTTATTATAGGGTGCATTTGGACTAAAATTGTTACTGTTCCGTACCTGGCCCCCTCCCTAGGTTGATAACAACTTTTTCGATATCCCATCCATCCCTCCTTCCTGCTGGCCTACATTTCATCCCCTTTTTCCACCCTCTTTATTTTAACACCTAAATTATTCAATTAACTTTTTACGCAGTACATCTTTGATGTTTTCTTAGTCATGGTTCAATATCTCATTTGGAGGTGCTAAAGGAAATCAAACCTAGTTAGACATAGTAGAGAGGTATAAATTTTAAGGATAGCTTGGTGTGGTATTCTTTTAGAACCTGACAAGGAGGCTTTGCACCAAAGAAGCTTAAATGTGAAACGTTTATTATCCACAGTATATTTTTAGTGTTAATCAAATTTATATTAGGACATAAACTGGCCTGGTAGATCGTCTTTCAGTTTCTCTTTTGTCTTACCGTTTCTAAACTCTTTCCAACTCACTACTTATCACCTCTGTACTTCCCAATTTCCTACAATTCGCTTTGAAACCTCCTCCCCATCTATTTCAGTAAATCAGTTCTACCACCCACTGCTGACCCTACCCTATTTCCCTTCAAAGTCAGAACCATATCTTATTTACTTTTAATAAAATTGTAATTTTTTAATGCCATAATTATTATTTTAATCCGAGAGCTAAGGCTGATTTCATGATTATTAATCTTCAGCAGGGAGCTCTTCACTTAACACCCAAATTTAAGATAAATAATGTAAGTTTTACCACTAATATGTTGATTATAATGGAATATGGTTATGTTAATATTATTTTATTTTATTTCAGAATATCTCTAAAAGTATTCTACATGATGCGGTTAGGGAGACCATATACATTTTTTGCCTTATAAACCATAAGAGGTTTCATGAGTACAGTGTTCTGGTATATTTTAATTCTTTTCTGTTTACTTCTATTGCCAGCAGTGTTTAAAATATCGTAAATGGCTACCTTGTTTAATAAATGTGGAATTACTTATATAAATATATTTTCGAATCTTACATTAATATTTCAAAAGGGGTTAGATTTTAATGTTTTCTTATTACAAATTTAGCCAAAATGACATTTTGTCTCTCTTAACCTGGTCAGTTTAATATTTGCTATTTAATTTCAAAGTTTTGACACAAAGACACCATTATTTATTGCTAAACATTTATTATAGGGTGCATTTGGACTAAAATTGTTACTGTTCCGTACCTGGCCCCCTCCCTAGGTTGATAACAACTTTTTCGATATCCCATCCATCCCTCCTTCCTGCTGGCCTACATTTCATCCCCTTTTACCACCCTCTTTATTTTAACACCTAAATTATTCAATTAACTTTTTACGCAGTACATCTTTGATGTTTTCTTAGTCATGGTTCAATATCTCATTTGGAGGTGCTAAAGGAAATCAAACCTAGTTAGACATAGTAGAGAGGTATAAATTTTAAGGATAGCTTGGTGTGGTATTCTTTTAGAACCTGACAAGGAGGCTTTGCACCAAAGAAGCTTAAATGTGAAACGTTTATTATCCACAGTATATTTTTAGTGTTAATCAAATTTATATTAGGACATAAACTGGCCTGGTAGATCGTCTTTCAGTTTCTCTTTTGTCTTACCGTTTCTAAACTCTTTCCAACTCACTACTTATCACCTCTGTACTTCCCAATTTCCTACAATTCGCTTTGAAACCTCCTCCCCATCTATTTCAGTAAATCAGTTCTACCACCCACTGCTGACCCTACCCTATTTCCCTTCAAAGTCAGAACCATATCTTATTTACTTTTAATAAAATTGTAATTTTTTAATGCCATAATTATTATTTTAATCCGAGAGCTAAGGCTGATTTCATGATTATTAATCTTCAGCAGGGAGCTCTTCACTTAACACCCAAATTTAAGATAAATAATGTAAGTTTTACCACTAATATGTTGATTATAATGGAATATGGTTATGTTAATATTATTTTATTTTATTTCAGAATATCTCTAAAAGTATTCTACATGATGCGGTTAGGGAGACCATATACATTTTTTGCCTTATAAACCATAAGAGGTTTCATGAGTACAGTGTTCTGGTATATTTTAATTCTTTTCTGTTTACTTCTATTGCCAGCAGTGTTTAAAATATCGTAAATGGCTACCTTGTTTAATAAATGTGGAATTACTTATATAAATATATTTTCGAATCTTACATTAATATTTCAAAAGGGGTTAGATTTTAATGTTTTCTTATTACAAATTTAGCCAAAATGACATTTTGTCTCTCTTAACCTGGTCAGTTTAATATTTGCTATTTAATTTCAAAGTTTTGACACAAAGACACCATTATTTATTGCTAAACATTTATTATAGGGTGCATTTGGACTAAAATTGTTACTGTTCCGTACCTGGCCCCCTCCCTAGGTTGATAACAACTTTTTCGATATCCCATCCATCCCTCCTTCCTGCTGGCCTACATTTCATCCCCTTTTACCACCCTCTTTATTTTAACACCTAAATTATTCAATTAACTTTTTACGCAGTACATCTTTGATGTTTTCTTAGTCATGGTTCAATATCTCATTTGGAGGTGCTAAAGGAAATCAAACCTAGTTAGACATAGTAGAGAGGTATAAATTTTAAGGATAGCTTGGTGTGGTATTCTTTTAGAACCTGACAAGGAGGCTTTGCACCAAAGAAGCTTAAATGTGAAACGTTTATTATCCACAGTATATTTTTAGTGTTAATCAAATTTATATTAAGACATAAACTGGCCTGGTAGATCGTCTTTCAGTTTCTCTTTTGTCTTACCGTTTCTAAACTCTTTCCAACTCACTACTTATCACCTCTGTACTTCCCAATTTCCTACAATTCGCTTTGAAACCTCCTCCCCATCTATTTCAGTAAATCAGTTCTACCACCCACTGCTGACCCTACCCTATTTCCCTTCAAAGTCAGAACCATATCTTATTTACTTTTAATAAAATTGTAATTTTTTAATGCCATAATTATTATTTTAATCCGAGAGCTAAGGCTGATTTCATGATTATTAATCTTCAGCAGGGAGCTCTTCACTTAACACCCAAATTTAAGATAAATAATGTAAGTTTTACCACTAATATGTTGATTATAATGGAATATGGTTATGTTAATATTATTTTATTTTATTTCAGAATATCTCTAAAAGTATTCTACATGATGCGGTTAGGGAGACCATATACATTTTTTGCCTTATAAACCATAAGAGGTTTCATGAGTACAGTGTTCTGGTATATTTTAATTCTTTTCTGTTTACTTCTATTGCCAGCAGTGTTTAAAATATCGTAAATGGCTACCTTGTTTAATAAATGTGGAATTACTTATATAAATATATTTTCGAATCTTACATTAATATTTCAAAAGGGGTTAGATTTTAATGTTTTCTTATTACAAATTTAGCCAAAATGACATTTTGTCTCTCTTAACCTGGTCAGTTTAATATTTGCTATTTAATTTCAAAGTTTTGACACAAAGACACCATTATTTATTGCTAAACATTTATTATAGGGTGCATTTGGACTAAAATTGTTACTGTTCCGTACCTGGCCCCCTCCCTAGGTTGATAACAACTTTTTCGATATCCCATCCATCCCTCCTTCCTGCTGGCCTACATTTCATCCCCTTTTACCACCCTCTTTATTTTAACACCTAAATTATTCAATTAACTTTTTACGCAGTACATCTTTGATGTTTTCTTAGTCATGGTTCAATATCTCATTTGGAGGTGCTAAAGGAAATCAAACCTAGTTAGACATAGTAGAGAGGTATAAATTTTAAGGATAGCTTGGTGTGGTATTCTTTTAGAACCTGACAAGGAGGCTTTGCACCAAAGAAGCTTAAATGTGAAACGTTTATTATCCACAGTATATTTTTAGTGTTAATCAAATTTATATTAGGACATAAACTGGCCTGGTAGATCGTCTTTCAGTTTCTCTTTTGTCTTACCGTTTCTAAACTCTTTCCAACTCACTACTTATCACCTCTGTACTTCCCAATTTCCTACAATTCGCTTTGAAACCTCCTCCCCATCTATTTCAGTAAATCAGTTCTACCACCCACTGCTGACCCTACCCTATTTCCCTTCAAAGTCAGAACCATATCTTATTTACTTTTAATAAAATTGTAATTTTTTAATGCCATAATTATTATTTTAATCCGAGAGCTAAGGCTGATTTCATGATTATTAATCTTCAGCAGGGAGCTCTTCACTTAACACCCAAATTTAAGATAAATAATGTAAGTTTTACCACTAATATGTTGATTATAATGGAATATGGTTATGTTAATATTATTTTATTTTATTTCAGAATATCTCTAAAAGTATTCTACATGATGCGGTTAGGGAGACCATATACATTTTTTGCCTTATAAACCATAAGAGGTTTCATGAGTACAGTGTTCTGGTATATTTTAATTCTTTTCTGTTTACTTCTATTGCCAGCAGTGTTTAAAATATCGTAAATGGCTACCTTGTTTAATAAATGTGGAATTACTTATATAAATATATTTTCGAATCTTACATTAATATTTCAAAAGGGGTTAGATTTTAATGTTTTCTTATTACAAATTTAGCCAAAATGACATTTTGTCTCTCTTAACCTGGTCAGTTTAATATTTGCTATTTAATTTCAAAGTTTTGACACAAAGACACCATTATTTATTGCTAAACATTTATTATAGGGTGCATTTGGACTAAAATTGTTACTGTTCCGTACCTGGCCCCCTCCCTAGGTTGATAACAACTTTTTCGATATCCCATCCATCCCTCCTTCCTGCTGGCCTACATTTCATCCCCTTTTACCACCCTCTTTATTTTAACACCTAAATTATTCAATTAACTTTTTACGCAGTACATCTTTGATGTTTTCTTAGTCATGGTTCAATATCTCATTTGGAGGTGCTAAAGGAAATCAAACCTAGTTAGACATAGTAGAGAGGTATAAATTTTAAGGATAGCTTGGTGTGGTATTCTTTTAGAACCTGACAAGGAGGCTTTGCACCAAAGAAGCTTAAATGTGAAACGTTTATTACCCACAGTATATTTTTAGTGTTAATCAAATTTATATTAGGACATAAACTTGCCTGGTAGATCGTCTTTCAGTTTCTCTTTTGTCTTACCGTTTCTAAACTCTTTCCAACTCACTACTTATCACCTCTGTACTTCCCAATTTCCTACAATTCGCTTTGAAACCTCCTCCCCATCTATTTCAGTAAATCAGTTCTACCACCCACTGCTGACCCTACCCTATTTCCCTTCAAAGTCAGAACCATATCTTATTTACTTTTAATAAAATTGTAATTTTTTAATGCCATAATTATTATTTTAATCCGAGAGCTAAGGCTGATTTCATGATTATTAATCTTCAGCAGGGAGCTCTTCACTTAACACCCAAATTTAAGATAAATAATGTAAGTTTTACCACTAATATGTTGATTATAATGGAATATGGTTATGTTAATATTATTTTATTTTATTTCAGAATATCTCTAAAAGTATTCTACATGATGCGGTTAGGGAGACCATATACATTTTTTGCCTTATAAACCATAAGAGGTTTCATGAGTACAGTGTTCTGGTATATTTTAATTCTTTTCTGTTTACTTCTATTGCCAGCAGTGTTTAAAATATCGTAAATGGCTACCTTGTTTAATAAATGTGGAATTACTTATATAAATATATTTTCGAATCTTACATTAATATTTCAAAAGGGGTTAGATTTTAATGTTTTCTTATTACAAATTTAGCCAAAATGACATTTTGTCTCTCTTAACCTGGTCAGTTTAATATTTGCTATTTAATTTCAAAGTTTTGACACAAAGACACCATTATTTATTGCTAAACATTTATTATAGGGTGCATTTGGACTAAAATTGTTACTGTTCCGTACCTGGCCCCCTCCCTAGGTTGATAACAACTTTTTCGATATCCCATCCATCCCTCCTTCCTGCTGGCCTACATTTCATCCCCTTTTTCCACCCTCTTTATTTTAACACCTAAATTATTCAATTAACTTTTTACGCAGTACATCTTTGATGTTTTCTTAGTCATGGTTCAATATCTCATTTGGAGGTGCTAAAGGAAATCAAACCTAGTTAGACATAGTAGAGAGGTATAAATTTTAAGGATAGCTTGGTGTGGTATTCTTTTAGAACCTGACAAGGAGGCTTTGCACCAAAGAAGCTTAAATGTGAAACGTTTATTATCCACAGTATATTTTTAGTGTTAATCAAATTTATATTAGGACATAAACTGGCCTGGTAGATCGTCTTTCAGTTTCTCTTTTGTCTTACCGTTTCTAAACTCTTTCCAACTCACTACTTATCACCTCTGTACTTCCCAATTTCCTACAATTCGCTTTGAAACCTCCTCCCCATCTATTTCAGTAAATCAGTTCTACCACCCACTGCTGACCCTACCCTATTTCCCTTCAAAGTCAGAACCATATCTTATTTACTTTTAATAAAATTGTAATTTTTTAATGCCATAATTATTATTTTAATCCGAGAGCTAAGGCTGATTTCATGATTATTAATCTTCAGCAGGGAGCTCTTCACTTAACACCCAAATTTAAGATAAATAATGTAAGTTTTACCACTAATATGTTGATTATAATGGAATATGGTTATGTTAATATTATTTTATTTTATTTCAGAATATCTCTAAAAGTATTCTACATGATGCGGTTAGGGAGACCATATACATTTTTTGCCTTATAAACCATAAGAGGTTTCATGAGTACAGTGTTCTGGTATATTTTAATTCTTTTCTGTTTACTTCTATTGCCAGCAGTGTTTAAAATATCGTAAATGGCTACCTTGTTTAATAAATGTGGAATTACTTATATAAATATATTTTCGAATCTTACATTAATATTTCAAAAGGGGTTAGATTTTAATGTTTTCTTATTACAAATTTAGCCAAAATGACATTTTGTCTCTCTTAACCTGGTCAGTTTAATATTTGCTATTTAATTTCAAAGTTTTGACACAAAGACACCATTATTTATTGCTAAACATTTATTATAGGGTGCATTTGGACTAAAATTGTTACTGTTCCGTACCTGGCCCCCTCCCTAGGTTGATAACAACTTTTTCGATATCCCATCCATCCCTCCTTCCTGCTGGCCTACATTTCATCCCCTTTTACCACCCTCTTTATTTTAACACCTAAATTATTCAATTAACTTTTTACGCAGTACATCTTTGATGTTTTCTTAGTCATGGTTCAATATCTCATTTGGAGGTGCTAAAGGAAATCAAACCTAGTTAGACATAGTAGAGAGGTATAAATTTTAAGGATAGCTTGGTGTGGTATTCTTTTAGAACCTGACAAGGAGGCTTTGCACCAAAGAAGCTTAAATGTGAAACGTTTATTATCCACAGTATATTTTTAGTGTTAATCAAATTTATATTAGGACATAAACTGGCCTGGTAGATCGTCTTTCAGTTTCTCTTTTGTCTTACCGTTTCTAAACTCTTTCCAACTCACTACTTATCACCTCTGTACTTCCCAATTTCCTACAATTCGCTTTGAAACCTCCTCCCCATCTATTTCAGTAAATCAGTTCTACCACCCACTGCTGACCCTACCCTATTTCCCTTCAAAGTCAGAACCATATCTTATTTACTTTTAATAAAATTGTAATTTTTTAATGCCATAATTATTATTTTAATCCGAGAGCTAAGGCTGATTTCATGATTATTAATCTTCAGCAGGGAGCTCTTCACTTAACACCCAAATTTAAGATAAATAATGTAAGTTTTACCACTAATATGTTGATTATAATGGAATATGGTTATGTTAATATTATTTTATTTTATTTCAGAATATCTCTAAAAGTATTCTACATGATGCGGTTAGGGAGACCATATACATTTTTTGCCTTATAAACCATAAGAGGTTTCATGAGTACAGTGTTCTGGTATATTTTAATTCTTTTCTGTTTACTTCTATTGCCAGCAGTGTTTAAAATATCGTAAATGGCTACCTTGTTTAATAAATGTGGAATTACTTATATAAATATATTTTCGAATCTTACATTAATATTTCAAAAGGGGTTAGATTTTAATGTTTTCTTATTACAAATTTAGCCAAAATGACATTTTGTCTCTCTTAACCTGGTCAGTTTAATATTTGCTATTTAATTTCAAAGTTTTGACACAAAGACACCATTATTTATTGCTAAACATTTATTATAGGGTGCATTTGGACTAAAATTGTTACTGTTCCGTACCTGGCCCCCTCCCTAGGTTGATAACAACTTTTTCGATATCCCATCCATCCCTCCTTCCTGCTGGCCTACATTTCATCCCCTTTTACCACCCTCTTTATTTTAACACCTAAATTATTCAATTAACTTTTTACGCAGTACATCTTTGATGTTTTCTTAGTCATGGTTCAATATCTCATTTGGAGGTGCTAAAGGAAATCAAACCTAGTTAGACATAGTAGAGAGGTATAAATTTTAAGGATAGCTTGGTGTGGTATTCTTTTAGAACCTGACAAGGAGGCTTTGCACCAAAGAAGCTTAAATGTGAAACGTTTATTATCCACAGTATATTTTTAGTGTTAATCAAATTTATATTAGGACATAAACTGGCCTGGTAGATCGTCTTTCAGTTTCTCTTTTGTCTTACCGTTTCTAAACTCTTTCCAACTCACTACTTATCACCTCTGTACTTCCCAATTTCCTACAATTCGCTTTGAAACCTCCTCCCCATCTATTTCAGTAAATCAGTTCTACCACCCACTGCTGACCCTACCCTATTTCCCTTCAAAGTCAGAACCATATCTTATTTACTTTTAATAAAATTGTAATTTTTTAATGCCATAATTATTATTTTAATCCGAGAGCTAAGGCTGATTTCATGATTATTAATCTTCAGCAGGGAGCTCTTCACTTAACACCCAAATTTAAGATAAATAATGTAAGTTTTACCACTAATATGTTGATTATAATGGAATATGGTTATGTTAATATTATTTTATTTTATTTCAGAATATCTCTAAAAGTATTCTACATGATGCGGTTAGGGAGACCATATACATTTTTTGCCTTATAAACCATAAGAGGTTTCATGAGTACAGTGTTCTGGTATATTTTAATTCTTTTCTGTTTACTTCTATTGCCAGCAGTGTTTAAAATATCGTAAATGGCTACCTTGTTTAATAAATGTGGAATTACTTATATAAATATATTTTCGAATCTTACATTAATATTTCAAAAGGGGTTAGATTTTAATGTTTTCTTATTACAAATTTAGCCAAAATGACATTTTGTCTCTCTTAACCTGGTCAGTTTAATATTTGCTATTTAATTTCAAAGTTTTGACACAAAGACACCATTATTTATTGCTAAACATTTATTATAGGGTGCATTTGGACTAAAATTGTTACTGTTCCGTACCTGGCCCCCTCCCTAGGTTGATAACAACTTTTTCGATATCCCATCCATCCCTCCTTCCTGCTGGCCTACATTTCATCCCCTTTTACCACCCTCTTTATTTTAACACCTAAATTATTCAATTAACTTTTTACGCAGTACATCTTTGATGTTTTCTTAGTCATGGTTCAATATCTCATTTGGAGGTGCTAAAGGAAATCAAACCTAGTTAGACATAGTAGAGAGGTATAAATTTTAAGGATAGCTTGGTGTGGTATTCTTTTAGAACCTGACAAGGAGGCTTTGCACCAAAGAAGCTTAAATGTGAAACGTTTATTATCCACAGTATATTTTTAGTGTTAATCAAATTTATATTAAGACATAAACTGGCCTGGTAGATCGTCTTTCAGTTTCTCTTTTGTCTTACCGTTTCTAAACTCTTTCCAACTCACTACTTATCACCTCTGTACTTCCCAATTTCCTACAATTCGCTTTGAAACCTCCTCCCCATCTATTTCAGTAAATCAGTTCTACCACCCACTGCTGACCCTACCCTATTTCCCTTCAAAGTCAGAACCATATCTTATTTACTTTTAATAAAATTGTAATTTTTTAATGCCATAATTATTATTTTAATCCGAGAGCTAAGGCTGATTTCATGATTATTAATCTTCAGCAGGGAGCTCTTCACTTAACACCCAAATTTAAGATAAATAATGTAAGTTTTACCACTAATATGTTGATTATAATGGAATATGGTTATGTTAATATTATTTTATTTTATTTCAGAATATCTCTAAAAGTATTCTACATGATGCGGTTAGGGAGACCATATACATTTTTTGCCTTATAAACCATAAGAGGTTTCATGAGTACAGTGTTCTGGTATATTTTAATTCTTTTCTGTTTACTTCTATTGCCAGCAGTGTTTAAAATATCGTAAATGGCTACCTTGTTTAATAAATGTGGAATTACTTATATAAATATATTTTCGAATCTTACATTAATATTTCAAAAGGGGTTAGATTTTAATGTTTTCTTATTACAAATTTAGCCAAAATGACATTTTGTCTCTCTTAACCTGGTCAGTTTAATATTTGCTATTTAATTTCAAAGTTTTGACACAAAGACACCATTATTTATTGCTAAACATTTATTATAGGGTGCATTTGGACTAAAATTGTTACTGTTCCGTACCTGGCCCCCTCCCTAGGTTGATAACAACTTTTTCGATATCCCATCCATCCCTCCTTCCTGCTGGCCTACATTTCATCCCCTTTTACCACCCTCTTTATTTTAACACCTAAATTATTCAATTAACTTTTTACGCAGTACATCTTTGATGTTTTCTTAGTCATGGTTCAATATCTCATTTGGAGGTGCTAAAGGAAATCAAACCTAGTTAGACATAGTAGAGAGGTATAAATTTTAAGGATAGCTTGGTGTGGTATTCTTTTAGAACCTGACAAGGAGGCTTTGCACCAAAGAAGCTTAAATGTGAAACGTTTATTATCCACAGTATATTTTTAGTGTTAATCAAATTTATATTAGGACATAAACTGGCCTGGTAGATCGTCTTTCAGTTTCTCTTTTGTCTTACCGTTTCTAAACTCTTTCCAACTCACTACTTATCACCTCTGTACTTCCCAATTTCCTACAATTCGCTTTGAAACCTCCTCCCCATCTATTTCAGTAAATCAGTTCTACCACCCACTGCTGACCCTACCCTATTTCCCTTCAAAGTCAGAACCATATCTTATTTACTTTTAATAAAATTGTAATTTTTTAATGCCATAATTATTATTTTAATCCGAGAGCTAAGGCTGATTTCATGATTATTAATCTTCAGCAGGGAGCTCTTCACTTAACACCCAAATTTAAGATAAATAATGTAAGTTTTACCACTAATATGTTGATTATAATGGAATATGGTTATGTTAATATTATTTTATTTTATTTCAGAATATCTCTAAAAGTATTCTACATGATGCGGTTAGGGAGACCATATACATTTTTTGCCTTATAAACCATAAGAGGTTTCATGAGTACAGTGTTCTGGTATATTTTAATTCTTTTCTGTTTACTTCTATTGCCAGCAGTGTTTAAAATATCGTAAATGGCTACCTTGTTTAATAAATGTGGAATTACTTATATAAATATATTTTCGAATCTTACATTAATATTTCAAAAGGGGTTAGATTTTAATGTTTTCTTATTACAAATTTAGCCAAAATGACATTTTGTCTCTCTTAACCTGGTCAGTTTAATATTTGCTATTTAATTTCAAAGTTTTGACACAAAGACACCATTATTTATTGCTAAACATTTATTATAGGGTGCATTTGGACTAAAATTGTTACTGTTCCGTACCTGGCCCCCTCCCTAGGTTGATAACAACTTTTTCGATATCCCATCCATCCCTCCTTCCTGCTGGCCTACATTTCATCCCCTTTTTCCACCCTCTTTATTTTAACACCTAAATTATTCAATTAACTTTTTACGCAGTACATCTTTGATGTTTTCTTAGTCATGGTTCAATATCTCATTTGGAGGTGCTAAAGGAAATCAAACCTAGTTAGACATAGTAGAGAGGTATAAATTTTAAGGATAGCTTGGTGTGGTATTCTTTTAGAACCTGACAAGGAGGCTTTGCACCAAAGAAGCTTAAATGTGAAACGTTTATTATCCACAGTATATTTTTAGTGTTAATCAAATTTATATTAGGACATAAACTGGCCTGGTAGATCGTCTTTCAGTTTCTCTTTTGTCTTACCGTTTCTAAACTCTTTCCAACTCACTACTTATCACCTCTGTACTTCCCAATTTCCTACAATTCGCTTTGAAACCTCCTCCCCATCTATTTCAGTAAATCAGTTCTACCACCCACTGCTGACCCTACCCTATTTCCCTTCAAAGTCAGAACCATATCTTATTTACTTTTAATAAAATTGTAATTTTTTAATGCCATAATTATTATTTTAATCCGAGAGCTAAGGCTGATTTCATGATTATTAATCTTCAGCAGGGAGCTCTTCACTTAACACCCAAATTTAAGATAAATAATGTAAGTTTTACCACTAATATGTTGATTATAATGGAATATGGTTATGTTAATATTATTTTATTTTATTTCAGAATATCTCTAAAAGTATTCTACATGATGCGGTTAGGGAGACCATATACATTTTTTGCCTTATAAACCATAAGAGGTTTCATGAGTACAGTGTTCTGGTATATTTTAATTCTTTTCTGTTTACTTCTATTGCCAGCAGTGTTTAAAATATCGTAAATGGCTACCTTGTTTAATAAATGTGGAATTACTTATATAAATATATTTTCGAATCTTACATTAATATTTCAAAAGGGGTTAGATTTTAATGTTTTCTTATTACAAATTTAGCCAAAATGACATTTTGTCTCTCTTAACCTGGTCAGTTTAATATTTGCTATTTAATTTCAAAGTTTTGACACAAAGACACCATTATTTATTGCTAAACATTTATTATAGGGTGCATTTGGACTAAAATTGTTACTGTTCCGTACCTGGCCCCCTCCCTAGGTTGATAACAACTTTTTCGATATCCCATCCATCCCTCCTTCCTGCTGGCCTACATTTCATCCCCTTTTACCACCCTCTTTATTTTAACACCTAAATTATTCAATTAACTTTTTACGCAGTACATCTTTGATGTTTTCTTAGTCATGGTTCAATATCTCATTTGGAGGTGCTAAAGGAAATCAAACCTAGTTAGACATAGTAGAGAGGTATAAATTTTAAGGATAGCTTGGTGTGGTATTCTTTTAGAACCTGACAAGGAGGCTTTGCACCAAAGAAGCTTAAATGTGAAACGTTTATTATCCACAGTATATTTTTAGTGTTAATCAAATTTATATTAGGACATAAACTGGCCTGGTAGATCGTCTTTCAGTTTCTCTTTTGTCTTACCGTTTCTAAACTCTTTCCAACTCACTACTTATCACCTCTGTACTTCCCAATTTCCTACAATTCGCTTTGAAACCTCCTCCCCATCTATTTCAGTAAATCAGTTCTACCACCCACTGCTGACCCTACCCTATTTCCCTTCAAAGTCAGAACCATATCTTATTTACTTTTAATAAAATTGTAATTTTTTAATGCCATAATTATTATTTTAATCCGAGAGCTAAGGCTGATTTCATGATTATTAATCTTCAGCAGGGAGCTCTTCACTTAACACCCAAATTTAAGATAAATAATGTAAGTTTTACCACTAATATGTTGATTATAATGGAATATGGTTATGTTAATATTATTTTATTTTATTTCAGAATATCTCTAAAAGTATTCTACATGATGCGGTTAGGGAGACCATATACATTTTTTGCCTTATAAACCATAAGAGGTTTCATGAGTACAGTGTTCTGGTATATTTTAATTCTTTTCTGTTTACTTCTATTGCCAGCAGTGTTTAAAATATCGTAAATGGCTACCTTGTTTAATAAATGTGGAATTACTTATATAAATATATTTTCGAATCTTACATTAATATTTCAAAAGGGGTTAGATTTTAATGTTTTCTTATTACAAATTTAGCCAAAATGACATTTTGTCTCTCTTAACCTGGTCAGTTTAATATTTGCTATTTAATTTCAAAGTTTTGACACAAAGACACCATTATTTATTGCTAAACATTTATTATAGGGTGCATTTGGACTAAAATTGTTACTGTTCCGTACCTGGCCCCCTCCCTAGGTTGATAACAACTTTTTCGATATCCCATCCATCCCTCCTTCCTGCTGGCCTACATTTCATCCCCTTTTACCACCCTCTTTATTTTAACACCTAAATTATTCAATTAACTTTTTACGCAGTACATCTTTGATGTTTTCTTAGTCATGGTTCAATATCTCATTTGGAGGTGCTAAAGGAAATCAAACCTAGTTAGACATAGTAGAGAGGTATAAATTTTAAGGATAGCTTGGTGTGGTATTCTTTTAGAACCTGACAAGGAGGCTTTGCACCAAAGAAGCTTAAATGTGAAACGTTTATTATCCACAGTATATTTTTAGTGTTAATCAAATTTATATTAGGACATAAACTTGCCTGGTAGATCGTCTTTCAGTTTCTCTTTTGTCTTACCGTTTCTAAACTCTTTCCAACTCACTACTTATCACCTCTGTACTTCCCAATTTCCTACAATTCGCTTTGAAACCTCCTCCCCATCTATTTCAGTAAATCAGTTCTACCACCCACTGCTGACCCTACCCTATTTCCCTTCAAAGTCAGAACCATATCTTATTTACTTTTAATAAAATTGTAATTTTTTAATGCCATAATTATTATTTTAATCCGAGAGCTAAGGCTGATTTCATGATTATTAATCTTCAGCAGGGAGCTCTTCACTTAACACCCAAATTTAAGATAAATAATGTAAGTTTTACCACTAATATGTTGATTATAATGGAATATGGTTATGTTAATATTATTTTATTTTATTTCAGAATATCTCTAAAAGTATTCTACATGATGCGGTTAGGGAGACCATATACATTTTTTGCCTTATAAACCATAAGAGGTTTCATGAGTACAGTGTTCTGGTATATTTTAATTCTTTTCTGTTTACTTCTATTGCCAGCAGTGTTTAAAATATCGTAAATGGCTACCTTGTTTAATAAATGTGGAATTACTTATATAAATATATTTTCGAATCTTACATTAATATTTCAAAAGGGGTTAGATTTTAATGTTTTCTTATTACAAATTTAGCCAAAATGACATTTTGTCTCTCTTAACCTGGTCAGTTTAATATTTGCTATTTAATTTCAAAGTTTTGACACAAAGACACCATTATTTATTGCTAAACATTTATTATAGGGTGCATTTGGACTAAAATTGTTACTGTTCCGTACCTGGCCCCCTCCCTAGGTTGATAACAACTTTTTCGATATCCCATCCATCCCTCCTTCCTGCTGGCCTACATTTCATCCCCTTTTTCCACCCTCTTTATTTTAACACCTAAATTATTCAATTAACTTTTTACGCAGTACATCTTTGATGTTTTCTTAGTCATGGTTCAATATCTCATTTGGAGGTGCTAAAGGAAATCAAACCTAGTTAGACATAGTAGAGAGGTATAAATTTTAAGGATAGCTTGGTGTGGTATTCTTTTAGAACCTGACAAGGAGGCTTTGCACCAAAGAAGCTTAAATGTGAAACGTTTATTATCCACAGTATATTTTTAGTGTTAATCAAATTTATATTAGGACATAAACTGGCCTGGTAGATCGTCTTTCAGTTTCTCTTTTGTCTTACCGTTTCTAAACTCTTTCCAACTCACTACTTATCACCTCTGTACTTCCCAATTTCCTACAATTCGCTTTGAAACCTCCTCCCCATCTATTTCAGTAAATCAGTTCTACCACCCACTGCTGACCCTACCCTATTTCCCTTCAAAGTCAGAACCATATCTTATTTACTTTTAATAAAATTGTAATTTTTTAATGCCATAATTATTATTTTAATCCGAGAGCTAAGGCTGATTTCATGATTATTAATCTTCAGCAGGGAGCTCTTCACTTAACACCCAAATTTAAGATAAATAATGTAAGTTTTACCACTAATATGTTGATTATAATGGAATATGGTTATGTTAATATTATTTTATTTTATTTCAGAATATCTCTAAAAGTATTCTACATGATGCGGTTAGGGAGACCATATACATTTTTTGCCTTATAAACCATAAGAGGTTTCATGAGTACAGTGTTCTGGTATATTTTAATTCTTTTCTGTTTACTTCTATTGCCAGCAGTGTTTAAAATATCGTAAATGGCTACCTTGTTTAATAAATGTGGAATTACTTATATAAATATATTTTCGAATCTTACATTAATATTTCAAAAGGGGTTAGATTTTAATGTTTTCTTATTACAAATTTAGCCAAAATGACATTTTGTCTCTCTTAACCTGGTCAGTTTAATATTTGCTATTTAATTTCAAAGTTTTGACACAAAGACACCATTATTTATTGCTAAACATTTATTATAGGGTGCATTTGGACTAAAATTGTTACTGTTCCGTACCTGGCCCCCTCCCTAGGTTGATAACAACTTTTTCGATATCCCATCCATCCCTCCTTCCTGCTGGCCTACATTTCATCCCCTTTTACCACCCTCTTTATTTTAACACCTAAATTATTCAATTAACTTTTTACGCAGTACATCTTTGATGTTTTCTTAGTCATGGTTCAATATCTCATTTGGAGGTGCTAAAGGAAATCAAACCTAGTTAGACATAGTAGAGAGGTATAAATTTTAAGGATAGCTTGGTGTGGTATTCTTTTAGTACCTGACAATGAGGCTTTGCAATAAAGAAGCTTAAATGTGAAAAATTTATGATCTACCATATTTTTATTGTTAATTTAATTTATATTAGGCCATAAACTTACCTGGTAGATCATCTTTCGGTTTCTCTTTTGCCTTACCGCTTCTTAAACTCTTTCCAACTCACTACTTATCACCTCTGTACTTCCCAATTTCCTACAATTCGCTTTGAAACCTCCTCCCCATCTATTTCAGTAAATCAGTTCTACCACCCACTGCTGACCTTACCCTATTTCCCTTCAAAGTCAGAACCATATCTTATTTACTTTTAATTAAATTGTAATTTTTTAATGCCATAATTATTATTTTAATCCGAGAGCTAAGGCTGATTTCATGATTATTAATCTTCAGCAGGGAGCTCTTCACTTAACACCCAAATTTAACATAAATAATGTAAGTTTTACCACTAATATGTTGATTATAATGGAATATGGTTATGTTAATATTATTTTATTTTATTTCAGAATATCTCTAAAAGTATTCTACATGATGCGGTTAGGGAGACCATATACATTTTTTGCCTTATAAACCATAAGAGGTTTCATGAGTACAGTGTTCTGGTATATTTTAATTCTTTTCTGTTTACTTCTATTGCCAGCAGTGTTTAAAATATCGTAAATGGCTACCTTGTTTAATAAATGTGGAATTACTTATATAAATATATTTTCGAATCTTACATTAATATTTCAAAAGGGGTTAGATTTTAATGTTTTCTTATTACAAATTTAGCCAAAATGACATTTTGTCTCTCTTAACCTGGTCAGTTTAATATTTGCTATTTAATTTCAAAGTTTTGACACAAAGACACCATTATTTATTGCTAAACATTTATTATAGGGTGCATTTGGACTAAAATTGTTACTGTTCCGTACCTGGCCCCCTCCCTAGGTTGATAACAACTTTTTCGATATCCCATCCATCCCTCCTTCCTGCTGGCCTACATTTCATCCCCTTTTACCACCCTCTTTATTTTAACACCTAAATTATTCAATTAACTTTTTACGCAGTACATCTTTGATGTTTTCTTAGTCATGGTTCAATATCTCATTTGGAGGTGCTAAAGGAAATCAAACCTAGTTAGACATAGTAGAGAGGTATAAATTTTAAGGATAGCTTGGTGTGGTATTCTTTTAGAACCTGACAAGGAGGCTTTGCACCAAAGAAGCTTAAATGTGAAACGTTTATTACCCACAGTATATTTTTAGTGTTAATCAAATTTATATTAGGACATAAACTTGCCTGGTAGATCGTCTTTCAGTTTCTCTTTTGTCTTACCGTTTCTAAACTCTTTCCAACTCACTACTTATCACCTCTGTACTTCCCAATTTCCTACAATTCGCTTTGAAACCTCCTCCCCATCTATTTCAGTAAATCAGTTCTACCACCCACTGCTGACCCTACCCTATTTCCCTTCAAAGTCAGAACCATATCTTATTTACTTTTAATAAAATTGTAATTTTTTAATGCCATAATTATTATTTTAATCCGAGAGCTAAGGCTGATTTCATGATTATTAATCTTCAGCAGGGAGCTCTTCACTTAACACCCAAATTTAAGATAAATAATGTAAGTTTTACCACTAATATGTTGATTATAATGGAATATGGTTATGTTAATATTATTTTATTTTATTTCAGAATATCTCTAAAAGTATTCTACATGATGCGGTTAGGGAGACCATATACATTTTTTGCCTTATAAACCATAAGAGGTTTCATGAGTACAGTGTTCTGGTATATTTTAATTCTTTTCTGTTTACTTCTATTGCCAGCAGTGTTTAAAATATCGTAAATGGCTACCTTGTTTAATAAATGTGGAATTACTTATATAAATATATTTTCGAATCTTACATTAATATTTCAAAAGGGGTTAGATTTTAATGTTTTCTTATTACAAATTTAGCCAAAATGACATTTTGTCTCTCTTAACCTGGTCAGTTTAATATTTGCTATTTAATTTCAAAGTTTTGACACAAAGACACCATTATTTATTGCTAAACATTTATTATAGGGTGCATTTGGACTAAAATTGTTACTGTTCCGTACCTGGCCCCCTCCCTAGGTTGATAACAACTTTTTCGATATCCCATCCATCCCTCCTTCCTGCTGGCCTACATTTCATCCCCTTTTACCACCCTCTTTATTTTAACACCTAAATTATTCAATTAACTTTTTACGCAGTACATCTTTGATGTTTTCTTAGTCATGGTTCAATATCTCATTTGGAGGTGCTAAAGGAAATCAAACCTAGTTAGACATAGTAGAGAGGTATAAATTTTAAGGATAGCTTGGTGTGGTATTCTTTTAGAACCTGACAAGGAGGCTTTGCACCAAAGAAGCTTAAATGTGAAACGTTTATTACCCACAGTATATTTTTAGTGTTAATCAAATTTATATTAGGACATAAACTTGCCTGGTAGATCGTCTTTCAGTTTCTCTTTTGTCTTACCGTTTCTAAACTCTTTCCAACTCACTACTTATCACCTCTGTACTTCCCAATTTCCTACAATTCGCTTTGAAACCTCCTCCCCATCTATTTCAGTAAATCAGTTCTACCACCCACTGCTGACCCTACCCTATTTCCCTTCAAAGTCAGAACCATATCTTATTTACTTTTAATAAAATTGTAATTTTTTAATGCCATAATTATTATTTTAATCCGAGAGCTAAGGCTGATTTCATGATTATTAATCTTCAGCAGGGAGCTCTTCACTTAACACCCAAATTTAAGATAAATAATGTAAGTTTTACCACTAATATGTTGATTATAATGGAATATGGTTATGTTAATATTATTTTATTTTATTTCAGAATATCTCTAAAAGTATTCTACATGATGCGGTTAGGGAGACCATATACATTTTTTGCCTTATAAACCATAAGAGGTTTCATGAGTACAGTGTTCTGGTATATTTTAATTCTTTTCTGTTTACTTCTATTGCCAGCAGTGTTTAAAATATCGTAAATGGCTACCTTGTTTAATAAATGTGGAATTACTTATATAAATATATTTTCGAATCTTACATTAATATTTCAAAAGGGGTTAGATTTTAATGTTTTCTTATTACAAATTTAGCCAAAATGACATTTTGTCTCTCTTAACCTGGTCAGTTTAATATTTGCTATTTAATTTCAAAGTTTTGACACAAAGACACCATTATTTATTGCTAAACATTTATTATAGGGTGCATTTGGACTAAAATTGTTACTGTTCCGTACCTGGCCCCCTCCCTAGGTTGATAACAACTTTTTCGATATCCCATCCATCCCTCCTTCCTGCTGGCCTACATTTCATCCCCTTTTACCACCCTCTTTATTTTAACACCTAAATTATTCAATTAACTTTTTACGCAGTACATCTTTGATGTTTTCTTAGTCATGGTTCAATATCTCATTTGGAGGTGCTAAAGGAAATCAAACCTAGTTAGACATAGTAGAGAGGTATAAATTTTAAGGATAGCTTGGTGTGGTATTCTTTTAGTACCTGACAATGAGGCTTTGCAATAAAGAAGCTTAAATGTGAAAAATTTATGATCTACCATATTTTTATTGTTAATTTAATTTATATTAGGCCATAAACTTACCTGGTAGATCATCTTTCGGTTTCTCTTTTGCCTTACCGCTTCTTAAACTCTTTCCAACTCACTACTTATCACCTCTGTACTTCCCAATTTCCTACAATTCGCTTTGAAACCTCCTCCCCATCTATTTCAGTAAATCAGTTCTACCACCCACTGCTGACCTTACCCTATTTCCCTTCAAAGTCAGAACCATATCTTATTTACTTTTAATTAAATTGTAATTTTTTAATGCCATAATTATTATTTTAATCCGAGAGCTAAGGCTGATTTCATGATTATTAATCTTCAGCAGGGAGCTCTTCACTTAACACCCAAATTTAACATAAATAATGTAAGTTTTACCACTAATATGTTGATTATAATGGAATATGGTTATGTTAATATTATTTTATTTTATTTCAGAATATCTCTAAAAGTATTCTACATGATGCGGTTAGGGAGACCATATACATTTTTTGCCTTATAAACCATAAGAGGTTTCATGAGTACAGTGTTCTGGTATATTTTAATTCTTTTCTGTTTACTTCTATTGCCAGCAGTGTTTAAAATATCGTAAATGGCTACCTTGTTTAATAAATGTGGAATTACTTATATAAATATATTTTCGAATCTTACATTAATATTTCAAAAGGGGTTAGATTTTAATGTTTTCTTATTACAAATTTAGCCAAAATGACATTTTGTCTCTCTTAACCTGGTCAGTTTAATATTTGCTATTTAATTTCAAAGTTTTGACACAAAGACACCATTATTTATTGCTAAACATTTATTATAGGGTGCATTTGGACTAAAATTGTTACTGTTCCGTACCTGGCCCCCTCCCTAGGTTGATAACAACTTTTTCGATATCCCATCCATCCCTCCTTCCTGCTGGCCTACATTTCATCCCCTTTTTCCACCCTCTTTATTTTAACACCTAAATTATTCAATTAACTTTTTACGCAGTACATCTTTGATGTTTTCTTAGTCATGGTTCAATATCTCATTTGGAGGTGCTAAAGGAAATCAAACCTAGTTAGACATAGTAGAGAGGTATAAATTTTAAGGATAGCTTGGTGTGGTATTCTTTTAGAACCTGACAAGGAGGCTTTGCACCAAAGAAGCTTAAATGTGAAACGTTTATTATCCACAGTATATTTTTAGTGTTAATCAAATTTATATTAGGACATAAACTGGCCTGGTAGATCGTCTTTCAGTTTCTCTTTTGTCTTACCGTTTCTAAACTCTTTCCAACTCACTACTTATCACCTCTGTACTTCCCAATTTCCTACAATTCGCTTTGAAACCTCCTCCCCATCTATTTCAGTAAATCAGTTCTACCACCCACTGCTGACCCTACCCTATTTCCCTTCAAAGTCAGAACCATATCTTATTTACTTTTAATAAAATTGTAATTTTTTAATGCCATAATTATTATTTTAATCCGAGAGCTAAGGCTGATTTCATGATTATTAATCTTCAGCAGGGAGCTCTTCACTTAACACCCAAATTTAAGATAAATAATGTAAGTTTTACCACTAATATGTTGATTATAATGGAATATGGTTATGTTAATATTATTTTATTTTATTTCAGAATATCTCTAAAAGTATTCTACATGATGCGGTTAGGGAGACCATATACATTTTTTGCCTTATAAACCATAAGAGGTTTCATGAGTACAGTGTTCTGGTATATTTTAATTCTTTTCTGTTTACTTCTATTGCCAGCAGTGTTTAAAATATCGTAAATGGCTACCTTGTTTAATAAATGTGGAATTACTTATATAAATATATTTTCGAATCTTACATTAATATTTCAAAAGGGGTTAGATTTTAATGTTTTCTTATTACAAATTTAGCCAAAATGACATTTTGTCTCTCTTAACCTGGTCAGTTTAATATTTGCTATTTAATTTCAAAGTTTTGACACAAAGACACCATTATTTATTGCTAAACATTTATTATAGGGTGCATTTGGACTAAAATTGTTACTGTTCCGTACCTGGCCCCCTCCCTAGGTTGATAACAACTTTTTCGATATCCCATCCATCCCTCCTTCCTGCTGGCCTACATTTCATCCCCTTTTACCACCCTCTTTATTTTAACACCTAAATTATTCAATTAACTTTTTACGCAGTACATCTTTGATGTTTTCTTAGTCATGGTTCAATATCTCATTTGGAGGTGCTAAAGGAAATCAAACCTAGTTAGACATAGTAGAGAGGTATAAATTTTAAGGATAGCTTGGTGTGGTATTCTTTTAGAACCTGACAAGGAGGCTTTGCACCAAAGAAGCTTAAATGTGAAACGTTTATTACCCACAGTATATTTTTAGTGTTAATCAAATTTATATTAGGACATAAACTTGCCTGGTAGATCGTCTTTCAGTTTCTCTTTTGTCTTACCGTTTCTAAACTCTTTCCAACTCACTACTTATCACCTCTGTACTTCCCAATTTCCTACAATTCGCTTTGAAACCTCCTCCCCATCTATTTCAGTAAATCAGTTCTACCACCCACTGCTGACCCTACCCTATTTCCCTTCAAAGTCAGAACCATATCTTATTTACTTTTAATAAAATTGTAATTTTTTAATGCCATAATTATTATTTTAATCCGAGAGCTAAGGCTGATTTCATGATTATTAATCTTCAGCAGGGAGCTCTTCACTTAACACCCAAATTTAAGATAAATAATGTAAGTTTTACCACTAATATGTTGATTATAATGGAATATGGTTATGTTAATATTATTTTATTTTATTTCAGAATATCTCTAAAAGTATTCTACATGATGCGGTTAGGGAGACCATATACATTTTTTGCCTTATAAACCATAAGAGGTTTCATGAGTACAGTGTTCTGGTATATTTTAATTCTTTTCTGTTTACTTCTATTGCCAGCAGTGTTTAAAATATCGTAAATGGCTACCTTGTTTAATAAATGTGGAATTACTTATATAAATATATTTTCGAATCTTACATTAATATTTCAAAAGGGGTTAGATTTTAATGTTTTCTTATTACAAATTTAGCCAAAATGACATTTTGTCTCTCTTAACCTGGTCAGTTTAATATTTGCTATTTAATTTCAAAGTTTTGACACAAAGACACCATTATTTATTGCTAAACATTTATTATAGGGTGCATTTGGACTAAAATTGTTACTGTTCCGTACCTGGCCCCCTCCCTAGGTTGATAACAACTTTTTCGATATCCCATCCATCCCTCCTTCCTGCTGGCCTACATTTCATCCCCTTTTACCACCCTCTTTATTTTAACACCTAAATTATTCAATTAACTTTTTACGCAGTACATCTTTGATGTTTTCTTAGTCATGGTTCAATATCTCATTTGGAGGTGCTAAAGGAAATCAAACCTAGTTAGACATAGTAGAGAGGTATAAATTTTAAGGATAGCTTGGTGTGGTATTCTTTTAGAACCTGACAAGGAGGCTTTGCACCAAAGAAGCTTAAATGTGAAACGTTTATTATCCACAGTATATTTTTAGTGTTAATCAAATTTATATTAGGACATAAACTGGCCTGGTAGATCGTCTTTCAGTTTCTCTTTTGTCTTACCGTTTCTAAACTCTTTCCAACTCACTACTTATCACCTCTGTACTTCCCAATTTCCTACAATTCGCTTTGAAACCTCCTCCCCATCTATTTCAGTAAATCAGTTCTACCACCCACTGCTGACCCTACCCTATTTCCCTTCAAAGTCAGAACCATATCTTATTTACTTTTAATAAAATTGTAATTTTTTAATGCCATAATTATTATTTTAATCCGAGAGCTAAGGCTGATTTCATGATTATTAATCTTCAGCAGGGAGCTCTTCACTTAACACCCAAATTTAAGATAAATAATGTAAGTTTTACCACTAATATGTTGATTATAATGGAATATGGTTATGTTAATATTATTTTATTTTATTTCAGAATATCTCTAAAAGTATTCTACATGATGCGGTTAGGGAGACCATATACATTTTTTGCCTTATAAACCATAAGAGGTTTCATGAGTACAGTGTTCTGGTATATTTTAATTCTTTTCTGTTTACTTCTATTGCCAGCAGTGTTTAAAATATCGTAAATGGCTACCTTGTTTAATAAATGTGGAATTACTTATATAAATATATTTTCGAATCTTACATTAATATTTCAAAAGGGGTTAGATTTTAATGTTTTCTTATTACAAATTTAGCCAAAATGACATTTTGTCTCTCTTAACCTGGTCAGTTTAATATTTGCTATTTAATTTCAAAGTTTTGACACAAAGACACCATTATTTATTGCTAAACATTTATTATAGGGTGCATTTGGACTAAAATTGTTACTGTTCCGTACCTGGCCCCCTCCCTAGGTTGATAACAACTTTTTCGATATCCCATCCATCCCTCCTTCCTGCTGGCCTACATTTCATCCCCTTTTACCACCCTCTTTATTTTAACACCTAAATTATTCAATTAACTTTTTACGCAGTACATCTTTGATGTTTTCTTAGTCATGGTTCAATATCTCATTTGGAGGTGCTAAAGGAAATCAAACCTAGTTAGACATAGTAGAGAGGTATAAATTTTAAGGATAGCTTGGTGTGGTATTCTTTTAGAACCTGACAAGGAGGCTTTGCACCAAAGAAGCTTAAATGTGAAACGTTTATTATCCACAGTATATTTTTAGTGTTAATCAAATTTATATTAGGACATAAACTGGCCTGGTAGATCGTCTTTCAGTTTCTCTTTTGTCTTACCGTTTCTAAACTCTTTCCAACTCACTACTTATCACCTCTGTACTTCCCAATTTCCTACAATTCGCTTTGAAACCTTCTCCCCATCTATTTCAGTAAGTCAGTTCTACCACCCACTGCTGACCCTACCCTATTTCCCTTCAAAGTCAGAACCATATCTTATTTACTTTTAATAAAATTGTAATTTTTTAATGCCATAATTATTATTTTAATCCGAGAGCTAAGGCTGATTTCATGATTATTAATCTTCAGCAGGGAGCTCTTCACTTAACACCCAAATTTAAGATAAATAATGTAAGTTTTACCACTAATATGTTGATTATAATGGAATATGGTTATGTTAATATTATTTTATTTTATTTCAGAATATCTCTAAAAGTATTCTACATGATGCGGTTAGGGAGACCATATACATTTTTTGCCTTATAAACCATAAGAGGTTTCATGAGTACAGTGTTCTGGTATATTTTAATTCTTTTCTGTTTACTTCTATTGCCAGCAGTGTTTAAAATATCGTAAATGGCTACCTTGTTTAATAAATGTGGAATTACTTATATAAATATATTTTCGAATCTTACATTAATATTTCAAAAGGGGTTAGATTTTAATGTTTTCTTATTACAAATTTAGCCAAAATGACATTTTGTCTCTCTTAACCTGGTCAGTTTAATATTTGCTATTTAATTTCAAAGTTTTGACACAAAGACACCATTATTTATTGCTAAACATTTATTATAGGGTGCATTTGGACTAAAATTGTTACTGTTCCGTACCTGGCCCCCTCCCTAGGTTGATAACAACTTTTTCGATATCCCATCCATCCCTCCTTCCTGCTGGCCTACATTTCATCCCCTTTTACCACCCTCTTTATTTTAACACCTAAATTATTCAATTAACTTTTTACGCAGTACATCTTTGATGTTTTCTTAGTCATGGTTCAATATCTCATTTGGAGGTGCTAAAGGAAATCAAACCTAGTTAGACATAGTAGAGAGGTATAAATTTTAAGGATAGCTTGGTGTGGTATTCTTTTAGAACCTGACAAGGAGGCTTTGCACCAAAGAAGCTTAAATGTGAAACGTTTATTATCCACAGTATATTTTTAGTGTTAATCAAATTTATATTAGGACATAAACTTGCCTGGTAGATCGTCTTTCAGTTTCTCTTTTGTCTTACCGTTTCTAAACTCTTTCCAACTCACTACTTATCACCTCTGTACTTCCCAATTTCCTACAATTCGCTTTGAAACCTCCTCCCCATCTATTTCAGTAAATCAGTTCTACCACCCACTGCTGACCCTACCCTATTTCCCTTCAAAGTCAGAACCATATCTTATTTACTTTTAATAAAATTGTAATTTTTTAATGCCATAATTATTATTTTAATCCGAGAGCTAAGGCTGATTTCATGATTATTAATCTTCAGCAGGGAGCTCTTCACTTAACACCCAAATTTAAGATAAATAATGTAAGTTTTACCACTAATATGTTGATTATAATGGAATATGGTTATGTTAATATTATTTTATTTTATTTCAGAATATCTCTAAAAGTATTCTACATGATGCGGTTAGGGAGACCATATACATTTTTTGCCTTATAAACCATAAGAGGTTTCATGAGTACAGTGTTCTGGTATATTTTAATTCTTTTCTGTTTACTTCTATTGCCAGCAGTGTTTAAAATATCGTAAATGGCTACCTTGTTTAATAAATGTGGAATTACTTATATAAATATATTTTCGAATCTTACATTAATATTTCAAAAGGGGTTAGATTTTAATGTTTTCTTATTACAAATTTAGCCAAAATGACATTTTGTCTCTCTTAACCTGGTCAGTTTAATATTTGCTATTTAATTTCAAAGTTTTGACACAAAGACACCATTATTTATTGCTAAACATTTATTATAGGGTGCATTTGGACTAAAATTGTTACTGTTCCGTACCTGGCCCCCTCCCTAGGTTGATAACAACTTTTTCGATATCCCATCCATCCCTCCTTCCTGCTGGCCTACATTTCATCCCCTTTTTCCACCCTCTTTATTTTAACACCTAAATTATTCAATTAACTTTTTACGCAGTACATCTTTGATGTTTTCTTAGTCATGGTTCAATATCTCATTTGGAGGTGCTAAAGGAAATCAAACCTAGTTAGACATAGTAGAGAGGTATAAATTTTAAGGATAGCTTGGTGTGGTATTCTTTTAGAACCTGACAAGGAGGCTTTGCACCAAAGAAGCTTAAATGTGAAACGTTTATTATCCACAGTATATTTTTAGTGTTAATCAAATTTATATTAGGACATAAACTGGCCTGGTAGATCGTCTTTCAGTTTCTCTTTTGTCTTACCGTTTCTAAACTCTTTCCAACTCACTACTTATCACCTCTGTACTTCCCAATTTCCTACAATTCGCTTTGAAACCTTCTCCCCATCTATTTCAGTAAGTCAGTTCTACCACCCACTGCTGACCCTACCCTATTTCCCTTCAAAGTCAGAACCATATCTTATTTACTTTTAATAAAATTGTAATTTTTTAATGCCATAATTATTATTTTAATCCGAGAGCTAAGGCTGATTTCATGATTATTAATCTTCAGCAGGGAGCTCTTCACTTAACACCCAAATTTAAGATAAATAATGTAAGTTTTACCACTAATATGTTGATTATAATGGAATATGGTTATGTTAATATTATTTTATTTTATTTCAGAATATCTCTAAAAGTATTCTACATGATGCGGTTAGGGAGACCATATACATTTTTTGCCTTATAAACCATAAGAGGTTTCATGAGTACAGTGTTCTGGTATATTTTAATTCTTTTCTGTTTACTTCTATTGCCAGCAGTGTTTAAAATATCGTAAATGGCTACCTTGTTTAATAAATGTGGAATTACTTATATAAATATATTTTCGAATCTTACATTAATATTTCAAAAGGGGTTAGATTTTAATGTTTTCTTATTACAAATTTAGCCAAAATGACATTTTGTCTCTCTTAACCTGGTCAGTTTAATATTTGCTATTTAATTTCAAAGTTTTGACACAAAGACACCATTATTTATTGCTAAACATTTATTATAGGGTGCATTTGGACTAAAATTGTTACTGTTCCGTACCTGGCCCCCTCCCTAGGTTGATAACAACTTTTTCGATATCCCATCCATCCCTCCTTCCTGCTGGCCTACATTTCATCCCCTTTTACCACCCTCTTTATTTTAACACCTAAATTATTCAATTAACTTTTTACGCAGTACATCTTTGATGTTTTCTTAGTCATGGTTCAATATCTCATTTGGAGGTGCTAAAGGAAATCAAACCTAGTTAGACATAGTAGAGAGGTATAAATTTTAAGGATAGCTTGGTGTGGTATTCTTTTAGTACCTGACAATGAGGCTTTGCAATAAAGAAGCTTAAATGTGAAAAATTTATGATCTACCATATTTTTATTGTTAATTTAATTTATATTAGGCCATAAACTTACCTGGTAGATCATCTTTCGGTTTCTCTTTTGCCTTACCGCTTCTTAAACTCTTTCCAACTCACTACTTATCACCTCTGTACTTCCCAATTTCCTACAATTCGCTTTGAAACCTCCTCCCCATCTATTTCAGTAAATCAGTTCTACCACCCACTGCTGACCTTGCCCTATTTCCCTTCAAAGTCAGAACCATATCTTATTTACTTTTAATAAAATTGTAATTTTTTAATGCCATAATTATTATTTTAATCCGAGAGCTAAGGCTGATTTCATGATTATTAATCTTCAGCAGGGAGCTCTTCACTTAACACCCAAATTTAAAATAAATAATGTAAGTTTTACCACTAATATGTTGATTATAATGGAATATGGTTATGTTAATATTATTTTATTTTATTTCAGAATATCTCTAAAAGTATTCTACATGATGCGGTTAGGGAGACCATATACATTTTTTGCCTTATAAACCATAAGAGGTTTCATGAGTACAGTGTTCTGGTATATTTTAATTCTTTTCTGTTTACTTCTATTGCCAGCAGTGTTTAAAATATCGTAAATGGCTACCTTGTTTAATAAATGTGGAATTACTTATATAAATATATTTTCGAATCTTACATTAATATTTCAAAAGGGGTTAGATTTTAATGTTTTCTTATTACAAATTTAGCCAAAATGACATTTTGTCTCTCTTAACCTGGTCAGTTTAATATTTGCTATTTAATTTCAAAGTTTTGACACAAAGACACCATTATTTATTGCTAAACATTTATTATAGGGTGCATTTGGACTAAAATTGTTACTGTTCCGTACCTGGCCCCCTCCCTAGGTTGATAACAACTTTTTCGATATCCCATCCATCCCTCCTTCCTGCTGGCCTACATTTCATCCCCTTTTACCACCCTCTTTATTTTAACACCTAAATTATTCAATTAACTTTTTACGCAGTACATCTTTGATGTTTTCTTAGTCATGGTTCAATATCTCATTTGGAGGTGCTAAAGGAAATCAAACCTAGTTAGACATAGTAGAGAGGTATAAATTTTAAGGATAGCTTGGTGTGGTATTCTTTTAGAACCTGACAAGGAGGCTTTGCACCAAAGAAGCTTAAATGTGAAACGTTTATTATCCACAGTATATTTTTAGTGTTAATCAAATTTATATTAGGACATAAACTGGCCTGGTAGATCGTCTTTCAGTTTCTCTTTTGTCTTACCGTTTCTAAACTCTTTCCAACTCACTACTTATCACCTCTGTACTTCCCAATTTCCTACAATTCGCTTTGAAACCTCCTCCCCATCTATTTCAGTAAATCAGTTCTACCACCCACTGCTGACCCTACCCTATTTCCCTTCAAAGTCAGAACCATATCTTATTTACTTTTAATAGAATTGTAATTTTTTAATGCCATAATTATTATTTTAATCCGAGAGCTAAGGCTGATTTCATGATTATTAATCTTCAGCAGGGAGCTCTTCACTTAACACCCAAATTTAAGATAAATAATGTAAGTTTTACCACTAATATGTTGATTATAATGGAATATGGTTATGTTAATATTATTTTATTTTATTTCAGAATATCTCTAAAAGTATTCTACATGATGCGGTTAGGGAGACCATATACATTTTTTGCCTTATAAACCATAAGAGGTTTCATGAGTACAGTGTTCTGGTATATTTTAATTCTTTTCTGTTTACTTCTATTGCCAGCAGTGTTTAAAATATCGTAAATGGCTACCTTGTTTAATAAATGTGGAATTACTTATATAAATATATTTTCGAATCTTACATTAATATTTCAAAAGGGGTTAGATTTTAATGTTTTCTTATTACAAATTTAGCCAAAATGACATTTTGTCTCTCTTAACCTGGTCAGTTTAATATTTGCTATTTAATTTCAAAGTTTTGACACAAAGACACCATTATTTATTGCTAAACATTTATTATAGGGTGCATTTGGACTAAAATTGTTACTGTTCCGTACCTGGCCCCCTCCCTAGGTTGATAACAACTTTTTCGATATCCCATCCATCCCTCCTTCCTGCTGGCCTACATTTCATCCCCTTTTACCACCCTCTTTATTTTAACACCTAAATTATTCAATTAACTTTTTACGCAGTACATCTTTGATGTTTTCTTAGTCATGGTTCAATATCTCATTTGGAGGTGCTAAAGGAAATCAAACCTAGTTAGACATAGTAGAGAGGTATAAATTTTAAGGATAGCTTGGTGTGGTATTCTTTTAGAACCTGACAAGGAGGCTTTGCACCAAAGAAGCTTAAATGTGAAACGTTTATTATCCACAGTATATTTTTAGTGTTAATCAAATTTATATTAGGACATAAACTGGCCTGGTAGATCGTCTTTCAGTTTCTCTTTTGTCTTACCGTTTCTAAACTCTTTCCAACTCACTACTTATCACCTCTGTACTTCCCAATTTCCTACAATTCGCTTTGAAACCTCCTCCCCATCTATTTCAGTAAATCAGTTCTACCACCCACTGCTGACCCTACCCTATTTCCCTTCAAAGTCAGAACCATATCTTATTTACTTTTAATAAAATTGTAATTTTTTAATGCCATAATTATTATTTTAATCCGAGAGCTAAGGCTGATTTCATGATTATTAATCTTCAGCAGGGAGCTCTTCACTTAACACCCAAATTTAAGATAAATAATGTAAGTTTTACCACTAATATGTTGATTATAATGGAATATGGTTATGTTAATATTATTTTATTTTATTTCAGAATATCTCTAAAAGTATTCTACATGATGCGGTTAGGGAGACCATATACATTTTTTGCCTTATAAACCATAAGAGGTTTCATGAGTACAGTGTTCTGGTATATTTTAATTCTTTTCTGTTTACTTCTATTGCCAGCAGTGTTTAAAATATCGTAAATGGCTACCTTGTTTAATAAATGTGGAATTACTTATATAAATATATTTTCGAATCTTACATTAATATTTCAAAAGGGGTTAGATTTTAATGTTTTCTTATTACAAATTTAGCCAAAATGACATTTTGTCTCTCTTAACCTGGTCAGTTTAATATTTGCTATTTAATTTCAAAGTTTTGACACAAAGACACCATTATTTATTGCTAAACATTTATTATAGGGTGCATTTGGACTAAAATTGTTACTGTTCCGTACCTGGCCCCCTCCCTAGGTTGATAACAACTTTTTCGATATCCCATCCATCCCTCCTTCCTGCTGGCCTACATTTCATCCCCTTTTACCACCCTCTTTATTTTAACACCTAAATTATTCAATTAACTTTTTACGCAGTACATCTTTGATGTTTTCTTAGTCATGGTTCAATATCTCATTTGGAGGTGCTAAAGGAAATCAAACCTAGTTAGACATAGTAGAGAGGTATAAATTTTAAGGATAGCTTGGTGTGGTATTCTTTTAGAACCTGACAAGGAGGCTTTGCACCAAAGAAGCTTAAATGTGAAACGTTTATTATCCACAGTATATTTTTAGTGTTAATCAAATTTATATTAGGACATAAACTGGCCTGGTAGATCGTCTTTCAGTTTCTCTTTTGTCTTACCGTTTCTAAACTCTTTCCAACTCACTACTTATCACCTCTGTACTTCCCAATTTCCTACAATTCGCTTTGAAACCTTCTCCCCATCTATTTCAGTAAGTCAGTTCTACCACCCACTGCTGACCCTACCCTATTTCCCTTCAAAGTCAGAACCATATCTTATTTACTTTTAATAAAATTGTAATTTTTTAATGCCATAATTATTATTTTAATCCGAGAGCTAAGGCTGATTTCATGATTATTAATCTTCAGCAGGGAGCTCTTCACTTAACACCCAAATTTAAGATAAATAATGTAAGTTTTACCACTAATATGTTGATTATAATGGAATATGGTTATGTTAATATTATTTTATTTTATTTCAGAATATCTCTAAAAGTATTCTACATGATGCGGTTAGGGAGACCATATACATTTTTTGCCTTATAAACCATAAGAGGTTTCATGAGTACAGTGTTCTGGTATATTTTAATTCTTTTCTGTTTACTTCTATTGCCAGCAGTGTTTAAAATATCGTAAATGGCTACCTTGTTTAATAAATGTGGAATTACTTATATAAATATATTTTCGAATCTTACATTAATATTTCAAAAGGGGTTAGATTTTAATGTTTTCTTATTACAAATTTAGCCAAAATGACATTTTGTCTCTCTTAACCTGGTCAGTTTAATATTTGCTATTTAATTTCAAAGTTTTGACACAAAGACACCATTATTTATTGCTAAACATTTATTATAGGGTGCATTTGGACTAAAATTGTTACTGTTCCGTACCTGGCCCCCTCCCTAGGTTGATAACAACTTTTTCGATATCCCATCCATCCCTCCTTCCTGCTGGCCTACATTTCATCCCCTTTTACCACCCTCTTTATTTTAACACCTAAATTATTCAATTAACTTTTTACGCAGTACATCTTTGATGTTTTCTTAGTCATGGTTCAATATCTCATTTGGAGGTGCTAAAGGAAATCAAACCTAGTTAGACATAGTAGAGAGGTATAAATTTTAAGGATAGCTTGGTGTGGTATTCTTTTAGAACCTGACAAGGAGGCTTTGCACCAAAGAAGCTTAAATGTGAAACGTTTATTATCCACAGTATATTTTTAGTGTTAATCAAATTTATATTAGGACATAAACTTGCCTGGTAGATCGTCTTTCAGTTTCTCTTTTGTCTTACCGTTTCTAAACTCTTTCCAACTCACTACTTATCACCTCTGTACTTCCCAATTTCCTACAATTCGCTTTGAAACCTCCTCCCCATCTATTTCAGTAAATCAGTTCTACCACCCACTGCTGACCCTACCCTATTTCCCTTCAAAGTCAGAACCATATCTTATTTACTTTTAATAAAATTGTAATTTTTTAATGCCATAATTATTATTTTAATCCGAGAGCTAAGGCTGATTTCATGATTATTAATCTTCAGCAGGGAGCTCTTCACTTAACACCCAAATTTAAGATAAATAATGTAAGTTTTACCACTAATATGTTGATTATAATGGAATATGGTTATGTTAATATTATTTTATTTTATTTCAGAATATCTCTAAAAGTATTCTACATGATGCGGTTAGGGAGACCATATACATTTTTTGCCTTATAAACCATAAGAGGTTTCATGAGTACAGTGTTCTGGTATATTTTAATTCTTTTCTGTTTACTTCTATTGCCAGCAGTGTTTAAAATATCGTAAATGGCTACCTTGTTTAATAAATGTGGAATTACTTATATAAATATATTTTCGAATCTTACATTAATATTTCAAAAGGGGTTAGATTTTAATGTTTTCTTATTACAAATTTAGCCAAAATGACATTTTGTCTCTCTTAACCTGGTCAGTTTAATATTTGCTATTTAATTTCAAAGTTTTGACACAAAGACACCATTATTTATTGCTAAACATTTATTATAGGGTGCATTTGGACTAAAATTGTTACTGTTCCGTACCTGGCCCCCTCCCTAGGTTGATAACAACTTTTTCGATATCCCATCCATCCCTCCTTCCTGCTGGCCTACATTTCATCCCCTTTTTCCACCCTCTTTATTTTAACACCTAAATTATTCAATTAACTTTTTACGCAGTACATCTTTGATGTTTTCTTAGTCATGGTTCAATATCTCATTTGGAGGTGCTAAAGGAAATCAAACCTAGTTAGACATAGTAGAGAGGTATAAATTTTAAGGATAGCTTGGTGTGGTATTCTTTTAGAACCTGACAAGGAGGCTTTGCACCAAAGAAGCTTAAATGTGAAACGTTTATTATCCACAGTATATTTTTAGTGTTAATCAAATTTATATTAGGACATAAACTGGCCTGGTAGATCGTCTTTCAGTTTCTCTTTTGTCTTACCGTTTCTAAACTCTTTCCAACTCACTACTTATCACCTCTGTACTTCCCAATTTCCTACAATTCGCTTTGAAACCTTCTCCCCATCTATTTCAGTAAGTCAGTTCTACCACCCACTGCTGACCCTACCCTATTTCCCTTCAAAGTCAGAACCATATCTTATTTACTTTTAATAAAATTGTAATTTTTTAATGCCATAATTATTATTTTAATCCGAGAGCTAAGGCTGATTTCATGATTATTAATCTTCAGCAGGGAGCTCTTCACTTAACACCCAAATTTAAGATAAATAATGTAAGTTTTACCACTAATATGTTGATTATAATGGAATATGGTTATGTTAATATTATTTTATTTTATTTCAGAATATCTCTAAAAGTATTCTACATGATGCGGTTAGGGAGACCATATACATTTTTTGCCTTATAAACCATAAGAGGTTTCATGAGTACAGTGTTCTGGTATATTTTAATTCTTTTCTGTTTACTTCTATTGCCAGCAGTGTTTAAAATATCGTAAATGGCTACCTTGTTTAATAAATGTGGAATTACTTATATAAATATATTTTCGAATCTTACATTAATATTTCAAAAGGGGTTAGATTTTAATGTTTTCTTATTACAAATTTAGCCAAAATGACATTTTGTCTCTCTTAACCTGGTCAGTTTAATATTTGCTATTTAATTTCAAAGTTTTGACACAAAGACACCATTATTTATTGCTATACATTTATTATAGGGTGCATTTGGACTAAAATTGTTACTGTTCCGTACCTGGCCCCCTCCCTAGGTTGATAACAACTTTTTCGATATCCCATCCATCCCTCCTTCCTGCTGGCCTACATTTCATCCCCTTTTACCACCCTCTTTATTTTAACACCTAAATTATTCAATTAACTTTTTACGCAGTACATCTTTGATGTTTTCTTAGTCATGGTTCAATATCTCATTTGGAGGTGCTAAAGGAAATCAAACCTAGTTAGACATAGTAGAGAGGTATAAATTTTAAGGATAGCTTGGTGTGGTATTCTTTTAGAACCTGACAAGGAGGCTTTGCACCAAAGAAGCTTAAATGTGAAACGTTTATTATCCACAGTATATTTTTAGTGTTAATCAAATTTATATTAGGACATAAACTTGCCTGGTAGATCGTCTTTCAGTTTCTCTTTTGTCTTACCGTTTCTAAACTCTTTCCAACTCACTACTTATCACCTCTGTACTTCCCAATTTCCTACAATTCGCTTTGAAACCTCCTCCCCATCTATTTCAGTAAATCAGTTCTACCACCCACTGCTGACCCTACCCTATTTCCCTTCAAAGTCAGAACCATATCTTATTTACTTTTAATAAAATTGTAATTTTTTAATGCCATAATTATTATTTTAATCCGAGAGCTAAGGCTGATTTCATGATTATTAATCTTCAGCAGGGAGCTCTTCACTTAACACCCAAATTTAAGATAAATAATGTAAGTTTTACCACTAATATGTTGATTATAATGGAATATGGTTATGTTAATATTATTTTATTTTATTTCAGAATATCTCTAAAAGTATTCTACATGATGCGGTTAGGGAGACCATATACATTTTTTGCCTTATAAACCATAAGAGGTTTCATGAGTACAGTGTTCTGGTATATTTTAATTCTTTTCTGTTTACTTCTATTGCCAGCAGTGTTTAAAATATCGTAAATGGCTACCTTGTTTAATAAATGTGGAATTACTTATATAAATATATTTTCGAATCTTACATTAATATTTCAAAAGGGGTTAGATTTTAATGTTTTCTTATTACAAATTTAGCCAAAATGACATTTTGTCTCTCTTAACCTGGTCAGTTTAATATTTGCTATTTAATTTCAAAGTTTTGACACAAAGACACCATTATTTATTGCTAAACATTTATTATAGGGTGCATTTGGACTAAAATTGTTACTGTTCCGTACCTGGCCCCCTCCCTAGGTTGATAACAACTTTTTCGATATCCCATCCATCCCTCCTTCCTGCTGGCCTACATTTCATCCCCTTTTTCCACCCTCTTTATTTTAACACCTAAATTATTCAATTAACTTTTTACGCAGTACATCTTTGATGTTTTCTTAGTCATGGTTCAATATCTCATTTGGAGGTGCTAAAGGAAATCAAACCTAGTTAGACATAGTAGAGAGGTATAAATTTTAAGGATAGCTTGGTGTGGTATTCTTTTAGAACCTGACAAGGAGGCTTTGCACCAAAGAAGCTTAAATGTGAAACGTTTATTATCCACAGTATATTTTTAGTGTTAATCAAATTTATATTAGGACATAAACTGGCCTGGTAGATCGTCTTTCAGTTTCTCTTTTGTCTTACCGTTTCTAAACTCTTTCCAACTCACTACTTATCACCTCTGTACTTCCCAATTTCCTACAATTCGCTTTGAAACCTTCTCCCCATCTATTTCAGTAAGTCAGTTCTACCACCCACTGCTGACCCTACCCTATTTCCCTTCAAAGTCAGAACCATATCTTATTTACTTTTAATAAAATTGTAATTTTTTAATGCCATAATTATTATTTTAATCCGAGAGCTAAGGCTGATTTCATGATTATTAATCTTCAGCAGGGAGCTCTTCACTTAACACCCAAATTTAAGATAAATAATGTAAGTTTTACCACTAATATGTTGATTATAATGGAATATGGTTATGTTAATATTATTTTATTTTATTTCAGAATATCTCTAAAAGTATTCTACATGATGCGGTTAGGGAGACCATATACATTTTTTGCCTTATAAACCATAAGAGGTTTCATGAGTACAGTGTTCTGGTATATTTTAATTCTTTTCTGTTTACTTCTATTGCCAGCAGTGTTTAAAATATCGTAAATGGCTACCTTGTTTAATAAATGTGGAATTACTTATATAAATATATTTTCGAATCTTACATTAATATTTCAAAAGGGGTTAGATTTTAATGTTTTCTTATTACAAATTTAGCCAAAATGACATTTTGTCTCTCTTAACCTGGTCAGTTTAATATTTGCTATTTAATTTCAAAGTTTTGACACAAAGACACCATTATTTATTGCTAAACATTTATTATAGGGTGCATTTGGACTAAAATTGTTACTGTTCCGTACCTGGCCCCCTCCCTAGGTTGATAACAACTTTTTCGATATCCCATCCATCCCTCCTTCCTGCTGGCCTACATTTCATCCCCTTTTACCACCCTCTTTATTTTAACACCTAAATTATTCAATTAACTTTTTACGCAGTACATCTTTGATGTTTTCTTAGTCATGGTTCAATATCTCATTTGGAGGTGCTAAAGGAAATCAAACCTAGTTAGACATAGTAGAGAGGTATAAATTTTAAGGATAGCTTGGTGTGGTATTCTTTTAGTACCTGACAATGAGGCTTTGCAATAAAGAAGCTTAAATGTGAAAAATTTATGATCTACCATATTTTTATTGTTAATTTAATTTATATTAGGCCATAAACTTACCTGGTAGATCATCTTTCGGTTTCTCTTTTGCCTTACCGCTTCTTAAACTCTTTCCAACTCACTACTTATCACCTCTGTACTTCCCAATTTCCTACAATTCGCTTTGAAACCTCCTCCCCATCTATTTCAGTAAATCAGTTCTACCACCCACTGCTGACCTTGCCCTATTTCCCTTCAAAGTCAGAACCATATCTTATTTACTTTTAATAAAATTGTAATTTTTTAATGCCATAATTATTATTTTAATCCGAGAGCTAAGGCTGATTTCATGATTATTAATCTTCAGCAGGGAGCTCTTCACTTAACACCCAAATTTAAAATAAATAATGTAAGTTTTACCACTAATATGTTGATTATAATGGAATATGGTTATGTTAATATTATTTTATTTTATTTCAGAATATCTCTAAAAGTATTCTACATGATGCGGTTAGGGAGACCATATACATTTTTTGCCTTATAAACCATAAGAGGTTTCATGAGTACAGTGTTCTGGTATATTTTAATTCTTTTCTGTTTACTTCTATTGCCAGCAGTGTTTAAAATATCGTAAATGGCTACCTTGTTTAATAAATGTGGAATTACTTATATAAATATATTTTCGAATCTTACATTAATATTTCAAAAGGGGTTAGATTTTAATGTTTTCTTATTACAAATTTAGCCAAAATGACATTTTGTCTCTCTTAACCTGGTCAGTTTAATATTTGCTATTTAATTTCAAAGTTTTGACACAAAGACACCATTATTTATTGCTAAACATTTATTATAGGGTGCATTTGGACTAAAATTGTTACTGTTCCGTACCTGGCCCCCTCCCTAGGTTGATAACAACTTTTTCGATATCCCATCCATCCCTCCTTCCTGCTGGCCTACATTTCATCCCCTTTTACCACCCTCTTTATTTTAACACCTAAATTATTCAATTAACTTTTTACGCAGTACATCTTTGATGTTTTCTTAGTCATGGTTCAATATCTCATTTGGAGGTGCTAAAGGAAATCAAACCTAGTTAGACATAGTAGAGAGGTATAAATTTTAAGGATAGCTTGGTGTGGTATTCTTTTAGAACCTGACAAGGAGGCTTTGCACCAAAGAAGCTTAAATGTGAAACGTTTATTATCCACAGTATATTTTTAGTGTTAATCAAATTTATATTAGGACATAAACTGGCCTGGTAGATCGTCTTTCAGTTTCTCTTTTGTCTTACCGTTTCTAAACTCTTTCCAACTCACTACTTATCACCTCTGTACTTCCCAATTTCCTACAATTCGCTTTGAAACCTCCTCCCCATCTATTTCAGTAAATCAGTTCTACCACCCACTGCTGACCCTACCCTATTTCCCTTCAAAGTCAGAACCATATCTTATTTACTTTTAATAGAATTGTAATTTTTTAATGCCATAATTATTATTTTAATCCGAGAGCTAAGGCTGATTTCATGATTATTAATCTTCAGCAGGGAGCTCTTCACTTAACACCCAAATTTAAGATAAATAATGTAAGTTTTACCACTAATATGTTGATTATAATGGAATATGGTTATGTTAATATTATTTTATTTTATTTCAGAATATCTCTAAAAGTATTCTACATGATGCGGTTAGGGAGACCATATACATTTTTTGCCTTATAAACCATAAGAGGTTTCATGAGTACAGTGTTCTGGTATATTTTAATTCTTTTCTGTTTACTTCTATTGCCAGCAGTGTTTAAAATATCGTAAATGGCTACCTTGTTTAATAAATGTGGAATTACTTATATAAATATATTTTCGAATCTTACATTAATATTTCAAAAGGGGTTAGATTTTAATGTTTTCTTATTACAAATTTAGCCAAAATGACATTTTGTCTCTCTTAACCTGGTCAGTTTAATATTTGCTATTTAATTTCAAAGTTTTGACACAAAGACACCATTATTTATTGCTAAACATTTATTATAGGGTGCATTTGGACTAAAATTGTTACTGTTCCGTACCTGGCCCCCTCCCTAGGTTGATAACAACTTTTTCGATATCCCATCCATCCCTCCTTCCTGCTGGCCTACATTTCATCCCCTTTTACCACCCTCTTTATTTTAACACCTAAATTATTCAATTAACTTTTTACGCAGTACATCTTTGATGTTTTCTTAGTCATGGTTCAATATCTCATTTGGAGGTGCTAAAGGAAATCAAACCTAGTTAGACATAGTAGAGAGGTATAAATTTTAAGGATAGCTTGGTGTGGTATTCTTTTAGAACCTGACAAGGAGGCTTTGCACCAAAGAAGCTTAAATGTGAAACGTTTATTATCCACAGTATATTTTTAGTGTTAATCAAATTTATATTAGGACATAAACTTGCCTGGTAGATCGTCTTTCAGTTTCTCTTTTGTCTTACCGTTTCTAAACTCTTTCCAACTCACTACTTATCACCTCTGTACTTCCCAATTTCCTACAATTCGCTTTGAAACCTCCTCCCCATCTATTTCAGTAAATCAGTTCTACCACCCACTGCTGACCTTACCCTATTTCCCTTCAAAGTCAGAACCATATCTTATTTACTTTTAATAATATTGTAATTTTTTAATGCCATAATTATTATTTTAATCCGAGAGCTAAGGCTGATTTCATGATTATTAATCTTCAGCAGGGAGCTCTTCACTTAACACCCAAATTTAAGATAAATAATGTAAGTTTTACCACTAATATGTTGATTATAATGGAATATGGTTATGTTAATATTATTTTATTTTATTTCAGAATATCTCTAAAAGTATTCTACATGATGCGGTTAGGGAGACCATATACATTTTTTGCCTTATAAACCATAAGAGGTTTCATGAGTACAGTGTTCTGGTATATTTTAATTCTTTTCTGTTTACTTCTATTGCCAGCAGTGTTTAAAATATCGTAAATGGCTACCTTGTTTAATAAATGTGGAATTACTTATATAAATATATTTTCGAATCTTACATTAATATTTCAAAAGGGGTTAGATTTTAATGTTTTCTTATTACAAATTTAGCCAAAATGACATTTTGTCTCTCTCAACCTGGTCAGTTTAATATTTGCTATTTAATTTCAAAGTTTTGACACAAAGACACCATTATTTATTGCTAAACATTTATTATAGGGTGCATTTGGACTAAAATTGTTACTGTTCCGTACCTGGCCCCCTCCCTAGGTTGATAACAACTTTTTCGATATCCCATCCATCCCTCCTTCCTGCTGGCCTACATTTCATCCCCTTTTTCCACCCTCTTTATTTTATCACCTAAATTATTCAATTAACTTTTTACGCAGTACATCTTTGATGTTTTCTTAGTCATGGTTCAATATCTCATTTGGAGGTGCTAAAGGAAATCAAACCTAGTTAGACATAGTAGAGAGGTATAAATTTTAAGGATAGCTTGGTGTGGTATTCTTTTAGAACCTGACAAGGAGGCTTTGCACCAAAGAAGCTTAAATGTGAAACGTTTATTATCCACAGTATATTTTTAGTGTTAATCAAATTTATATTAGGACATAAACTGGCCTGGTAGATCGTCTTTCAGTTTCTCTTTTGTCTTACCGTTTCTAAACTCTTTCCAACTCACTACTTATCACCTCTGTACTTCCCAATTTCCTACAATTCGCTTTGAAACCTCCTCCCCATCTATTTCAGTAAATCAGTTCTACCACCCACTGCTGACCCTACCCTATTTCCCTTCAAAGTCAGAACCATATCTTATTTACTTTTAATAAAATTGTAATTTTTTAATGCCATAATTATTATTTTAATCCGAGAGCTAAGGCTGATTTCATGATTATTAATCTTCAGCAGGGAGCTCTTCACTTAACACCCAAATTTAAGATAAATAATGTAAGTTTTACCACTAATATGTTGATTATAATGGAATATGGTTTTGTTAATATTATTTTATTTTATTTCAGAATATCTCTAAAAGTATTCTACATGATGCGGTTAGGGAGACCATATACATTTTTTGCCTTATAAACCATAAGAGGTTTCATGAGTACAGTGTTCTGGTATATTTTAATTCTTTTCTGTTTACTTCTATTGCCAGCAGTGTTTAAAATATCGTAAATGGCTACCTTGTTTAATAAATGTGGAATTACTTATATAAATATATTTTCGAATCTTACATTAATATTTCAAAAGGGGTTAGATTTTAATGTTTTCTTATTACAAATTTAGCCAAAATGACATTTTGTCTCTCTCGACCTGGTCAGTTTAATATTTGCTATTTAATTTCAAAGTTTTGACACAAAGACACCATTATTTATTGCTAAACATTTATTATAGGGTGCATTTGGACTAAAATTGTTACTGTTCCGTACCTGGCCCCCTCCCTAGGTTGATAACAACTTTTTCGATATCCCATCCATCCCTCCTTCCTGCTGGCCTACATTTCATCCCCTTTTACCACCCTCTTTATTTTAACACCTAAATTATTCAATTAACTTTTTACGCAGTACATCTTTGATGTTTTCTTAGTCATGGTTCAATATCTCATTTGGAGGTGCTAAAGGAAATCAAACCTAGTTAGACATAGTAGAGAGGTATAAATTTTAAGGATAGCTTGGTGTGGTATTCTTTTAGTACCTGACAATGAGGCTTTGCAATAAAGAAGCTTAAATATGAAAAATTTATGATCTACCATATTTTTATTGTTAATTTAATTTATATTAGGCCATAAACTTACCTGGTAGATCATCTTTCGGTTTCTCTTTTGCCTTACCGCTTCTTAAACTCTTTCCAACTCACTACTTATCACCTCTGTACTTCCCAATTTCCTACAATTCGCTTTGAAACCTCCTCCCCATCTATTTCAGTAAATCAGTTCTACCACCCACTGCTGACCCTACCCTATTTCCCTTCAAAGTCAGAACCATATCTTATTTACTTTTAATAAAATTGTAATTTTTTAATGCCATAATTATTATTTTAATCCGAGAGCTAAGGCTGATTTCATGATTATTAATCTTCAGCAGGGAGCTCTTCACTTAACACCCAAATTTAAAATAAATAATGTAAGTTTTACCACTAATATGTTGATTATAATGGAATATGGTTATGTTAATATTATTTTATTTTATTTCAGAATATCTCTAAAAGTATTCTACATGATGCGGTTAGGGATACCATATACATTTTTTGCCTTATAAACCATAAGAGGTTTCATGAGTACAGTGTTCTGGTATATTTTAATTCTTTTCTGTTTACTTCTATTGCCAGCAGTCTTTAAAATATCGTAAATGGCTACCTTGTTTAATAAATGTGGAATTACTTATATAAATATATTTTCGAATCTTACATTAATATTTCAAAAGGGGTTAGATTTTAATGTTTTCTTATTACAAATTTAGCCAAAATGACATTTTGTCTCTCTTAACCTGGTCAGTTTAATATTTGCTATTTAATTTCAAAGTTTTGACACAAAGACACCATTATTTATTGCTAAACATTTATTATAGGGTGCATTTGGACTAAAATTGTTACTGTTCCGTACCTGACCCCCTCCCTAGGTTGATAACAACTTTTTCGATATCCCATCCATCCCTCCTTCCTGCTGGCCTACATTTCATCCCCTTTTTCCACCCTCTTTATTTTAACACCTAAATTATTCAATTAACTTTTTACGCAGTACATCTTTGATGTTTTCTTAGTCATGGTTCAATATCTCATTTGGAGGTGCTAAAGGAAATCAAACCTAGTTAGACATAGTAGAGAGGTATAAATTTTAAGGATAGCTTGGTGTGGTATTCTTTTAGAACCTGACAAGGAGGCTTTGCACCAAAGAAGCTTAAATGTGAAACGTTTATTATCCACAGTATATTTTTAGTGTTAATCAAATTTATATTAGGACATAAACTGGCCTGGTAGATCGTCTTTCAGTTTCTCTTTTGTCTTACCGTTTCTAAACTCTTTCCAACTCACTACTTATCACCTCTGTACTTCCCAATTTCCTACAATTCGCTTTGAAACCTCCTCCCCATCTATTTCAGTAAATCAGTTCTACCACCCACTGCTGACCCTACCCTATTTCCCTTCAAAGTCAGAACCATATCTTATTTACTTTTAATAAAATTGTAATTTTTTAATGCCATAATTATTATTTTAATCCGAGAGCTAAGGCTGATTTCATGATTATTAATCTTCAGCAGGGAGCTCTTCACTTAACACCCAAATTTAAGATAAATAATGTAAGTTTTACCACTAATATGTTGATTATAATGGAATATGGTTTTGTTAATATTATTTTATTTTATTTCAGAATATCTCTAAAAGTATTCTACATGATGCGGTTAGGGAGACCATATACATTTTTTGCCTTATAAACCATAAGAGGTTTCATGAGTACAGTGTTCTGGTATATTTTAATTCTTTTCTGTTTACTTCTATTGCCAGCAGTGTTTAAAATATCGTAAATGGCTACCTTGTTTAATAAATGTGGAATTACTTATATAAATATATTTTCGAATCTTACATTAATATTTCAAAAGGGGTTAGATTTTAATGTTTTCTTATTACAAATTTAGCCAAAATGACATTTTGTCTCTCTTAACCTGGTCAGTTTAATATTTGCTATTTAATTTCAAAGTTTTGACACAAAGACACCATTATTTATTGCTAAACATTTATTATAGGGTGCATTTGGACTAAAATTGTTACTGTTCCGTACCTGGCCCCCTCCCTAGGTTGATAACAACTTTTTCGATATCCCATCCATCCCTCCTTCCTGCCTACATTTCATCCCCTTTTACCACTCTCTTTATTTTAACACCTAAATTATTCAATTAACTTTTTACGCAGTACATCTTTGATGTTTTCTTAGTCATGGTTCAATATCTCATTTGGAGGTGCTAAAGGAAATCAAACCTAGTTAGACATAGTAGAGAGGTATAAATTTTAAGGATAGCTTGGTGTGGTATTCTTTTAGAACCTGACAAGGAGGCTTTGCACCAAAGAAGCTTAAATGTGAAACGTTTATTACCCACAGTATATTTTTAGTGTTAATCAAATTTATATTAGGACATAAACTTGCCTGGTAGATCGTCTTTCAGTTTCTCTTTTGTCTTACCGTTTCTAAACTCTTTCCAACTCACTACTTATCACCTCTGTACTTCCCAATTTCCTACAATTCGCTTTGAAACCTCCTCCCCATCTATTTCAGTAAATCAGTTCTACCACCCACTGCTGACCCTACCCTATTTCCCTTCAAAGTCAGAACCATATCTTATTTACTTTTAATAAAATTGTAATTTTTTAATGCCATAATTATTATTTTAATCCGAGAGCTAAGGCTGATTTCATGATTATTAATCTTCAGCAGGGAGCTCTTCACTTAACACCCAAATTTAAGATAAATAATGTAAGTTTTACCACTAATATGTTGATTATAATGGAATATGGTTATGTTAATATTATTTTATTTTATTTCAGAATATCTCTAAAAGTATTCTACATGATGCGGTTAGGGAGACCATATACATTTTTTGCCTTATAAACCATAAGAGGTTTCATGAGTACAGTGTTCTGGTATATTTTAATTCTTTTCTGTTTACTTCTATTGCCAGCAGTGTTTAAAATATCGTAAATGGCTACCTTGTTTAATAAATGTGGAATTACTTATATAAATATATTTTCGAATCTTACATTAATATTTCAAAAGGGGTTAGATTTTAATGTTTTCTTATTACAAATTTAGCCAAAATGACATTTTGTCTCTCTTAACCTGGTCAGTTTAATATTTGCTATTTAATTTCAAAGTTTTGACACAAAGACACCATTATTTATTGCTAAACATTTATTATAGGGTGCATTTGGACTAAAATTGTTACTGTTCCGTACCTGGCCCCCTCCCTAGGTTGATAACAACTTTTTCGATATCCCATCCATCCCTCCTTCCTGCTGGCCTACATTTCATCCCCTTTTTCCACCCTCTTTATTTTAACACCTAAATTATTCAATTAACTTTTTACGCAGTACATCTTTGATGTTTTCTTAGTCATGGTTCAATATCTCATTTGGAGGTGCTAAAGGAAATCAAACCTAGTTAGACATAGTAGAGAGGTATAAATTTTAAGGATAGCTTGGTGTGGTATTCTTTTAGAACCTGACAAGGAGGCTTTGCACCAAAGAAGCTTAAATGTGAAACGTTTATTATCCACAGTATATTTTTAGTGTTAATCAAATTTATATTAGGACATAAACTGGCCTGGTAGATCGTCTTTCAGTTTCTCTTTTGTCTTACCGTTTCTAAACTCTTTCCACTTCCCTTCCAGCTCACTACTTATCACCTCTGTACTTCCCAATTTCCTACAATTCACTTCCAAATCCCCTCCTCACTCTATTTCCTTCCAGCATCAGGTCTATTTCTTTCTTACTTTCAATGAAATTGTAATTATTTAATGTCATATTTATTATTTTAATCTATGCCACATTTAATGATTATTAAGCAGAGAACTCTTCACATTACACCTAAATTTTATTTAAAAATAAAAAAGTAAGTTTTACTACTAATATGTTAAATATAATGGAATATTGTTAAGTTAATATTATGTTATTTTATTTCATAATTTCTCTAAAAGTATTCTACATGAGGCGGATAGCGAGAGTATATCCATTTTTTGGCCTTATAAAGCATAAGGGGCTACGTGACTACTGTATTCTGGTATATTTAAATTTTTTCTATTTATTTTATTGCCAGCAGTGTTTAAAGTACCTTAATTTTCTACCTTGTTTCATAAATAGTGGAATTACTTATATAACTATATTTTCGAATCTTATAGTGATATTTCAAAAAGTGTTAGATTTTAATGGTTTTTTTTTACAAATTTAGTCAAAAAGACATTTTGTCTCTCTCGGTCTGGTCAGCTTAATATTTGCTATTTAATTTCTAAGCATGGAATCGATATCCCATCCATCCCCTCTTCCTAGTACCCTACGTTTCATTCCCTCTTACCACCCTCTATATTTTAACAACTAAATTATTCAATTAACTTTTTACGCAGTACATCTTTGATGTTTTATTACAGTGTTTTAAATATCTTAAATGGCTACCTCGTTTAATAAATCGTGGAATCACTTATAACAATATATTTTGGATCTTACACTAATATTTCAAAAGGAGTTAGATTTTAATTTTTTTTTTTTACAAACTTAGACAAAGAGACATTTTGTCTCTCTCGATATGGTAAGCTTAATGTTTGCTATTTAATTCATTTAATTTTTCAGCATAACAGAAAGGCACGATTATTTAATGCATAACATTTATTATAGAGTACATCTGGACTAAAATTTTTACCGTTCCGTATCTGAACCCCTCCAAATGTTTTTAATAACTTTTCCCATATTCAATCCATCCTCCCTTCCAACTGTCCTACATTTCATCCTCTCTTACCACCCTCTTTATTTTAACACCTAAATTATACAATTAACTTTTTATGCAGTATGTATTTGATTTTTTATAAGTCATCCTTCAATATCTCATTTGCAAGTGTAAAAAAGAAATCAAACCAAGTTAGATATAGTAGAGAGGTATAAATTCAGTTTCTCTTTTGACTTACAATTCCTCAAACTCTTTCCAACTCACTACTTTTCACTTCTATACATACAGATTTCCAACGATTCACTTCCAAACTCTCTCCACAGCTATTTCTCTTAATCAGTTCTTTCACCCTCTGGCTGATCCCACAAGTCTTCCTTCTAACATCAGAGCCATTTCTTATTTACTTTTTATAAAATAGTAATTATTTAATATCATATTTATAAGTTTAATTCGAGAGCTTAGTAAGATTTAGAGATTGTTAATCTCTTCCCTTTACAACCAATTTTGTTACATCATACAGTTGCTCTTTTGACTTATCGTCTCTCAAACTCTTTCGAACTCACTACTTATCACTTCAATACTTACCAATTTCCTAGAACTCACTTGCAAAGCTCCTCCACTGCTTTTTCAGTTCTATCACCCGCAGCCAATTTTTGTTATAAAATAATAAAAAAAAATTAAGTAAGTTTTACCTCTGATAGGTTAATTATAATGGAATATTGTAATACTAATATCATTTTATTTTATTGCAGAATTCCTTTAACAGTATTTTACATGACACGGATGATAAGAGGTTATATATTTTGTAATGGTAAATAATAAAAAAATTACAATGAATTCATTATATAATTACCTAAACAATAATTTTATTCCATGTAGGTATAATATCGAAATATTTGTTATTATATTTATCAACTAAAATAATAAAAAATTTCTGACATTAGCTAAGTTCACTCATGAATGTGTTTAATAACTTTGCTAAGCTGTATATGAAAGAGATGCAGCTATGTAAGTACTGCACTACGATAATATTTTTTTAATATTTATTTCTATTGCCTCCTCCCCAATGTCTGTACCAACATTTTCAAATTCCCCATATTTGTTGAATATCTATTCTCATATTCCATCCTCCCTTCTAATCGTCCAACAGTTTATCACTTCTTCCCACCCTCTTTGTTTTGACTCCTAAATTAAAAAATTAACGTTTTACCCGGTACGTTTTTGATTTTTTATTAGTCAGGATGCAATTTCTCATGCGCAAGTGCAAAAGGAAATCAAAACAAGTTAGATATAGTAGAGAGGTATAAATTTTAATTATGACTTGGTGTGGTATTCCTTTGGCACCTGACAATGAGGCTTTGTACCATAGACGCTTACATTTAAAAATTTTATGATCCATCTCATTTTTTTACTGGTAATTTATATTTAAATTAGGCCAAAACTTATCTGGTAGGTCATCTTTCAGTTCCTCTTTTGACTTACTTTTGATTATTGAATAACTATATTTTGAATCTTACAATAATATTTCAAAAGGGATTAGATTTCAATGTTTTTTTTACATATTTAATTAAAGAGACATTTTGTTTCTTTCTCTCTGGTCAATATATTGTTTGCTATTTAATTTCTTAGTATTAACAGAAAGGCCCTATTACTTATTGGTTAACATTTGTTATAGGGTACATTTGGACTAAAATTTTGACTGTTCCGTATCTAACCTCCTCCCAATGTTTGTAACAACTTTTCCGATTTCTCTATTCTTTTTGACCATCCATTCCCACTTTCTATCATTCCTTCCAACTACTCGACATTTCATCCCCTCTTACCACCCTCTTTATTTTAACACCCTAATTATACAATTAACTTTTTACCCAGTACATATTTGATATTTTATTAGTCATGGTTCAATATCTCATGTGCAAGTGTAAAAAGGAAATCAAACCAAGTTAGCTATAGTAGAGAGGTATAAATTTTAAGGATAACTTGGTTTGATGTTCCTTTGGCACCTGGCAATGAGGCTTTGTACCAAAGACGCTTAAATGTGAAAAATTTATGACCTTCCATATATTTTTTACTGTTAATTTAAATTTACATTAGACCCAAAACTTGCCTGGTAGGCTATCTTTCAGTTTCTCTTTTACCTTACCGTTTCTGATACTCTTTCTACCTCCCTTCCAACTCACTACTTATCACTTCTATACTGGGTGATACCACAGTGGGTGGTAGACTGGTAGACCCTACTCTATTTTCATCAATATCAGCACCATCTTTTAATAAAATGTAATTATTTAATATCATATTTGTTATTTTAATATGAGAGCTAAGGCAGATTTCATGATTATTCATCTTCGGCAGAAAACCCTTCACATTACACCCAAATTTTATCACAAAATAATAAAAGAAAAAATTAAGTTTTACCTTAGGCCAAAAACTTAACCCATAGTCATCTTTCATTTCCTGTTTTACCTTACACTTTCGACCTTCCTTCCAACCCCATACTTATTAATTTTTTAATTACACACTTCTGAAAACTTACTTCCGAACCCTCTCCACATCCATTTTGACCAATCAGTTTTATTCAATTTTTCTTTTTATCTCACTACTTCTGATTCCCCTCCTTTTAACCCCAACATCTGAACATGCTCAGAATTATTTTAAATTAAATTGTAATTATTTGATACTTTAATGTGAGAGGTAAAGCAGATCTTCCTACGACAGATAACAGAATCTTGCAAAATTTTTAACTGAAAAAAAAGTTAATGATTTAAATTATTAAATTTATATTAATTAAAGTAAAATAAGTATTCCAATGTAAGAATTTAAAACTTAGGAATCATTGAAGTAGTCCCAGAGGATCTTTTCAGAAAAAGGTGTTGGAAGAAAAAAGTAAGTATTCTGCCATGGAAATTATAACATGACCAATCAACAGTCAAGAAATAAAACCATTATAAAAGTTATAATTATAAAACCACACACTATCATAAAAAAAGAGTTAATATCTGTAAATTCTTTACATCAATCATTAAACATACAAATTTAGGTATAAAGTACCTATTGTAAAAAAAAAAAAAAAAAATTTAATTTTTAATATGTTTAACAAATATTGGAAAATTATCAGATCAATATTATCATTTTACCTCATAATTTCTTTTTAAGTTTTCTTCCCATGACAGATAATAGAATCTTACAAAATTTTTAATTGAAAAAATAATTAAATTGGGTGGTTCAAATAATTTGAAATAATTAAAGTAAAATAAATATTCCAAAGAAAAAATTAAAAGCTTAGGAATCATTGACAGAGTCCTCTGAAAAGTTGTTGGAGGAAAGAAGTTATAACATGACCAATCAACAGTCACAGAATAATTCCATTATAAAAGTTATAAGAATAAAGCCATACACTGTCATAAAAAAAGAGACATTATAAGGAAATTCTTTATGAGGCTAAGTGAACCCCCTTATCTCAACAAACACAACATTTTAAAATAAAATAAAAAATATCATTTTTAGTATGTAATTTTATTTCGTAATATTAGAATATTGTTATGCTAATATTTTTATTGTCTCTTAATTTTTTTAATGTTATTTGCATATGGCATATAAAAAAACCTTATTAATTTTTAATTGTAACTTATAAAAATAAAACCATACACTATCATAAAAGACAGGTAACATATGTATATTCTTTAAAAGATAAAGAGAAACTCCCCCTCATTACCATATAACAAATACATCTTCATAAAAAAAAATTATTTTTAGTATTTTATTTTATGATATTAGAATGTTATGTTAATATTATTTTTAGTACATTTTAATGTTTTTTTCTTATGACTTAAAAAACCTTATCAAATTTTTAATTATAAGTAATAAAATTAAATTGAATTAATCATAAAATTAAAATTTTATAACAGGTAGGTATAATCTCAAAATATTATTTTTTAAACAATAATTATAAGATCCTTCAGATATTAGGTAAGTACACTCGTTAAGGTGTTGAGTTACATTGGTATCTTTCAGTTAGCTGCATATGAAACAGAAGTAGCAATGTGAGTACAGTATTATTGTTTGTTTTATTACCTTTATTTCAATATCATAAAATTACAAATATCATAAAATTACAATTTTATAAAAGGTACGTATAATTTCAAAATATTTTTTTTTAAACACAAAACAGAGTTTTAAATGGCTGCCTCCTTTAATAAATCATGAAATCACTTATATAACGTTATTCAATTCAATTATTTTGTAAATATAACAGTACAGCACTATTGATTAATGTTTAACATTCGTTATAGAGCACATATATCTCAACTAAGATTCTGATATCCCTATTTCTGCAAACACTTTTCCGATTTCTCCATATTTTTTGACCAACCATCCTACTTTCCATTCTATCCCCTTTTTCCACCCTCCCGCTCTCCATTCCTAAATTAAACAATTGCTTTTTTAGACAGTCAATTATTGGCTTTTATTAGTCATGGTTCAGCATCTCAGAGGCAAGTGCTAAAGGATATCAAACCAAGTTGGATATAGTAGAGAGGTATAAATTATATGGGCATCTTGGTATGGTATCCTATTGGCACCTGACAATGAGGCTTTGTAGCAAAGATGCTCAACTTTGAAAAGTTTATGATCTACCATTTCTGTTGTAATGTTAATTTAAATTTACTTTAGGTCAAAAACATACACAGTAGATCATCTTTCATTTCCTCTTTTACCTTACACTTTCCAACCCTCTACTCATTACTTTTTTAATTATGCACTTCTCACAATTCACTTCCGAACCCCCACTATGCCTATTATGGCCTATCAGTTCTATTAATTTTTTCTTTTGATCCTACTACATCTGAACATGCTCAGAATTATTTTAAATTAAATTGTAATTATTTGGTATTAGATTTATTATTTTAATATGGGAAATAAGGCAGATTCACCAGCGAACGCTCATTACACACACAAATTTAGTTAAGTATTTAAATTAAAATTATTATTTATATAAAGTACTTAATAAAATTATTTTAACTTATTAATATGTCAGTTATATTAGAAAATTATTAGGTCAATATTATTATTTTATCTCATAATTTATTTTGAAGTTATCTTATATATTTTTTAATTAAAAATAAAATGAAATTATATTATATTCAAAATAAATTTGAATGATTTATATAATTTAAAATAATTAAAGTAAAATAAGTATTCCAAATTGAGGATTAAAAGCTTTGGTATCGTTGACGGAGTACTCTGAAAAATTTATGGAGAAAAGAAGTAAGTATTCCGCCATAGAAATTATTACGCTGGACCGATCAACAACTACCAAATAAAAGTTATAAGCATAAAACCATGCACTATCATAAAAAAAAAAAAAAATACAATTATGTAAATTCTGTAAGAGATTAAGCTAACTCCCTTCATCACAACAAACGTAATTTTTATAAAGCAAAATAAAAATATTTTTAGAATGTAATTTTATTTTATAATATTGTTATGTTGATATTATTTTTATTACCTCTTAATTTCATTTTCATCTGACAAAAAAAAAACTTTTTAATTGTAAATAATAGTAAAATTACATTGAATTCATCATAAAATTAAAAATTTGTAATAGGTAGGTATAATTTCAAAAATCTTTTTTTTAAACACAAATATTACATCCTTTAGACAGTATTATTATAAGAGGGGCAGGTCTCACTTTAATATTTTTGGTAGTTAAAACAGTATTAATTGTTTTTAAAGAATTCATTCATTTCTATTATTAAGAAGTCAATTCATTTGTTATTTTTGGTTAGGTCTAATTACTATTTGTTATTCAATTCAATTATTTTGTAAATATGACACTATTGATTAATGCTTGACATTCATTATAGAGCACCTACATTTGCACTACAATTCTGATATCCCCATATCCGACCTCCCACACTTTTCCGATTTTCCTATCCATCCCTCTTTTTTTTCACCTTCTTTTCAAACCTCCTACTTATCACTTCTTTGCTTGACTACTAATAATTCACTTTGATCCCTCCTCCACACCCATTCTGACCAATCAGGTCTGGTCCCTATTGTGGACCCTACTCTATTCCTTATCTTCCCATTTTGTACCCAACATCTTCATACTTACCTATGTTTTCATAGGTCTATGATTTAGAACACTCGACTATCATGAGGGGTTGTAACATCTTAACCAGCTCAGAGTTATTTTAAATTAATTTGTAACTTTTTGGTATTACATTTATTATTTTAATGTGAGATAAGGCAGATTTCCACTCTTTCGCTGTGAACCTTCTCATTACATTACACATTTTTTTATTTTATTTTTAGTGTGATAGTAATATTGGAATACTTTTATATTAATGTTAGTTTTTTTACTTCAGAATTTCTTTTAATGTTATTTTCATATGAGGGATAGCAAAGCTTATCAAATGTTTAATTGTAAACAATAATAACATTATATTGAAATCAAGATAAAATTACTTAAATTATAATTTTTACAGGTTGGTATAATTTCAAAATATTTGTTATTATCCTTAGACATATAAATTATAAGAATCTTCTGACATTTGTTAGGTATCCTCATGAGAGCATTAAGTAACCTTAGTGACCAACATATAAAACTTTATTGTTCATTTATTTATTAAAAAATAATGATTCAATGTTTCCATTTAATTAACAATGCTAAAAGTGTATGATTTATATATTTGGAAAATCGGAAATAGTTAAAATAAAATACATATTACAAAGTAAATATTAAAAGCTTAGGAAGGGTCGAGGGAGGCCTCTGAAAAGATGCAGTAGGAATGAAGTAAGTACTGTGCTAAGGAAAATATAATTTCAGACCAATCCACAGCAAATGAATAAAAACAGTATAAAAAGATAAAACCACACATTACAGACAACAAAATAAAATAAAAAAGAGTAATGGCAAACCGACAACATGAAAATGATAAGAATTTTCAGACATTTGGTACGTACGCTAATGAAGGTGTGGAGAAACTATAGTTAGCTGGGTATAAAGCAGAAGGGGACATGTGAGTACTGCACTTTTATGTTTTATTATGGTTTATTTTAATGTCTATGGCAGATCCCTACAAATCATGAAATTGCTTGTTTGACAAAATTTGAAAACTTAATTTAAAAATTATAACAGCTTAAACAGTATTAAAGTTTAGAAATTTTAGTAAGAAGACAATTTGTTTTCTCTTTTTGATCAGTTCTAATTATTGTTTCCTATTAGATTGATTTAATAAATATAAAGAAATGACACTATTAATGCTTAACATTGATTATAAAGTATATCGATGGTTGATAAATTTAAGTGCGCATTAGTACTTTTGATCAGTAATATATTTTCGAGCAAAAGAAGATTTAAGATGTTTTTTAATATCTCAGGAATTTATCAATTCTCTTTGTTTTGTTATTTTATATTTGGTTATTATAACACTAGTGGATCAGATAGTTACTACACCACTCTTAGTGGTGTAATGCCCAAATTAGTTCTTACAACATCTGTAAAGTTGACAATCCTTATTTGGATTCCAATTCTAATCTGGCGATTTGTGTTACAACTTTTCCAATCTCCCCATACTTTTCAAAAGCCCTCCCTTCCGACCGCCCAAATACCATCTCCCCTTATTTTGATTACTTTTTTACTCAGTCTGTCATTGCCTGTTGATAGTCATGGTTCAACAGTCAAATGGGCGTGCTAAATGAAATCAAACCAAGTTAGGTATAGTAGAGAGGTTTAAATTTGAGAGATAACTTGGTTTGATATCCTGTTGAGGCTGTGCACCAAAGATTTTTAAATTTAAAATGTCCATAATGTTGGACTTCTGTTATAATGTTGAATTAAATTTATTTATGGCAAATAATGACCTTGGAAATTCCTCTCTCAGTTCCTATTTTACATCAAACTTTCTGACCCCTACTTTTCACTTCCTACTTATCCACCTCCAATAATTCACGTGGAATAAGCTAAAAATGTTCGTCTCCCATAGTATTTCAGATGCTCATTTGAAAGATAATTAAATTGTCTAAACATAACAAAGAAGATCATCTTAATCAGACCAATATTAGTGAAGATATGGTTTATTGGAAATTGTAATCATGTTTAGTTTTTAGAATAACTCGAACACTCTACATCTGGAACATTTCATAAGCTCATTTGAAAGATAATTAAATTGGCAAAATAATAATAAAATAATCTTATTCGAACCAATATTAGGGAAGATAAAAAAAACATTTTTTGTACTAGACTTTGCATCCAAAGAGGTAAGGAATGTCGCGAGGGGGCTTAGCAGTGATCATCGCTCCGGGCTAACAAATATTTTGATCAGTCGCTCATTCAGTGTTTTTCAAAGATTATCCATTTTTACAGGTGGATATCTCGGAAATTATAACAGATAGGAGCAAACTTATAGATAACAATTTGTAAGGAATTCGATATTCTTTTTTTTTTGCTTAGGAATATATTATGGTACACATTTTACGAATTATAAGTGAAAAACCGAAAAAAGGGACTTTAAACGTCCCCTCCACCTCCTGCCGTTCGGGAAATAGACTTTAATATACTTTGTTCAGGGGATATACCCCTACATACTCCTGTGATGTTAGGAACTATACGATTTAGTTCGTCTATTTTTCCAGTTTTGCCTCTGGCTAACTACTGACTATCGCTCCTATCCTCTCTAACATCTTACTCAGAGTACTTTTTGCCCATCTGTACTAGATCCAAGCACAATTTTCATAGATAATATGTACTTTTCATGTATTTAATGTGTATTTCATTAACTTTAGTAGCATGTATGGTCAAAAGTAGGGTAGCTTGGATAGTTTTTATGGAAATCAGAGTAAAGAGCCATAAATAGCTTTTTGCCACTTTTTATACTCTTTCAACGCGTTCTAGCGCCATGATTGATCGTATACATTTTTTTATAGTAAAAAAATGTAGAAATGTTGTCTACTTTAATTTTTTATAAGGTGATCTTCTCGAAAAAAGTTATTGTTTCCGAGATATTGGACAAAAAAAATTGAAGTATTTTGTAACAAAAAGAAGGCTCCGATCAAAATATTTGTCAGCAAAGCTCAGATACGTGTTCAGCGACACAAAAAACTGGTGTGAAGCAAAACAACTACAACAAAACTTTCCTCTATTTTTTCAAACATCGCAATATAAAATAAAAATGAAAATAAAGTAATATGTTCATAAATAATAATAAGGGATTTGTGGTAGGTTTGGTGGAGGGGGTGGGGGTGCATCCTCGACTGAGGGGGAGGGGGTTGCGTCGTTGACTAAAAGGGAGGTTGGCACCTCTGACTAGTTCTAATGGCGCATTGTACATCTAAAACATTATTTATAATACGTTTTAATTGATTGAACGTAAGCGAGGTCCTGTTTCAACTCGGCCGCCTATCTTTAATCCTGATTCAAGATGACGGTCGTTTAAATGGTTCATCAAAAATCTGTCTGTTTCGCAGTCAGCGCCCTCCCTATAGGTTGTTCTATTTTTTTTTTTTTTTATATGAATATTCCTTGAAGGGATTTGATTTCTGTTGACTAGCTGAGAGGAATCGTTTCCCCTGAAATTTATTGACCGAACCCAAGCGAGGTCCTGTTTTAACTGGACCGCTTGTCATTTAGCCTCTGACGGTTTCTTACGGGATTACGACCAAACGCGTAGTTCGGTCTTCTTCAAATTTAGTACAAATGTTCCTTGAAGTCAGGAAAAATGGCGTGTGTGTGGATTTTTATTTTTTAATTTCTATCCAAGATGGCGGTCGTTTTAATGGCTCCGTAATCTCGAAAATCTGTTTGTATAAAATAATTTTTAAAGGGATTGACATGGATGGTGAAGGGGAAACACAATTAGATAATTACAATGATTCTGAGGAGATTAAATTATTTTTTAATTAAAAAGAAATTGATCAATTCTGTAATGGAATTCTATAGTTGTGAATTATCTTTGATATTTCTAGTTTGAATCTTCCTGGTGATTATTACACCTCTTTCTGTTTTTCCAAATAAAATCTCTCTCTCACTCATCATTAATTAGAAGCAGTTCAGTTCAAGAAACAATATATTTTAACAGGAATTATGAAGTATTCAAGGTATGAATGAGATATAAGTTATGAAACGTTTTTATATATTGAATCAATATATGTGTTAATAATATTTGAGAGATAAATTAGTATTATTACATTTAAAACACTTTCTATATATTTAAAATCAAACAGACGGTTAGAAAAAGGAGAGGTGATCAGAAGACCGGATCGATTTAAAAGAGGTATACTATATAAACAAAAAGCTGCCTTTCTCGGTTTCGCGTGAAGACAATTCGATTATCGCTAATAGAGCCATCCCTTCCATTCTGCTCCAAAACATCTTTTCTCTCAATTAAAAACTGTCCTTCATGATTGTGATCAGTCGTTGCTTCACTGTACCGGTTTGTGATTATTATTTACATTACTTTTTAGTCCACATTGTTCATGTATAAAAGGATCATTATTATAAAATTTTCATTATTTGAATTATATTAATAAATAAGATACATATATCAAATAGCATTTACTACGATGGAGTTTATTAGTTACCAATATAGGACATAGTTTTCTTATTACTTGTTTTAATAAATATTTAAATATAGAAACTATTTTGTGGTCAGAAAATAATATATATTTTGTAGTACATAATATGTACGTAAATGAAATTTATACATATGCGTAATATACGCATATCGTTCTAGGTACATTTACAAAGCATTTCCTTTATTTAAAAAAAACAAACTAAAATTGACTAAATTAAAACCAGTATGGTTCTCACTTTCTCAATTATTTGCTTTGCTATTATTCATTTTTTAATAATTAAATGCGGTTGAAAATTAGAAATATGTAAGTATTGTTAGGCGAATAAAATCTATAACATTAAATATAGAACTGAATATTTAAAAAATAAAATTATTAAATGTAATTAGAAATAAATGAAAATTATGAGATTTAATTTCTTTTTTTTTAGATCAGTTAAAAAATCACGGCCCTCAGAATATCCACAACGACAGTATCTTTATTTAAAACTTTAATCTCGTTGTTAGAACATTAGTATATTTTACCTTAATTATTAGATATAACTTAATGAGAATTATATCATTACCTAACATTAAATATTGAACTGAATTTCTTTCTGGTCCTTACTGAATGAATTATAGATATAAGTTTTATCGTTCATTTCTCTCCTTGTGGGAAGCTCTTTTCTGTACAAGGAATGCAGGCAATGTCCGTCATTATATGCTAGAAATCTTTTCTCAGTTGATATACACCAAGATCCTATTTCATAATAAAGTACAAGTGCAAGTAGACTTTTGATTTACCAGGCATATGACACTGTGAAATGTTGAAACACCATAAAATTTAAATTTAAAATAGTTAATAACTATGTGTGTCATTTACCTAGTAAGTCATAGGTCTACTTGCACTTGTAATTTATTATGAAATAGGACCCAGATAGCATTTATTGATGGAATTTCTAAATGACCAATATATTATGTTCGTATATATTTTCGGTACAAGTACAGAGGAGCGGCGCATTTTTCATGTTGCAGTTTATTTAAAGGTTTTGTAAGGAAGTCCGCTGTCATATCTTCATTGGGAACATAGCTGACAGCAATGTTATTGTTTGAAACATGCTCTCGGACAAAATGATGTTTAATGTCAATGTGTTTTGAGCGTTAATTCACAATGTCATTTTTTGTTAATTTTATGGCACTTGTATTGTCACAGTGAACTGTTATGGCATTCTTCACTACATCGGGATCAATTTCAAAAATCAAATTTTTCAACCAAATTGCCTCCTGTGCAGCTAAAGACAAGCTCATATATTCTGCCTCACATGTTGATAATGCTATTGTCTTTTGTTTCTTACTACACCAAGAAACAGCAGACCCTTGAATTAAGAAGCAGCATCCGGTCACAGAAAATCTTCCATTATTTTTATTACCCCAATCAGCATCACAAAAACCAATAAGGTCTTGTGGATTTTGTCTACTGAATTCTAATTTGTAATCCAGGGTACCTTTAATGTATCTCAACAATCGTTTCACTGCACGCCAATGAATATCTTTATAGTCATTGTTAAATCTACTTAAAAAGCTTACAGCATAAGTGATATCTGGGCAAGAAACCTGAGATAAATAAAGCAGACTACCAATGGCCTCTTGATAGGGGATTCTGTTTAATTTTTCTTCATCTTCAACCTTATGCTTCTCTTGAGTGAAATCCATACCAGGTTCCATAGGTGTAGGAGCAGGTTTTGCCTCGTGCATGTTGAACCTTTTTAGTAATTTCAGAGCATAAGTTTTCTGTGATACACAAATTTTTCCAGATCGTTCATCTGTAGAAATTTCCATACCTAAGCCCTAAGCATTGTTTAGCTTCTCCTAAGTCTTTCATTTCAAAATTTTTATGGAGTTCTTGTTTCACTTTAGTTGTGAGTTCCTTATCATTTGAAAATATGAGTAGATCATCAACATAAAGAGCTATTATTAGGGTTTTACAGCTCCCTTTTAAATAATGTATGCAGGGATCAGCTTCTGACTGAGTAAACCCTAGGTCCAGCAGAACCTTTTTTATTCTTTTGTTCCAGCATCGTCCACTTTGCTTAAGTCCATAGATTGCTTTCTTCAGTTTCCAAACTTTTGAGCTATCTGTTTCGGTCATGAATTTTGAAGGTGGTGAGACATAGAGTTCTTTTTCCAGTTCACAACATCCATATGATCTATGTGAAGATCCTTTTTTGCTGCTAATGAGAGTAGGTATCTTACAGATGAATATTTTACTATGGGAGAAAATGTTTCTTCATAATCTCTCCCATAAATCTGAGAGCATCCTTTTATAACTAGGCGAGCCTTATGTATTTTGTCACCATCAGGTGTTTCTTTTATTTTCAAAACCCATTTATGTTTCAATAGTTTCGCATTTGCTGGTGGATCAACAACATCAAAACTATCATTGGTACAACTACAGAGGAGCGGCGCACTATCGGAAGAGTCTAGAGACTGAATCGAGTGTCGTCTCACTAGCGATCTCTGGGTCCATTCTTGTTAACTGCGTGCCTCCTTTTTTCAGCACTTTCTTATAAATTGGTTTTATGCTCACCGCTTAAAGCTGTTTCACAGTTTGCAAATTGATTCTTATTTGGATATAACTGTTTGTTGTTTTTTTTAAAGAAAAAAGTTACTTTTTATTGTAATGTACATAACATCTTCCCCTTTTTCACATAAGAATATAGGTATTTCACTTATTTTTATACAATTAAATAATAATTAATCAAGTAATGTTTTTTTTTAAATGATCTTCATAATTCAAGGCCATGATTAAAAAACATTTGTAATAATTAATTTCATTAATTTAGTTCTAATTTAATTATCTAAAAATAAGATAAATAAATATGTTCATAATTAAAAACCATAAAATTACCACTTTACTATCGCAATTGAATTTTTTAAATAATTAATTTAATTTTCTACTAAAATAAATACTGTTAATATTATCCATTATGATTATAAATGATTAAATTCATAATTAAAAAAACATGAAACTACCCATTAACTGTCATAAATAGGTGCAAACTAGAATCTAACAAGATTAAATCACAATGTGTGTAGCAACTCGGAATAAAATTTGTGTGACGTAACAAAGCGGGGTAAAATTTTTTTTTAGGGAGAGACAAAGTTGATATTCGTTTTTTGCACCTTCCAAAACTACTAAATACGAATTTTCATAGCAATCAAAAAATTGCTTGTAAAAACACAGCTTTAAGCGGTGAGCATAAAACCAAAATTATAAGAAAGTGTGAAAAAAGGATGTACGTAGTTAACAAGAATGGACCCAGAGATCGCTAGTGAGACGACACTCGATTCAGTCCCTAGACTCTTCTAATAGTGCGCCGCTCCTCTGTAGTTGTACCCTGTCATTTTTTATTAGGGACTTTATCTCTTTCTTCATGGCTTCTTCCCATTTGGTTTTTTCTGGCCCTCTTAAAGCTTCTGTGAGGTCAAGATTATTTTCATTTGATTGAGCTAAGTACAGCTCATGATCTGGCCAAATTTTTGGGATCTTTCTTCGTTGCGATCTTCTGAGTACTGGAGTATCTTCATCATTCTCAGGAGCCTCAAATCCAAAAAACGGTTCGTCATCTGATTCATGCACTAATTCCATGTTATTCTGATTTTAAAGTTGTGCTTCAACAACCTCTTCATCATCCTCCTCCAGGATCGAATTTCCAATTATTATTGTAGGAATTTCAGAAGTCTCTTCTTTAGACGAGTCTTCATTTGATAATGTACCAAAGGGTTTATTATTTATACCTCTAATGCTTTCAAGAAATTTGACATCCCTTGAAATAATAACACGTCTTGGGTTCTTCGGGTTGATAAGTCTGTAAGCCTTAGAATGGTCACTGTAACCAACAAAGATGCATTCTTCGCTTTTTGCATCTAGTTTGCCCCTATTTGCACTAGTGATTAATCTCATGGCTTTACATCCAAAGATTCTTAAATATCTCAGATTTACTTTTCTACCTGTCCAAGCTTCTTCTGGAGTCATTCCTTGAAGAGCTTTTGTAGGGCTTCTATTCTTCAGATGCACAGCAGTATTAACAGCTTCGCCCCAATATTTTCTATCTAAACTGGAATCCTCCAACATGGTTCTTGCTCTCTCATTAATGGACCTGTTGACTCTTTCAGAAGTTCCATTTTGACTTGGGGTATGTGGTGTTGATCGTTGGTGAATAATTCCATTTTCTCTTAGAAATTTATTGAATCTAAAATTTATATATTCCCCTCCATTGTCACTTCTAAATATCTTAATTTTTTCACTTACTTGATTTTCAACTAATTGCTTGAACTCTTTGAATATATCAAAGGCTTTATATTTGTTTTTCATTAGATAACAAAATGTTTTTCTTGTAAAATCATCAGTGAACGTAATAAGATAGCGATGCCCACCCCAATTAGGAACAGATGTGGGTCCAAAAATATCTGAATGATTAAGTTGAAGTTTTTGTGTAGAGCTGATACCCTTAAATTTTCCAAATGGTTCTCTACATTGTTTTCCCTTAATACACGTGATACAGTCACTATCTTTGTTGTCACTAAAGTTTATACCTACTCATAATTTCTTCTGTAAAATTGACATGTATTTTCTATTAAGGTGGCCTAATCTCCGATGCCATAACTCTCTGGGTAATTTTTCAGTATGTTTAGTTTTATCTGCTAAGTTTACCTTCTCAACATTTTGATCTAGTTTGTAAATACCATCAACATTGCTTCCAGTGACTAAGATGTCACCTTTCACCTCACAATCCCGACATACTATACACTTTTCAGCATCAAACAATACTTTGAAGCCCTTTTCAGCAATCTTGGTGACTGACATTAAATTAGCAGATAAATTCGGCACATAAAGAACATTAGAAATGGTCACCTCACTGCTTAATTCAATATTTCCCACGCCTTTTGATGTTAATTTATCATTATTAGCAACAGAGATTTCTTGACTGCTATCCTTGATGTCCTTTAGCCATGATTTATTCCTGGACATATGGGATGTAGCTCCAGAATCTATAATCCAGTCTTTAGTGTCACTTGGAGCAGTGGATAAGGCAGCAAACAATGTAGTGTTTCTATTATATTCGTTTTTATTCCATTTTTTCTTATTTCTACACTTATTACTTTTATGACCTCTTTTGTTACAATTTCTGCAAACTACTTTTTCTCTGCATTCATTTGCCTTATGTCCTTTTTTATTGCAATTGAAACAGGTAATAGTACTTACTTTATTCTTGTTGTTTGATGTTAGTGCAGATTCTTCACCAGAGGTATTTTTCGACACTTTCTGTATTAACATTGATCTAATACGGTCAGATGTTGTTTTGGCACCTGTACTTTCTAAACCCATAATCATAGGCTCATAATCCTCTGCGAGACCGTTTAGCATCAGTACTCCTATAAATTCATCATCTATTGCAGCTAGTTTTTGGGATATCGAGAGAATTTCATTTATATACTCTTCCATACAACTGAAATTCACCAATTTGATCTTGAATAATTGCCTGAGCAAAGATAATCTCTTAGTGAGCCCTTTATCTTCATAGGTTCCTTTTAGTTTATCCCATTCTTCCTTGGCTGATTTGCATGGTTGTACCATGGGGAACAATGACTCATCTATCAAGAGACAAATTTTTGATTTTGCCTTGGAGTCCTTTTTTCTGTCCTCTTCTGTTCCCATAAATCTTCGGCCGTTAAAAGCATTTCGATACTAAATTTCCAATTATTATAATTTTCTCGTACGTTTAACCTCTTAATTCCTGGCCAATTTATGGAGTTCTCCATTTTTCTTTATTCTTAATAAGAATTCTCACGAAAAAACACACAAAAAAAAACGGTTAACAAAGAAGATCGTAACTCACAATTCACTAAACTCAAAACAAACTGTTTTTAGAAAAAACACTAACTTTGCCATTCAAACTGACTATGATTTTCATTTACTTGGTCCATAACGATTGTTGGAGTTATAAATATAATGAAATATCAAAGCCAAGTTTGGCATAAACAAGTTTATTCATTTATAATGATAAACAGTGCTTCTAAGCATCATGCAGGCGGCCATTACATACAACAGAAACAAAGAACAGAGTATAGTAAGATGGAGGGGGATACAATGCCATCTCGATCTTATGATCTTTACAAACAAGTTAAATTTGATTTATTTCCAACACATATAACAGCTATTACAGGCACTACTGTACTTTGGGAGGCTACCTCACCTTCAGGGTTCCCGCATATAGATAAGGCTAATTTCCCAATTACTTGAAGAGCCTTAAATCGTGTTTTGACCACTTTTTGAGAATTAGGCCTCATTTTCTGCGGGTTATAGCAAGGTTGATAGTAGAAAAATATTTTATGGGCATTTTGTGTGTAAAACATTTTGTCTACTTTAATTTGGTAGAGAATGGTCTTGTTTGAATAAAACAATTGTTTCCAAGATTTAAATGGAAACCAAGGTTTCGGACAAAATATCTGTCAGAAAACTCAGGTTCAAGTTCAGAGACCCAAAGAACTACAATATACCAAAAGTTTCGTCTACAACAAACCTTTTCCCTTTTCTGTCCTAGTTTGTCTGGACCACCACTTATATGATTTGTACTTTTTTCTATTTCTTATACAACAACCGGCCCCCCCCCCTCTGGAAAATCCCCAAAAAGGCCACTTTTAGCCCCTCCTCCCAAAGAATTTTTATGACACAACTTGCATTGTAACCGCTCCCCATCTGTGGAATACATGTTTTAATTTAAAAAAAAAATAATTTAATGATTTTTATTGTTCTTTTTGATAAGATCCCTCAGCTCATTGATGCATGTTGTGCAGTCTGATAATAAGTAAAAATGAATGAAAGAGAATAAATAATAAAATGAATAAATAATGTAATATAAAAAAATCAATACACCCAATTTTTCTCAGATTCAAATTTTTGTAGCATATAAAGATGCGATCACACCTATGAAAGTAAAATAGTTATTTATGCAGTTCCCAAATCCTGTAAATATATTTTATTATTGTGTATATATATATATATATATATATATATATATATATATATATATATATATATATATATACTTTGTAAATAGTTAGAAATAATAAAGTGGGAGTTTGTAATAAATTTTGGAGAAGCCGCCATTTCTTCATGGTTCTCCAAATTTCGCACAAGAACATCAAAGACTAAAAGTGACTAAGGAATAATATATATATAATATATCTATAAATTTATTTTAATACTAAAATTTAATATGTATTTACTATAATTATTTCGCTAGAAGAAGTGAACGCATCAACGAGCATTTTGAAGAATGAATAACATAAATAAAATATGTTAGAGGAAGCATCACCAACATTAATTGATGAATGGAACATGAGTCCTGTCCTCATCCAAAGCCTTCTGTAGGCTGACGACATTGTTCTTCTCACACAGTCCAAGGAAAGGCTACAGCAAGCCCTTATTGGAAGGAAAGAGGAGCTACAGCAAGCCCTTATTGGAAGGAAAGGGGAGCTCCATCGGAAGGGAATGACAATAAATTCTGCCAAAAGCAGGTTGTGTCCAGGCATGAGTATGAAGATTTACATTTGCTTTGCAATGGTGAGGCTCTTGAAGTATACTTGAAGTACCTCTTTCCCTATCTTGGAACCACCATTAGCAGGTCTGGAAAAGTAGATGAAGAAATTGGAAATAGAATAAATAAGGCAAACCTAATATAAGATATGTAGCATAATTGACCATCAGGATGTAGGGAAAGCAAAGAAGCTTCGCGTCTACAAAGCAGTTTATCTCCCAACATTTACAAATGGAAGTGAAAGATGGTTAATGCTTGAGAAGTACATCAGCCAGATCACAGGAGCAGAAATGAAACGCTTGTACAGAACTGTCAGTAAAACGAGGAGCGACCGTGTGCAAAATCAGAGAATAAGGGATCTGCTGTAAGTATTTCAAATAAAGACCTTCCTTGAAAGGCGACAGCTCAAGTGATTCAGTCATATCTGTCATATTGGTGAGGTTTGGGGGGAGCCCAGATAGGTTATAGAAGCTGTCCCACTGGGCAGGAGGCTCCAAGAATTCTCAATGAAGACTATAAACAGAGAATAGGAGCAAATAGTGGGAAAACTCTCACTTAAATGAAGGGGATGTGTCAGGACCGAGTGGACTGCCTCCGTTGGATTGAGTTCCCTCTATACTAGAAATGGAACATACGAGGAAGAGAAAAAATAAAATTTCTCACATTTTATACACTCACTTCCATCCATTGCCAACACTAAACTGTAGGGTGTGGAGGGAAGAAAGAGAGGTATCAGAGAAAGGCAGGAATCTAAAGGGACAATCAGACCTGCTAGTATCATTGATTTTACATTGTATAGATTAAAAGATAAAAGAATCTTTTAAGTATCTTTAAGCCTTACCTCACATGTACAAATATAAGTTGACAACTATGAACTATTTTAAGGTGTAATAAAGTATATGCTTAAAAAAAAAAATAAACTAATAAATGGCTTATACGTGTAAAGTACTTAAGCAAATTGTTAGAATGGCATTTGAATCTGTTTTATTGTGGAAATAAATGGCGTATTATAAAAAAAAAAAAATAACTATCTTCATATCCTTGTCAAATTGACATTAATGCAATTTGACAATACTTATACAAATATATTTAGTTTAAATAATTATGATGCATGTGAACAACTTCGCTAGTAATTGTTACTGCTGTTAGTGGCCTCATTAGGCTTATAAGATAAATTGTCCATTGAATTCTCAAGGTAAACATACTGCTCTGTGTCCTTGTGCAGATTGTTCTTGTACCCTGTTTAAGGAACAGAAAAAAAAAAGTTATACACTTTAAAAAAAAAAAATTGCTATAAATATAAGTCTGAGTAAATAGTTTTATATATATATATATATATATATATATATATATATTTATAAAATTTCGTTTGCATAGCTTAAAAACTTCTATGAATGAAATTTGGTAGCTAAGTATAGTGAACATGCCAATTTTTTGGTGAAAAAACTGCTGACTTATAGCATTTTATTTAGTGAAATTCTTTTTCTTCTTTCGCAAGCTTCCTCAGTGCCTTTCAGCATGGGGCGCATCAACCCAGGACTGCCAGAGGTCTCTATTTTTGGCATGGTTTTTTATTTCCTTTAATGCTTTACCCCGGACTCTTGCTAACTTTTCCCTCTGGTTGATGAATGATGTCCTTGGACGTCCTCGAAGTCTGCTTCCACTTGGTCTCACCATCCTGCAGACACGCCTGGACCATCTTAACTGTCTCTTCTCAATATTTTCCTTGATTGAGCACAACTTCAATTCCTCCCAGATCCTTTCATTCCTAACTTGATCTATGTTTTTCCAACAATTCTATAAAGAAATTTCATTTCTGCAGCTGTGATCTAACAAAGGAGTCAGGACCTACCTCTCAGCATCTAACAGGAGTGTCGGGAGGAATATCGTCTTAAACATATGTAGCTTTGTATCTCGCCCAATCTCCCTTTTTCCTATAACTGTATTTGGTAATAAACATAATTTGCATTAGCTATCTTATGAGAAGTTTCATTGTCTACTTTTCCAGTTCTATTGATAATGGTTCCAAGATGAGTTCCAGTTCCTTACCATTGCATAATGTATGTACATCCTTTTAGTTTCTGCACATCCGAAGGATTTTATTTTTTGTTAAGTTAATACCCACATCTTTTCTCATGAGTTCTTCGTTCCATTTTGTAACAGAGTACTGTAACTTTACTGAGGGATCTGGAATGAGCATAATGCCATCAGCATAGAGCAAATTCTGAATAATGACTGGGAGAAGATTCCATTTCTTAAGTACATTCTCTCTGTTCGTCGTTTGCATGTTTTTGCAGACTTCATACATGTAAAGCAGGAACAGCAGAGGACTTAAGCTATCTCCCTGTTTGACCCTCTCCTGGATTTTAAATTCTAACATTCAAAATGTCCAGTGTTGGAAGAATCACCCATATCTATTCCCTGTGAATAGATAGTTTACTCCACTTATGAGAAAAATAAGTCTAGTACACCACTGGGTTGGAGGGTCCAGCACATTAGAGCAAGTCACAAACAGCACTCTCACTTGCAATGTAAAGCTATAAGAAGCTTATTCCTTAAACACATGAATTTTTGGAAGTTGTCTAGTCTAACTTTGATACTACTCTTCTGAAAAATTTAAATTTTCTCTTAACTAGGTACTTATTCAGCAGGGCTACGATTACATCATTATTTATTTATATTATTTATGTTTATTTTATTTTATTTTTTTAAACTTACTTCAAAGGTTAGCTCAAAATGATTGATAATAATACATTTATAAATTGGTTTTAATGCATTTACAATTTCATTTATTAAATACATTGCTGAATACATAATATTGAATGGGAGGAGGCAATAAAAGAAAAAGACAAATAGATAAGTTATATTTTCATTGTAAAATAGAAACAAGATTACTGCATACACTATTTATACAAAGGATTATTTCCTAGAGAATTATGAAATATAACAACATATCATAAGTAAATACATAAAAAAAAATATTATGAAATATTAAATGTTACCACCATTCGAAAAACCATTTCTTCGACCATTAAACCATATCATGGATTGTAATTCAGGAGTTATGTCCTGTTTAGCTTCGGCTAATACTGAAATTAGGTCCTTGGCTTGTCTTTGATTAGCAGACGTAAAGAATGTATATGCTGTTCCTGATGAATTTGATCGCCCAGTACGACCAATCCTATGAATGTAATCTTCTGAACTTTTTGGAAAATCGTAGTTGATAACATACATGACATTTTCAACATCTAAAAAAATATGATCAATCAAATGAATCTATATAAGTAACCATTTAAAAAATAAGGATTAAAAGCTAACGTTAAATTGCATTTATTTTAATATAGTTTAATAATAAAAAAATTATTATTTAAAAAATACTTAATTAACAGATCAATGTTTAAAAATTAAATTGTCAATTCAGCCATACACTTCTTTTCCTCTGAAGAATTCAGTAAAAAGTTAACTTATGAGCAATGCCTATACATGAGCAGAAAACTTTTTGGTATTGGAGGCCGCTATGATTTTTTATATTTCACTGTTGATAATTTTATTTGTTTAAACACAAACACACACAGACACACAGACACAGACACAGACAGACACACACACACACACACACACACACACACACACACACACACACACACACACACACACACACACACACACACACACACACACACAGACAGACACACACACACACACACACACACACACACACACCAACACACATACACACACACACACATAAAATTTATTTTTTATTATTTTTTAGCACAACAATTTTTCAAATTTTCATTCGACTTTCCTCCTATATCTCGTGAATAGGTGAATGAATTTTTGCAGTTCAAACGTGTTTCCAAATATTTAGGGATAATAATATAAAAATGAGTGAAAATTTTCCAACTTTTCCTCTTATATCTCTTGCGAACAGACAAAACTGTTAAATTTGGGCAATTCAAAAGATTTTACAACTATTTAGGCTAAAAGAAAAATGAGTTAAAAAAATTTCAGACTTTTTATTAGCTTTTTCTCTCATATCTCGAGAGCGGATGAATGGATATTTGGGATTCAAACGATTTTCCAACTATTTAAAGTTAGATTAAAAGAAATTTTTTTTTCGGACTTTCCATTTGCTTTTCCTCTAGTATCTCGTGAACAGTGAATGGATTTCCGCTGTTCAAACGATTTTCTGTCTATTTAGAGGTAAGCTAAAACGAAAATGGGTGTGAACATTTTTCCGAGTTGTCATTTGCTTATCTCGTGTATGGATTTTCATGGTTTCAACAATTTCCCGACTCTATAGAGGTAAGCTAAAAGGAAAACGGCTGCGAAAATCCATTCATAAGATATAAGAGGAAAAGTGAATGAAAACTCAAAAAAAAAATTTTTAGCCTACCTCTAATTGGTCAGAAAATCATTTGAACAGCTAAAATCCATTCATCCATACATGAGATATGAGAGGAAAAACTCTGAGGCCATGGCAGTTCAAGGAGGCCACTTGTGGCCTTGAGCCCACACGCTCTCCACCTATGGCCTATACTCTTGAAAATTTATTTTTCTAGTTAGCTATATCTATAAAAAAATTATATATTTTTTGTATGTATTTTATATATTTTTTAAATATAAAACCAATTAGAGTAAATTAGCATCTCCAAAAAATATGCATGAAGCTGAAAAATACTTTGTACAGCCATTGGACATTGACAAAAACAAAAATAATTTATCCATCATTAATTAAAAAAAAGCAGGTCATAACTATTAAAAAAATAAATACTTTTCACAGCCTTCTAAAATTAATACCTATGAAACTATGTCAAAAAGGATGCTCCAGTATTTTCTCCAGCGTTCAATCATAAACAAGCACACTAGACTTCCATTAGACTGTAATCTTATTGTTAAATTGTAACCATATAGAAAAAAATTATGCATTTTATCATGATTTTCAAACAAAACTGATTTCTGAACATCAACTAATGAAATTACAATCTAAGATGTTCCATAACTTCAATACTTCGACTGTGTGTCTCATGACATCCTATGCAATAGCTCTGTAGTACCATAATATTCTTGGAAAACCGAGGCCTTGCAGTACGAGTTCGAGATAAACTTTGCTGTGCTGTTTCCCTCACCCCAAGAAGCAGTCCTATCACCAGTCCTGTTTTCAATCTATCCACTGCACGTCCATAGACTCTAACTACAAATGTACTACTGTTGCAGCTTTTGCTGATGACATAGCTGTTTACAGCTGAAGTCTAAACCTGACCAAAGCATTACGTCAAGCTGAATCGACATGTCCAATAATGTAACAAAAGTTAGGACTTCTGAACATTTAAGAGAACCCTGCAAAAATAGGCTGTGTGGTATTCACCATCAAAGAGGGAAGAAATCTTGACTATCGAAAACGTTCAGAGTGGGTGACATATCCTAATCTCCTCGCTCCATCGTTTATCTGAGAATAAAGCTAGATCAACTCATAAAGCTCTTTTTCCAATGCAACAGTAAAGCAAGATCTGTTAAAATGAAATTGGATTGTCTCCATCACCTCCTTATTTCGTAGGCTCTAGCACTACGTTTAAAACTTTTGGTGCTCAAAAATTGATTATGTCCAGACCTTCTGTATAGTACAATGCTCTTCATCCATGTCACTGTGAAGCACCTCCAGTGCTTTAAGAACACCATTCCATTCCATAGAAGAGGGAATGGTCGAATTCACTGGGAAAACAGAAAAGAGACCAAGAACATGCTATTCTTGACCTCTCTAAGGATAATTCATTTAACATAAAATTCCTGGCTCCTTAAAACCCTAATGAACTCCCTGCTCAACAGACTTATACCAGCAATGGCCCATATTCACTGGCTAAATAGTATATAGTATGCCAATTACAACATAAGCTAGATTAAGAAAAGACAAAAACTAGATGAGTCACACCATATCAAGTGACAACCGACGACTCAATCACAAGTCCAGTAAATACTGTGCATATTATCGAATACTAACTTAAAATATAGCATAAGTTACAGTATAAAGTGTTAATAAAACAATACAATTAAGTTAAAAATATAAATCCCATCATATTTTTCAATTATGAGATGAGGGAAAAAAATCATATTTTTTTCTACTTTTACAGTTTTACTTGGTAAAGCCATTTTAGGATCATCTAATCATTTTATATAAACTCAATAGATTCATAACTTAAATGCTAATAAGGATTATACATCGTTGCTGATGATTTACTAAATTATATATCAAGTTGTGAAACTTGCCAAGGCCACGAGCTGCTACATCCGTTGCTACAAGAATAAGCGATTTACCATTTCTAAATTCTGAAAACAAAAATAACAAATAGTTTTTTATTACAAGAAAGTTATAAACATAAATTATTACTATAAATGTTAAGAGACATGATAATGAGAAGTAGTTCAAGTGAGGAGTGGAAGAAATATAAAAATTCCATTCTCAACATTATTAGCATTACAACATGTATATTTAAAAAGACAAATTTATAGAACTAAAATTACTTAATTGGTGCAGCATCTATAATTTTTAAAATATTATAACAAGAAAATCTTACCCCTATATATCCCAAATAACCTATTTGGGAAACCAGAACCACTGCAGTGTAATTACTTTAGATTGCAGGGAGAAAGGATTTTACTTTCACCATAAAAAAAACATAGAATCCTACAGATAAAACTTTGGCTGAATAAGATTTTTCTACAGTGCTCTGTATCTGAGGTAAAGATACTTAGGAATGAGGAATTGAATTTATCTTATGGCCTTACTATTGAAAGTGGCATTAGAATCTTGATTATCCTCAATGAGTATACCTTGAACCAGATTTTGGAAGCAGAATGAGAAGCTTAAGGTGAACCTGGTGGATTAGTTAAAAGAGGATTAAGCGGTACCCTAGTTACTATAGTACCCCCTGCATTTAATGGCTTTAGTTACTATAGTACCCCCTGCATTTAATGGCTTTAGTTACTATAGTACCCTCTGCATTTAATGGCTTTAGTTACTACTTAGGGGAATGCATATCACCTGTGACAAGGCCACCAAGAACTTATATCTTTGTTGGTATAAAAAGTGCCTTTGATTGTATCTCATAAAATCACATTGCAAGTGCTGAAGGAGAGAGAAAGGTTGGTCATTCATCTTTACTGGGTGCGTTTGCAAAGCGTTGGAAGAGAGGACACTAAAATCTGAGCTGGAACACACTGAACTGTGGATAAAATCCCTGTGGAGAGTCAACAAGCTGGTTAGTTATTCCCCGTTGTGTGTAGTTTGTTGTAAACATTTCTATACATACAAGTGATATTCAGATAGCATTTTTTTCCAGTTGGAAGTAAGTTTCAAAGTATCATTTCTCACTGCATTTATAGATTTTATTATTGGATTTTATAGGGGCAAATGTCTTAGCATTAATCCATGAGGATAACCAAGAAAAAAAAAAGAAAAGAAGCTGATATGCCATAACGTTTCTTTTTTACATACCTTTTAATACGTAATCTCTTTCCTTTTGTGATTTATTACCGTGAATACTAGCAGCTGGCCATCTGAAATAAGATTGGTGATATATAAATATTATAGGCTCTTATTTTTCTATAATAAGATTTACATTATGGTATTTAAATAAAATATACCCATTCTTTTTAAGATCGTTAGTAATTGAATCTACTTTCTTCTTGGTTTCTACAAAAATTATTGTTCGTTCTAGTTTGTGGTTTCCAATTCCTTCTAGTAAATTATGAAGTTTTAATTGCTTATCATTTTCCTGACAAACATCAACAATTTGATGAATATTATGGTTTGCTGACAAACCCATTGATCCAATATTAATCTGAAAAAAATAGGAACATTTTCTGATATGCTGCAGTTTTAAGATTTGTATAAATTGATTAGAAAATAAAAAACAAATACTTGAACATAATCTTGAAGAAAATCTTCAGCCAGAGATTTAACTTCTTTAGGCCAAGTAGCTGACCACATCAGAACCTGACGGTCAGGCTGAAAAAATTTGTTAAACATGATCTTTTATGACATAACATGATCGTTTGTTAAACATTGATCTTATTACTGTTTTTAATTTATTTACCTGTAGTCATTAAAATTAATATTATAATGTTGGTCTGTTTTACTTATTGCTCCTTCAACAACTTAATAACTCAAACGATTATCTGATTTTTCAAAATATATTCTATTGCTTAATAACTGCATTTACATTTTCAAAAATACCAATGAACTATGTTAAAAATGTTATACAGTGGAGTCTCACTTATACGAATATCAGGGTGAACGGAAAATTCTTTGTACAAGTGAATGCTTCATATAAGTGAATAGGGAATTTTTTTTTTGTTTTAAAAAAGAAAACAAAATTAGCATAAAAAGACAAATAATTATATTCACTTTTTCACCAAACAATTTAATAACTTACAAAAATAATTGAAAAATGTTATGCAATAAAAATATTTCTTATACATACTTATAAAGAAGAACAGAACTCAAAATTCTCTAGTAAAAAACAAGAAAATCACATGAAATAAGATAACAATAAGGTAGACACGTTAATTGAGCTTAAAAAATTTGATAATCTTATTTTTTCCACAAGCTACAATGAGTAAAACTCTTTCACAACGTCTTTAGAATAGACAAAATGCACCACTATCTCAAATATAGCTGATGTTGGTGGTGTCACTGGCTCTTTGTCGTCTAAACATGGAGAGTCCGAATCGTCTAAGATTCCTTCGGCTTTTTCCAGGGTGACTTCAGCTATAATTTTCTGGCCACTTTGGGATGGGCAGATAGCCAGGTTGTTGTCCAATTCTACAAAAATATTCATAAATTACTCCTGCAGTTCTGTGAAAATTAGATCACTCAAATGCTGAACGGCTGTTTTCGTCTCATTCAGGTTGTCATCAACTTCTTATAATTTTCTCTTCTAGAGAATGTTTTTTTTTTTTGTATTCATTTTAAAATAAAATAAATTGTGTGTGCACAACAAAATGACTTTCGGTACTAACAAAATGAAGAGAGTGAGAGAATTTTGTGAACTGAAGGGGATGAGTCAATTACCCACAGTTGAACAGACCGGAAACACCGGAAGCCCCAAAACAATTCCCAGAAATCCACGTGAAAGCGAACACTTCCTTCAGGCATCTACAAGCAAGAAACATTTTGTTGAAAAGCGGTCTCTATACAACTAAATAATATTTACACATGGGGATCGAATTTCCCTTTGTATGTGAATATTTCATATAACTGAATATCGTATAAGTGAATAATTTAAGAAAAGAGAATTTATACATATATTGAAACGTTCTATATAGAATAATACTAGCTATGGAGAGTATAGAGGTTCTTATTTCAAAAATGATCAGTTTTAACATAGATACAGGCTTCAATAGATCTTGCCTAGTCATTAAATCAGAACGGACAACATCAACGAGAGATCAGATTAAACACAATTTTAATATCATAATATGTAGCAATTCTGACTATCCAAAAACTTTTTTACTATTCAATGTCCACTCCACTTGCCACTAGTCAATAATCACTGGAAAAAAATGATAATATAGATAACAACCCACAAGGAAAGCATATAACATACCCTATAAATAAAACTGAAACAAAACAGAAACTTATAAACCCAATTCCTCAATGATAATACAAATATAGAAAATATTAATGAATGCAAGAAACAAAATAAAAATAATGATACAAAGACATTTAACAAATTAGCATATGTTCCTGGATTGCCTGATAATATAAAAAAGATTTTTAAGGAATATGACCGTTTTGATTTAGGAATAGATTTATAATAAATAAGATAAAAATAAAATAAAACTAATACAAATCACAATAGTAAAATTAAATAATATAGATAATTGGTTACAATAGAGTGATTAAAAATGGTTTAATACATTAGTTAGTTGATTTTAAACCTAATGTGTGGAATATTGTTGTTGTTTGGTGGGCATTTTGATTATAAAAGTGATCTTCTTAAGAATGCATAGTCTAATAAGATTATTTCATAACAATTGAAACAAGTATGAGCCAATGACACCCTGTGAAACAATATGACAAATATAGCACTCTGTAGATAATATTGTACTAGTTAAACAGGTAATTTATTTATTAATGAATTGTTAATGTATTTATATATAATACTTATATATGGATATTATTGTATGTTAGTTTATATATAATATTTGATAGTTTGATGTTAATTAGTTGATATAATATGTATTTCGTTTCATTGTTAATTTTTAGAAAATTATCCTGAAGATGGGGAAACATCCCCGAAACATAGATGTTGTTATGGACAAGTGGAGTGAACATTGAATAATTAAAAAAAAAACTATTTTCATACTTTTCAGTTTTATTTTAATAGTAGACATTATATCTAAACTATATATCTTCTGGAACATTCCAGATGCTCATTTTAAAGATAATTTAATTGTCTAAAAAACTATGGGAAAAATCTGGCTGCTATTAGAACAAAAACATACAAATTGACTCACCTCCTTACCTCACCACACCTAAGCCTACGAATTAAGATATTAATTTACAACAGCATCATTCGGCCAGCTCTGTTGTATGGAAAACTTTAATAATACGTCGTTCATTACAGTTCAGTATGTAATTTAGGAGAATAGAGAACCTTCATAAACAGGGAGGAACATTTTTTATAATCACTTCATTTGAAAAATGGGCTTGGAGTGAACTTTTTATTAATTTTGGATACATATATTTTCAAGGATTATATTTATTGGAATTGGTAAGAAATGCTAATAGGGTTTTGATCTATAAAGCTATTTTAGCTAAGAGCCGAAGTCCTATTTTATCTCCTCTTTAGACATAATAACGATGATAATATTAAGGTAGGCCTGTGGCGACAACTCCTAATATGCTTTAATCAAACATCGACTTACCCCCTCCCTACTACTTTACTTTTTCTTAATTATATGGCGTATTTGGCTACCTATGAATATAAACAAAACGAAAGTGATAGCTTTGGAGGATAAAGCATGGCAACAGCCAGATGAAAGAGTAGGACCTTTGGAGCTGTTAGAAAAGGATAGTTTATAGCTAGGAGAGAATAATGAAATGGTATACATCTAGATTTAAATTTGGAAAAATCTAGGATCAAAATATTGATAATTCACCATTCATCAACTATTAATGCATGATGCCCATATTTCAATAGGTCTATTTGCTAAGCATGTAAAACATTTAGCATATCAATTGGTGGATGTTATATGACAAATTTCTTATGCTGCAATAAGATGTTAATTTTCTTTCTTTCTTTTTTTTTTTTTTTTTTTTGAGCTCATTCATAACACCTTCACAACTGTTGTACAAATGTTTTCAAGATTTGAAAATTTTTGTGAATATCATTTCAAAAAATATGAACTAATTGCCAAATAGTCTTCATTATCACTGATGTTAGTAAATTACTGATTGTGGGTTCATTGTTTATATCTAACAGAATAATTTCTGTATAAACAAAGTTTGCACTAGGTAAAATGTTAATATGACAGCTATTTACCCTAATCTGTTGCATTATTTTCCTGATTTGCTGTTCGAATCCCATATGTAACATTCTGTCTGCTTCATCAAGAACCAAGTAAGTGCATCTCCTTAGATTAGTAGTACCTAAAAACCAAATTTCAAAAACATTAATCACCTAAAATGAATTACTTCAATAATTATACTATGGATATGAGGGTAACTTCCAATAGATCCTACACAGTATATATTTATAAGTGAGATTAAAGTTTATAAAGAATTTTGAAAATAATTTTTTTTCCAGGTTTTTCGAACCAGAATATTCAACAATCATGCCAAAATTATTGGATAAAATATTGGTTTTAGTTTGAAAAAATACTAACTATAAACATCTAGCACGATTTTCTCAAAATCGCCATTTTTTATATGATGGTCTACTGTTAGCAGGTAGAAGAGCCTCCATAGTCCTGTTAAGACAGTTCTTCTAGGAGACGGGAGCTCTGAATATAAATCTCCTGACCCTCCAGATTGGGGGTTGAGCGTAGGATTAATGGCCCAACTCGGAAAAAAAGATGTAACGATACCAAAAGAAAATAAGAAAAAGCTGGACGGAATAATGGAAAAAAGACCGGAACAAGACATAACAACATAAGACTTGCGAAATGGAACACATGTTCTCTATATAGAATTGGAACCTTAAAGTCTTCATCAAATGAGGTTCTCAAATATAAATTGGATATTTTAGCCTTACAGGAAATGAGATCGACTGGTAGTGTGATCATGGACCGGAGGAATTATTTAGTGTTTTATAGCTGTCATGATCAAGACCATACATTTGGCATTGGCTTCCTTGCAAGGAACTGAAACAAAGAATAATCGACTTTAGACCCTTTACTCCGAGGATCTGAAAAGCTAGAGTGAGAGGAACTTTCTTTAATATAATATATTAATATAATAAATGTGCATGCTCCAACTGATGATAATTCAGAAGAAGAAAAGGATTATTCGTATGATTTAATGGAAAAGACATGCTTTAAAAGCCCTAGACACGATATTAAAATAATAGTAGGTGATCAAAATGGAAAAGTAGGCAAGGACTGTACCTGCAATAGCATTGGGAAATATGGACTGCACTCGGAATATTTATATAACGGTTTCCAACTCCTTTATTTTGCTGTTCGCTAGAACCTCGTTGCAGGAGGAACATTGTTTGACCATAAAGAAATACACAAAGGTACATGGACTTCTACGGATTAATTGAAGGTCGCCACAAATCAGATCTGCAGGATGTTAATATGTTCAAGAAATACCAATATTGAGAGTGATCACTTTCTTTAGTCGTTAAATTGAGAGCAAGAATATCTAACTGTAGAAATGTGAGAGGTACGAGAATTATTAGGTATATCACAGACAAACTTAAGGATGAAGATACCCAGAAGAAATTTAAAGAATTACTGATCAGAAAACGGTGGCACGGAGGTGGTCTGATAATGTAAAATAAGGATGGCCTAAAAAATATCTGTGCTGCCTCTGCAGAGGATACTGTAGGTACGAATGAGAACAGCCTAAGGAATAGTTAGTTTGATAATGAGTGCAAGAAACTGACTGATAGAAAGAATAAAGCCTATCAAATGATGATACAAAAGAAATGCACCAGAGCCATCCAGCAAGAGTATAAAAAGCCAGGAGAATTGAAAAGAAAGTACACAAAGCAAAACAGAGAAGACAAATGATAGAAGTATACAAAACTAAAAAATTGAGTCGAAATATTTATAAAAAAGTAAATAATAAGGAGAACTTTTTAAGAGTTCAGATCAGGACTTTGTGAAGGAGCTTACCCATCTCATGGAACCCATCTAGACATAGGAAGAAATGCATGATGAATGGAATAATAGAGTAGTCTGCCTAATCCACAAGAAAAGTGGAAAGTGTGTAAAAACTACAGGGGCATCTCTCTGCTGAATACATTTTTGTCCAATATAATATTTGTTAGATTGCTTCCTTATGCTGAGGAAATTATAAAGGGCTACCAATGTGGCTTCATGAGAGGTAAATCAACAACTGGCCAGATTTCTATCCAGATTATTCTAAAAATAATACATCCAGATGACAGACTTGAAAACAGTTCGGGACTTTGTGTACCTGGGATCATTAGTAGATACAGATAATATCTCCTCCAAAGAAAAAGAGAAGAGAATCTTAGCTGCTACAAGGAGTTAATACAGTTTAATTAAACTTTTTAAAATAAAAACAATAAATAAGGACACAAATGCTACAAAACCCTGATCAGACCTATACTGATATATGACTGAGAATGCTAGGTACTAAAAAAAGTGGATAAACAGAAGATTGCTTTATTCAAAAGAAGGGTTCTTAGGATTTATGGGCTCATATGAGGAAATGACACCTGGAGAAAAAGGCATAACCAAACTGTATGAAAAGTTTAAGGATGTCTCAGCAGTGAAATTAATACTTATCAACAAGCTTTGTTGCATTGATCATGTACAAAGGATGGTGGATGAATTATAACAGAATCATGAGCTATCCTTTGGTGGGGAAAAGAAAAAATGGAAGACTGAGATGGTTGGACCAGATTGGCAAAGTGGACGACTGGGAGCAAAGTAGTAAATCTAGAGCAAATCTAGTGGACAATGGCCAGGAACAAAGATGAGTGGGGGCAATTTCTTTTGGAGACCAGGGCTCTTGTGACGAAGATGTATATATGTATTTATATGGAAATTAAAAATTAATTTTTCTAATATGTTATTGCATTTCCTTGGACTTTTGTTTTAAACAAGTATTATAAATTTAGTAAAAAATAAAATAAAAATATAATAAAAAAAAAAACTTTTTGCTTTATAATGCATCCTATAACAAAAACTTGATTAATACCTGTTGTCAAAAAATCTATTAAGCGACCTGGTGTGGCTATCACTATGTCTGCTCCATTCTCTAAATCTCTTGCTTGGGGACCTTTGGGAGCCCCACCAAAAACAGCAACAGCTTTTTGTCTGCAAACATCACCAAACTGCATAGGAATTCCTTGAATTTGCTGAGCTAACTCTCGGGTCGGAGTCAATACCAAGACAATAGGACCATCTCCACGCTGTATCCTTGGCTGATTGGTACTATGGATGACTGCAGGAAGCATATACTGAAAATGAAGTTAAATCATGGGAACTGTTAATTATGTTTATGCATATATGCACATTGAAAAAGTGAATTTTGAAATATTTTTTACTATTAAACATTTTTTCAGTTATCTGCTGTTATATTTTTTCCTATTTGAATAAAAATAATCTTTTACATGCAAGGGATACCTAAATAAAACTAGGTAATGTAAACAAACTTACAGCAAGTGTTTTTCCACTACCAGTCTGAGCAATTCCAACCATATTCCTTCCACTTAAAGCAATTGGCCAACTTTGAGCTTGAATAGCAGTTGGGAAATCAAATCCCATTTTTCTAGAAGCAAATTTAAAAAATACATCTAAAAAATTTATAAATTACAAGATGAGAAGAAATTCAATTGCAATTCGTAAAAGTCAGGCAAACTCTAATCAAAATTATTATTTATTTTTAAATCAAATGAACTCTATTCCTAGTGACTAACAGTTATAGAATGAATATGGAGAACAATTAAAAATGAATCACTTTTCAAATTAGTCTGAAGAGTAGTTGAAGAATTACTTTTTAAAGAAGAGATTGATTAGTATTTTTTTTTTAAATTAATACTTTTTTTTTAGTTGAATCATATATTATTCTGATTTCCCTAAGCAAATGATTTATTATTCATTGTAATCACTGCTTGCGCCTTATTTTTCGATTTCAAAGAAAATTCGAAGATATGGCTTGAAATCTTTGTTATTTTTAATAGAAAAATTTGGAGAACAGGCAGGCTACTACATTATTTTGAATCTTTAATTTTCTTTAAACTAAAAATTTCAATTAAAGTTATCGTTCCAGCTAAGTTGGTTGTGAACTCTGAGACAACCGCCACGCAAAAGGACTGAAAGTCAGAAAACTTTTGGGGGGCCGGCAGTCGGGGGGCCTGATCCTTTGCAGGACTTGGATGCCCGGGAGAGGGCTCATCACTATTTTTTAGGTATTTCTTTGGAATTTCATAAGTATTAAGTATTTATATTGATAGCTACAACTTTTGAAATATCCTAAGTCAATACTCAGCTGGGCTGGGATATTGATACTTAAAAACCTCAAGTTAAAATCTGTCGTGTGGAGCCCGGCATTTGTATCTGTCTGAGACTGTTCTTTTTCAAATATATATATAGATATAAGATAATTATGTAAATTGTAACATTTTGGTTCAATGATCCAGAAATGACCTAAATCAAAAATTGCATATTCTTCCACTTACTTATTACGTAGTAATTAATCAAACATGCTTCATAATGACTAACAACCAAGTAATTGTGACTAATATGCAAATAGTTTTTAAATACTGAGTGACTTTGTTATTTGCCCAACTCTGCTACTTTTTCAATGAAATATTGATGTTTGTGGAAATAAAACAAACTCTCACTTGATAGTTCCTGCAACATATTCGGGAAAATTTCCCTCTTCAAAATACATGATTGGATTGTTATTATTGTCTGCATCTCCTTCGATTTTGATACCTCTGCTTTCTCTGTATTGCTGTACATCTGCATAAGATCTATTCAATACACTTGGATGCGGGATGTAAAAATTTTTTGTAAAATCTGGAAGTGGATGGCTCTCCCATGAAACAGCTTCCAATCCATCACAAAAGCTACCATAACTTTCGTTGTAATTTCCATAGAAAGAGGAGTAGTCATTTTCATAATCTCCTTTTTTTTTATAATAGCTTCTGGTAGTCCTGAGAAAAACAGTTATTTAGACTTCTGGCACACATTACTTTCATGTTAAATATAATTTTATAATAAAACTGAATAAAATAAACTTAATTAAAAATATGATTTTTTTAAAAATAGAGTATTTTCAAATTTGGATTACGATTTTTCTAAATATGTGAAATATACTTTTTATTACTTTTTTTTTTTACTTTTTTTCCTATAGTACTCCTCTATTAAATAAATATAAAAAATATTTATAAAAATAAAAAGCTTAATCGGTAGTGACCATTTTTACCAATTGGGAACATACCGAAAATTCTACTCAAATTTTTTAAAAACTAAAAATGATAGTCGTTAGGTTTTATGGGAAAAATTATAAAGCCAAAAAAAAAGTAATTAAAACTTGATTTGGATGTGTTAAAGTAATTAAATTAAATAAAGTAATTTAAATTTAAGTTAAAGTAATTAAATTAAAGTAATTTGGATGTGTTTAAAGTAATTAAAACTTGATTTGGATGTGTTAAACTTAAATTTGGATGTGTTGTGTTATACCTGGCTTGCAGAAATCGTTAATCGAAAATAGAATATAAAGGAGAGAGGAGCTAAGAAATAAAAAATGAGCAATATCATTTTCCTTAAAAAGTAATTTCGTTGACAAATTCCAGATTACAAAAGTCCATTAATTAAATTTTAGGAGGAAATTTTACCAGATTTGATTACTTCATTCTTTGGTTAGCTAAGAAAATTTTGAGTTTTAACATTATTTGATTCAAACACTGAACGTAATTTTTTTGACAAGCATCAAAATGAAATACTTGGTTCGAACTGGATATGTTGAGGTTTCATCAGAAGTGCATTTGAAACACTCATTTTATAACAATTTTGTTATACAAGTTTATATAACATTGTGTTATATAAAAAGTCTGTCATATAACTCTGATATTGAAAAGAACGAGCGAAATTTAATTTTATAACAAAGTTACAACAAAAGAGTGAATCAGCAGATTTATGATCAGGTCTAGTGCTTAGTGCTTGAGGCAGCTGCTTGTGTGATTTTGGCAAGCCATCGTCAACGAAGATATTGGGTGAGACGCTCATTACAAGCTCGGTAACTGTACAGTGGGTCCTTCTCTTTTGAAATATCTTGAGAGAGATGATTATGAATCATTAAATGGAAATATGAGAACAGACGGAAGCTTTAAAAACATCGAAAGAATGAAGAGTTGTCATTCCGAATTTCTGTTAATAAACATCAGTATATACTTCCTTTGATCTTACCGACACTCGCTGCCTAGCATTTAACTCGTTATATAAACGAAAATAAGTAGTATAAACGCTTACTTAACTTACTTTCATACAGGTAAATAAACTTACATAGTACTAAAAAATGTTTTCAAATCCTTGGTAACAAGTTTCTCTTATACTTCAGTTGCGTATAACAATATCTGAAAAATCAAGTTAGTGATTACTGCTCTTGAACGTTAGAAAATAAATATGGTTTACCACGACAATATCAGTATTTGAGAGTGGTGAAATTATTTACTTAATCAATCACCAGATGGAAGAAAACGGCACAACCTTATTCATGGCATTTGTTTAAAATGAAATCTTAAAATAGATTCCTAAACTAGAAACCGGCTTTTCCCACTAACTTATACACCATGTTGATTTAATCTAGCCAATTTAATTGAGGAAAAAATTTAGTAAAATAAAGGCAATAGTTGATATTTTATTGGAAAAATTACTTATCAACACTTAGTTTTACTAGAACAATAAATGTCATCAATGTTTTCATACCTTTATTATTTCAAAAATAGGTACAATAAGAAAGCAGAACCCCGTTTCAAATAAGTTCATTACATTGAATGCTAAAATATATTTTTTAACCCTTGCAATAGGAAAACACAATTTCATTTCCTCCGCAAACTCGTTTGACTTATCGCGCTATTCTTCTTGGTGTTTTAAACTACGTTTATAAAGTCCATTTTCTAAGTTTTAAATATATTAATTTAATATTGAAGAAATTAAAACTTCTAAAATCCTCAAATACAAAGTAATAAAAAAGACCATCAGTTTAAAAATATTATATTAGTGTTTACTTACTCCAAAAGACTAAGGTTGAAGAGAGTAGGATCAGGTCCTAATATGGAGCAGCCTTATTCTTATACAACCTAAATATATTGTCTCTGAAATCGAAGGTTAAATTTGATATTGTAACGTATTACTAAGAATTGTAGCAAAATACATATTTATAAAACAGAAACAAATGATATGTACCATATGTACTTAAAATCTCAACTCTACAGATGTAGGAATTTAAAAGCATATTAATTTTACAAATACAAATTTAAAAACGCTGCAAATTATTACACAATGGTTTATTATTTCCACTTATTTATTCCACTTGTTTATTATTCCACAAAAATATCTATTCTGTCAAAGTAAAAAATATAAAGCAGTAGGTACCAAAGGAAAAGAAATTTGAAGCTTGTCACAAGATGTTCGCCGTGAGAGTGCCGAACTGTGTTAATTAAAAAAACTGCGTCAATGCAAGTAGGCTGTGATGTAAAATGATACAGAGGAAATATTTGATGTGCACTTCACTAGGAAAAAATAAAAACGAAGTTCATTAAGCTATATCTCAGCTAATAATGGTCCGATTTAGGTGATTTCTAGTTCGTCTTGTAGGGATTTTCGTTAGCTTTCGTTTAATTTTTGCGGACGGATTTTTTTTTATTCGATATTTGGATTCTACGTATCTTGAAACGTAAAACCTCAAATTTTGAGGGGGGGGGGGTTACAAAAAAATTTTCTTTGGTCGATTCCAAAGGTCTATTATTGAAAATAATAAACCAAAAGCATTTACAGATAGAGATTTTTTTCTTTTTCGTTTTTTTTTTCTTTTTTGTTATTTTAATGCCTTATTATGCTGATTCCAAAACACCTTACATTTCTCCACTATGTTTATAAATGGCCAAGTTATGGGTATATAAGATCTTTAATCGGCAATTATTATAGATTTTTTGTTTTTCAATTCTTTTTTTTTTTTTTCATGTCTCGTTATGCTGATTCCAAAACACCTTACATTTTCTCTCTATCTTTATAAATGACCGAGTTATGGACTTATTAGATATTTAATCGGTAATTATACAGATTTTTGTTTTTCAATTTTTTTTTTTTTTTTTCATGTCTCGTTATGCTGATTCCAAAACACCTTACATTTTCTCTCTATCTTTATAAATGACCGAGTTATGGACTTATGAGATCTCTAATCGGCCGCCATTTTGAAACAAACAGACGGATTATAATGTCGAGTTCCGAGGATCATCCCGGGGTGACCTGTGACTTTGGTGCCGAATCTCAAGAAAATCGGTCCAGTAGTCTCGGAGAAAAGCCGCGGACGGCGTACGGCGTACGGCGGACGGACGGATTTTTTTTTATTCGATATTTGGATTCTACGTATCTTGAAACGTAAAACCTCAAATTTTGAGATGGGGTTACAAAAAAATTTTCTTTGGTCGATTCCAAAGGTCTATTATTGAAAATAATAAACCAAAATGGCACGTAATTAAAAATGAAATCGTTTCCTCATCAAAGAATGATCGTTTTTAAAATATTGCCATTGTTACAAATCACCTATTTTTTAAAAATAATTAAAAAGAGTAATTTCAAAATCTGAATTAGAAGTGCTCGTTATGACGTAAAAAAAAGAGCTAAGGGAGTCTCTATTCCTGTATATATGCATTTATAGTAACTGAAACGGAAAAAAATATATACAAGCTATATGTTTAAAGTCTTTCATTACTATAGCACCGCACTTGAAAAGTCGTTGATGCGAAAAGAACTTTTAAGGGCCCATCAAGAACAATATTCGTTCGTACTTCCTGAAAAAAAAGAAATAGTTCTTAAAGGTTTTCCCTTTAGCTAAGAATCTTAGGTTTGCTATATACCTTATTTTGGCAGGAATTGGTATCCTCATACAAGAATATTGCTTTTGGATAACTGGTGAAACTTTGTCTACGTAGGACACCTAGTGGAACATAGCGCACTTAAAAGTGAGTTCCATTCCACTGTTCTAGCTGCAATTCGTTTTGCTTCTTGCCACGTTTTGTCCACTCAGACAATTATTTTCTGCTGATCTGTGCCACGTCTTTGTAGGTCTTCCTCTAGTTCTTTCTCCCTGAGGGTTTCGCTGTAGAGAATCTTTTTCGATGGCACCATCAGATTTTCTAAAATTGTGCCCTATCCACTTCCATTTCTTCTTCCTTATTTCGTGATGGATAAGAAGCTGCACTCTACAGAGATCTTCTCAAGCCACCAGATCCCCCAAGATTTTTCGCAATGGTTGAAGAAAGTATGAAGAGATTAGGTGATGGTTTCAACCACCTTTCAGGTTTCACTGCCGTATTGCAAGACTGACGTTATGCTAGTGTTATAAAATCTCAGTTTGGTCTTCTTGGAGAGTTTCTTGTTCTTCCATATGGGATACAGATGAACAAACTCTCCATTTGCTTTTTTGATTCGGCCTCTAACATTTTCCAACATGCCCTCTTCCTTAGAGACCAGATTTAGCAAGTAGATAAATGATTCCACTTGTTCTACAGTATTTGAGGCAGATGACCTACGCTCTTCGCGGTATTGACCCGGAGGCTTTGGGAGGGTAACACTGCAGAAAATATTCGGTCCGTACCCAGCTCCTTGTGACAGGAGTCACAGCAAACGTTATAATACCAAAAAAAGTAATTTCAGAAAAAAAGCACACCCAACGTTGCTCCAGCCAGCTATTCAAATGTCAAATGAAATAGTCAATGAAACCCTTTTCTTCTGTGCTGCATAATTCTTCAAGCAGATCACTGGACATGCTCCTATTCCAACCACTCCTTTGCCCAAGTTTCCTTTTTTTTCGCTGATTTTCGTACTTTGTTTCCTCCTATTGTAATGAAGCAGCTACCAAAAGGCAAAACGATAATTTTCTCTTATCGCTCATACCGCTGTTTTTTCCATATACCAATGTTAATTTAATTTAATGCTGTTAATTCCATTATACCAAGGCATGATATAATTGACACAACTGATGGAAAACTGAAGAACTTGGACACAAAATTGGTATATGGCTACAGATGCTCAGTTTAGTTATTCGATGAACTTATTTTCCGATTAGGATTCAGAAAAACTTACTGTTAAACTGAGCGTGAACGGTCTCATTTAGACAGTATAATGACCTCCAATCAAGAAACAACAGACCTATTTAATTCAGGATAGAAGATAAATTAATTGCTAAATGAGCCGTTGTCCTTCCAATGGGAAGGGAAGTTAAGGCAACTGCTCCCCTTTCCAACAGAGAAAAATTGAAAATAAAAAAGCAAAATGTTTTTGAACAATCGATTGACAGCGACATGTTGGTTGTTACTTCAACATTTTGAAAGAAACTAATTATTGTGAATTACTGCATATCACCATGGATACCTTCCTCTTCTATATGAAAGAAATTAAATCTAGAAAATTCCTTTTTTGTTTTGAGCTCGATAGGCCCCTCTATCCTGCCCTTCACTGATTTCATTCGTTCAGTTCATTGAAATTTCACGGTGTTGGACATTATTGTTCCAAGGTACAGATATTGTAAATTGGTGAACAAATTTTTAGTATGGATATATACAATCCAGTTAAATTTATTAGTCTCTAGGATGAGAAAGAGCTTTAAGATCGCCGTATGCTGAACCAAGCACACGCACAGCCCACGCGTTGGCGGATATGTGACCGCAGTTTACGAAGACATTTACATATTGGACATGTATATCTAATACAAGACTGTCCTTTTCTTTTTTATTTGTGGGCTTTTTCTGGACACAATATTCAGTGGTCCCATTTCATTTCATGGCGCTATAACACGGTTACAGATCTTGGCCTCCTCCAATCGTCACGCTCTTGTGCCGACGCCTTCCAGTTCTTGACTCCAAGGATGCTGAAAGCCACACCATCTGACCACCTCAGCTTTGGTCTCCCTCTCCTCCTTGTCCCATGGATTGGCTATGTCAGCAGTATTTTGGGCATTTCTTCATCCGCCATTCTGACGATATGCCCTTGCACATCTTAAGCGCCTCAACTTCATTGATCTGACAACATCTGCATCCCCAAAAGCGATATATAGCTATATGCCTGGTTCGTACGTCGCCTCCAATTTTCTTCAATATAATATATATATATTTAGAAATCGTCGAGGTGCTTCTTATGCTCTTCCTCATTTGCGAGGTAAATACATTTTAGTGCTGTCTTGAACGATGCCTAGAAGAAACATAAAAAAAATCTAAAAGTATATCTTGCAATGGCAGACCCATTCCTTACATCTCTTGGCCACTCCGCTAATATCTTAAGGATTGTGCTATGGCATTATGGAACTTAAACAACCTTTCTATTTATGTTTAGTTGTGTCAGGGAGGTGATAATAAGGTAATAATATTATAACCACCCTGAGGTATTTTACAGTGTAGTTAAACAAAGTTATGGATGATTTCTTTTCGATCGGCGTTATTTGTTTTGGATTTATTTTTGCCGAATCTGCTATTGAATAATTAATTATTTGCTGCATTAACTCTTTAAAAAAAAAAAAATATTATGGCTGATAACACTCCTGAGAGTGAAATTGGTAGTATAGAATGCTTTCAGAACTATACTGCTTCTGAAGTATTTATCCAGGGGCTAGCTGGCATAGTTGATCAACAAGATGTGGAGTCCATGATCAGAGCTCAAAAACAGATGTAAGATTAAATAGAATTCTATGCAAGACATTTGTTCAAATAAGATGGAATTCATCAATTTTCTATCATGTCTAAGGATCTATTTGATTTTCATGCTAATCCATCTCAAATAAATGAGTTTCATGTTTTAACATTTACCTTTTATTATTCACCTACTCGTGAACTTTTATTAGATGACTGATAGTTCATTAATAAAAAATTAACCATATTATTCTAGAATCAAGAACACATAGATATTAAAGAAAACAGTTTTATAATGCATAATATCTAAATAATATATCAGTGAAATATATCTATAGTAAATTGAATTCTGCTGTAAATACTATGTCTGTCAGACTAGAACTGATGTCAATCTGCTTCTGAAATATGCATAAGAAATATTAAAATTAATCGCAATTTTTTAATACTCATGCAATTATCATTTTAGGTTACAGAGATTTGAGAAAACAAATGAGATGTTGACTAACTGTAATAACTTGTGTGTTACAAGATTAAAAACAGCTTCTGCTGATTTCAAAAAGCATACAACGCTTTTAGTAGAAATGAGGAAAGATTTAGATAATATCTTCAAACGTATTCAAGTTCTCAAATCAAAAACAAGTGCGCAATACCCTGAGGCATTTGCTGGTAAACTCTTAATGGAACATCTAGGTTTTTTTTTTTGGTTTCTCATAATAATTCACAAATATTTATTGTTTTTATGGCTTAGCAATGCCAAAAGCAGAAGAAAAAGAATCTGATTCAGCTGAAAATTCTTCGAGCAATAACAACCCTGTGATAGAGCCTCCTACTTCATCAGGTATAGTTTGTAAAATATTAGAATGATTGGTATTGTGCTCTAATCAAGGTGCACAACATTTAATTTGGTGAGCAACATTTTTTTCTGTCTATTTTCTAAGTTTTTCTTCTAGGTCCTGTGAACATTATGAAAAGAGGAAATAGTTGGTCTAGTGAAAGTTGTAATAATAGCCAACAAGACTCGTCACCCTATACTTCTGACACTGGTTGAGATATTTCTTAAAATAAGTATGTGAATATTTTTTTATTTTATTTATATTTTCATAATTGTGCTGTTTTATGTTGTTCTAGTTTTGTCAGAAACAGTTAAGTTTTCACTATGAAGTTGTAATGTAAATGAATTCATTGTTGTTTTATTTATTAAAATATTGGCTAATATCAATTGTAAAATTAAAATTCGAAGAAATATAATTGTGCCTTGACCTACAACTTCTGGTATGTGTTGCCTAACGATAAGTATACAGTAAGTGTTGAACGAGTAAGTATTGAATTTGATGAAATATTATTGTTCCTTGACCTGCAACTTCTGTATGAGTTGCCTAAAGATAGGAATACAGTAGGTGTTGGACGATATTAAATCTTCTACTATGATGGTTATTAAGTCTACTGACTTTTCACTTGGGCCATGGTTCACCGCACAAATTTATTTGAATTCACATTATTAAAATATGTACATCAGGGCTAAACTGTTTTAACATTTTCAAAGGTTTACAGACAAGCAAAAAGAAGTTTCAGATAGCACGATATAGCTTGTTGTGGTTAGTGGTCAATTGTTATATTTTAAGTATTATGTATTTTATTACACTTTTAGCTTATTTATGATATTATGGAAAACATGGCCAGAATAATGAAAATGCTATAATATAATCAAAATAAGCATTATTGGACTTTCAACAGTTTACCTCTGACTTACAGAAATATGCTCCTGAAATTTTTTTATGTTCCTGAAGGTTATTCAATCATTATTACTTTATTACAATTATTTTCAGCTTGGGTGTGTTCGTGACTTAATAAAACTATCTATTTTTTTATTCACACACACTAAAACTTAAAATATAGATAAGTTACTACTATACTTAAATATTTCACAAATAAAACTGTCGCTGTATACAATTGCAGGGTGTCTTGAATTCCTCAAAGATCGGGAATTCTGCTTGAATTTTTTGGGTCAGAAAAAAATTGGGAATTATGCTTGAAAAACCACCTAAGCAAAAATTGTAAAAAATATTGAGAAGAAGATAGAAATAGTTGTTCCCCTTCCCATCTCTAAATTTCATGAAAGCTAGAACAAGCCTCCTTCCACTAACTTTTTTTTGTTTTTCACCTCGCACTACCTTTCGCTAAGTGAACTAAGGATGTTATGGAACGGTAAAATGATTTATTAATACAGTAGCATTGGAGCTAATTAGCTCAGAGTTTCAATCGACCCATTTACACTCGTCTTGTTATAATAAATTGTACTTGAGGCCGAGGGTGCAGTGACAAGAATAAGGGGTTGCCTGGTTTCATTTTATTCCAATAATTATGATTATTTTGTAAATATATATATGTATATATATATATATATATATATATATATATATATATATATATATATATATATATATATATATATATATATATACACACAATTCCAATTTAATATATTTGTTTTGTTATGTAGAATAAATTTATAAATAAAATTGTGGTGAAATTTATTCCAATCCATGAATTTTATTTATTTACAATTGAAATTGTTTTTGTACTGTATTTTCTAGTTGTTTTTATTTTGATGCGTTGAGCCCTCAGTATAAGAAGTTGAGTAACAGTTTTTCATTATCAAACAGGAATAAAATCTTTATAATCATTTTAATTCATTCTCGGGTCCGAGTTATACATTTTATTGTAAGTCGACCAAATACAACATTTTATGGTTCAAAGTTTTTTTTAAATTTAATGCAGTAAATTGACAAAAAATGCCTTGAATTTTTCAGTTTGCAGCATTGAAATCCTCAAATTATGCTTGAATTTTTTATACTATATATCTGGGCAGCCTTTTTAACGTCTTCTAGTTTTTTGGGAATAGTCTGCTTTACACTGACTTAATCGGAGTTGTATAACTAATATATCTGATGTGGACAACACATGACTTCCTTGTACATCTATTAAACTATAAATCGGTGGCTCAAAAAGTGATCCTGAATTTGGTTACTAGTTTCCGAAGATCGCAGTATCTCAAAAACAACACTCGGCGTTGCGGCATCCATCTATTGACACACACACACAAATAGGGAGGAAAATCAGTATTTTATACTCAATTTTAACACTTAAAACAAGTAATAAAAATGTTTAATTGGATTGAAAACCAAATTGCGTTTGTAACCTTTATTACCGAAACATATGATTTATGTATTTAATTTAAATATAATTTTTGATGTAAGCTTATTATGACCTTCAAGTAAAGTACTGTTTTCGGCTCACCAATTTTAACCAAAATATAGTAAATACATTCACATCAATATAAAAGTCCTATTTACCAAATTTGAGATGTTTGAAATATTTTAATTTTTGATGAAAGTCTAATATGACTTTCAAGTAAAATACCGCTTCCGGATTTCCAATTTAGACCAAAATCTAGTATGTTATTTAAATCAATATATAAGCTATAAATACCAAATTTGAGAAGTTTTGCAAAGTAGTTTAATATAATTTTTGATGGAAATCAATTATGACCTTCAAGTAAAGTACCACTTCCGGTGATTAAGCAGTGACCAAAAAGGGAGGTTCACAACTAGATTATACAACAATCCTAAATACAAAATTTCAACTTTCTACGGCTAACAGTTTTTGAGTTATGCGAAATATGAACGAACGTACCTACGTACAGACGCCACGACGAAACTAGTCAAAATGGATATTTCCGTTGAAATCTGAAAACCGAAAATTTTCACGATTACAATACTTCCTTTACTTCGTACAAGGAAGTAAAAAAGATACAGCTTTACAATGCAGCTGCCTTATCAACTGGGGTTGCCACACTATCGCTCTTTAGTGCCATTTGTGCTAATTAACTGCTTACTATTCTATTGTAAAATTTGTATTCATTGAAATTATTAAAATTATTACCCCTTTTATTAGATATTATTTAAAATTATTAGGACTGTCGACTTCTGGTGGTCTGGAGAAGTTGTACTTAAACCAGTAATAATTTAAATTATTGTAGGCCCCGACCTCAGCTGAAAAGGATCTGTTGGGATTTTGTTTATCTCTTGAGTGTGTGTAGTGAGCGGAAGTCGACTGCACTAATATTTTTAAATAATATCTGATTAAAGGAGTAATAATTTTAATAGTTCCAATTAATACAAATTTTACAATTGAATAGAAAGCAGCTAGTTAAGAGCTCTGCTACAGAAAAAGAAGATTGTACAGGAATCTGTATGCATAAAAGTATATAGTAATATTATTAATAGTGTTTATTTTTCAGAAGGCCTTTGGAAAAAAACAAAAAAACAGATCATTGTTACAATGCAGAAATAAAGTTTTTTACACAGAGAATCCTTAGAATGTAATGAGGTTTCAGAAAAAGGAGAAACCACTAATGAATACTTTTACATAATAATCCATTGTTTGTTTCAGTTGGAAGTGGTATTAAACCCACATGATTCTATGTTCACATTCATGGGGTGTTCCGTAGCATTTACAGATCACTTTTGCAAACTTCTCTTATTTCAGAAATCAGATATGTTGGGACTATATTTATGCTTCTGAAAGATTTAGTCAGGGTTTCCTTCTTTGTAGAGAAAGTGTTCATAACTGTTTATGAGCTGCCTGTGTTCACTAATGCTTCTGAAGGGGATATATATTGATTTCCCCTTTAATTATATTTCTTATTATAGGAGGTTTATGTAGTAGCAACTGACTTACCTATGTTAAAGAGCATCGAGTCTTGGATTTCTATAAATAGTCCTTAATTTTACACCCATTGCATATTGCATTATGAACTGGGCATATGCTTGAAGGATTCCGGGAACTGCCACAAAAGTGACCTAATGGTGAGGTTGAAGCATTCCTAATTGTAGACCCAAACCTAGATTCAGGTTTTCAGCTTTTTATGACAGATTTCTGGGTTTCTTAATTTGAGCTATCTGAATTATAATTAAATACTGGAATGAAGCAGTATAATATGTTGCACCTTCATGGACAGTCTCGTAGTTCGGGCATATGATTATTGATAGAGCATGGTGCTGATATCGAAGCGAAATCAAAATTTGGAAGTTGGACATCTCTTCTATGAGCATATTTCAATTGACACACAGATACGATTACGTTGTTAATTGAGAAAGGTGTGGAAATCGATGCAAGCAATTCTAGTGGAAAGACAGGTGTCTTTAGTTGACATCCGCATGATGGTATAGAAGGATCAATCTAATAAGAGATTGATAAATTATTTGCCACTTCTATAAATTTGTTTTATTGAAAACTAGTTTCGAATGTTATACATTCATCTTCAGTTCTAAAAACACACACAAAATTCAAAAATAAGTAATTCTAAATATAGTTTGGTATTATTATACATATTAAATTAGATGTAATATAAATCAGTATGTGTCTTTCATACAAAGGTTTGCACGAAGCTATAAACAGGGGTCGCTTTGCATCAGCAAATGAATTGATTGACAAAGGTGCAGATATAAATGCGAAAACTAATTCAGGTGAATCTCTCTTGGATTTCACAATTTCAATGCAGACATGATTATCCTTTTGAAAAATTAAGTATTTTTTTTAGATCACTCCAGCTCATTTTTCTGATAATAGATGGTGGCTTTGACTGACTCAGAGGCTAGGCGATTCTAAAAGCAGTTATTTTTTATATATTCAGATGATATTGTCAAAATATAATTAGATGCTAACAGTTATTTATGTAATATGAGTTATATATCATCGCTCTCATGATAAACTTATGAATGTAACCTTACTATTATGTAAACATATTTTTCAGGAGAGAAAAAAAAAACCGTTCTATTCTTCTCTGTATAAGGAGTATCTTCGATACTTTTCATTTTTTCTATAGTTAAATGCAATACCAACTGCAAAAATCAAGATTATTATTGACCACCTATAAATAATCATGTTTTCATAAACTCAGCCCTCATCCCTTGGTCAAAATCCGTACAATAACTTGGTGTTACTCTAGACAGATCTCTCAAATTCACAGAGCATACCAATAGAAAGAAGAAAAAAAAAGTAAGAAAAAGCAAAAAAATAATTTTCAAAATGTTCCTATATTTTAATAAAAAATCTAAATTAAGCCCCTAAAATAAATTAATCCTGTACAAATCAGTTATCCGACATCAGATCACTTATGCCTCACCCGTTTGGAGTTTAACAAATTATTGGAAACTGAAAAGAATACAAAATTTATCCATCAGAATTATAAGCAACTACCTTCGCTACACAAAAATATTTAGTTGCAAACCTTGGTGCAAGGTAAATATTGCCCTTCAATACAGTAACTTGTCTTTACACAAACTGCTACATATTTCAGTAAAACAATAGCTTCTGAAAATCCATTCATTAAAGAAATTGGCAACTACAACAAATCCTCTCTGAAATGCTACACTCATAAAAGAACAAAACATATATTACTAATTTAAGTTAATACTGTTTATTTAATTTTTTCTATTTATTTATTTTATAATTATTATTTTGTTTTATTTTTTGGGTAGGTTTTTTTTAATTAGTTTTTCCTACTATTAAAACTTAAAATTATGTTAAACTTATAATTTAAATAAAATTTTATTTTCAGGTTAAAGATATCAAATCTAAATTGTTGGTTGTAAGGATGTGCCACCCATAATCATGTAAACTAATAATTTTTGTTCTGTAAATTTGTAAATAAAAGCTTTATTCTTATGTTATATTAAGGTTATCGGAAGTTCCCCTGATAAGTAGAATGGTACAACGGTTTTTTTTGCTCTCTTAAAAAGTTGAGATTTTCACATTCCTAAGTTTACCATGGGAATGACTGTGTTCGAAAAATGGATTAGGTTGAACCTATTAATGTAATGTAACATATTAACCACTTCTTTTAATGTTTGTTTGTATTATTTTATTCTATATGAGCATTCTAAATTACATAATAACCTAATAAATGAAGTTATAAAAAAAAAAAATTCTCCCTTATCCCACCAAAATGAGAAATAAGTTACAAAAATTATCAAACATTAACCTGAAGTTAACCTAATAAAGTGTCAATTCTGAACTATGAGGATGGAAGAGTAACTGAGATGATACATCGAAAAAACTGAGGTATTAAGGGTTAGGTAAGGGTTTATGCATGGGCGGTCATATTGCGGTGCCCCATCTTTAGGAGGATTGTGTGTTCTGTGTTTGTCTATTGGAGTTTTGACCTTGGTTTGACTTTTAATGATTATGGGTGACTTGATGTATAAAATGGTGTTCAAATAAATCAGATCGGAATGAATTTTTATGTATCTGTAAACTCTTTATCCTATAGAGTTTGCAATCATATTTTAACTTTTTAATCAGTATATTTTTCTTTTATTGTATATATTTTTTTACTTCATTTAATTATAAAAGAATTATTATTTAGTATCTAGAAATTCCTCAAGTAATTATTACTATTTTTAATCGACCTCCAGAAGACGAATTATATTGCTGTAATCCTTTTTTTTTTTGTTTACCTTTTGATACTTATTGTGTTTCTGTTTTTTTGAAAAATAAAAGTAATTATTAATGAGTATTATAAGAACCCTCACTTTTTCTACCCTTATCAAACCTCGAATATTGTTTTTAACATTTGTTTTTTTTTTTTGTATGGACAAGTACTAATTGTGGGAAGGGAAAGCTTCCCATTCATCATATCAAAGTGACGAAATAGTTAATAAAATATTAGAGTGACGAAATAGTAATAAATTCCATCATAATATAGGGGTAACGAAATATTACTAAACTCCATCATAAAATCAGAGTGACGAATTAGTAATAAATGTTGGGGCGCAGTGGGTGTGGCCGCTCACTGGAAACTCATCCCCTATCCGGCCTCAATCTACACAATGCATTGGGTACGTTTGTCCTCTCCATTAATCTACCATCTTCCAAGGTTCTGAACTCACTTCCACAGGTATGAAGTTCTCATGGCAACGACTACAAACACCTATATCTGCAAGGATTCCATATTAATTGACGTTTATGGTTAGTACTGTTCGGCATAAGCGTGCGCACGGGGAGTGCCACAGGTTCACATGTACCTGCTAATGTCTCAGAAATATGATTCCATTCCCCGACCCCCCTATAAAATAGTAGCAGCAAAGTTTAAAGATTCGATTTTTAAATAAAAGATGTTGCTTAGAACTAAAGTTCAAAAACTTCAATAAAAACTTTTTTGTACCCTGAGTGTTAAATTTTTGGTTCAATTTTAACAAAAAAATTATTTAAAATAAGCTATAGACTTTAAATATGTCCCCATCCAGTGTTATGGCTCGTATACCGTCCAACAAAGGATGGTGCGCACGCCTATGGTCTTAACAGAACCCACCCTCACAAGGTAAAAGTTTAATTATTCAAGAAGGTGAAAATAGAGTTGAGAAGGAGAGGCTAAAGCTACCCATCATGGTCCAACTTTGTAGGACAACAGTTGGATGCGTTCGTCCACTCATGGTCTACAAAGGATACGATCAGCTATTCTAATTTATTATTTATCATTTATGTAAGATACTTAGTAAAATGTTGTCATCGCACATCGCTGTTTAAAAAAAAAATTGGAAATTTACGATGGACAAAGTGACCAGATGTTTTCCAATGGAATGTGGGACAGGTGCAAAAAATAATATAAAACTAGATATGCATATAATATTGGATATAGCTTTATAATCGGGCCGCATTATCACAGGCTGCTGCCGAAGGTCGCCGGACTAGCACTCTGTATCTCAATTTATGTAAACTGCTTTGTTTAGTTACCGAAAAGTCAAGCAATGTTATCGATTATTGCCCTAAATTCACTTGATTATATAATTTGTTTTAATTTACTGCCCATATATATGAATCCTCACTTTAAAATATTATTTTAAGACAATTTATTAATTTGATACAGTCCGCGGTTTGAATTTAGTTAGACACGCCTGGTTTAATTAAATGTATGAATTTTCATCAAATCTCCATTTTTTTTCTTTGGTGTGGTTCGGATTAGTGAACAGTTTGGTTTAGCGAGAGATCAACACCCATAAAGAAAGGTATGTTTTCAACAGAATGTGATAGAAATTACAATATTATCGCAAAACACAAAATAAAGATGAGAAACATGGCCTGAACTTTAAGGCGGATTGAGGTAGTTGGTGTGGGGATGAAGTGAGATCGATGGGGTCTCTCTTCAAGCCTCAAGTGCTGCTTCTACTGTATTTTATATACTGTGGTGATTGCCATATCGGTCGAGACTCGATGCTGAAAATATTGACCCACAACACACCGAATGCATTAAGAAATTAGTCGGTGCATCCGAATGTAAATGAGATCCATACGGGTTTCACTCGAGATTCAATTGAATCGATTCATTAAGTCCGGCAGGAGCCGGGCGTGCCATGGCGATTTGAGACGGCACCCTACTTTATACTGACTTTACGTGTTATATGCCTGCAATAACACTACTTTTTTAGTACATTTTGTATGACCTATTTTTATTGACAACTGCTTCTCTGAAATGAACCCGAGAAACATCGATCATTTTAAACAAATGTCTCTATCTAGGTTTTGAAAGTAGCAGAAATTGTAGCCACTATCACTCCAAATTAGCAGTTTTGTTCATGACTGGTTCGTGTGACCTGTTTTGATCGACAACTCCTTTACTGAAACAAACCCGAGAAACAGAGAACATAGTCGATCATTTGAAGCTCTTGTATCTGCTTTTTTAAACTGTTTATTGAAAGCAGCAGAAACTGTTACAGCAAATTAACAGTTTCACCTATCAATTGCTACTGTCTATTGAAAAACACGTTTCAATTCACGGAGGGTATTGCGTACAGAGTATCCGATTTGGTATACCGGCCAAAACCGTAGTAAATAAAATTGAAAAACTGATATCGAAAATTTTACTCGATCACAATAACTTTCTTACCTAGCCATCGCTGGAGAGGACAAGGAAAGTGAAAATTAAAAATCAAAATATATTTTTCAAATTTTACGTTACCCAATCTATTATCTATTCACCGATTCTAATTTGATTTTTTCTCCAATTATGATTAATATCTTCATTAAAAAATTATTTCTCAATGACTCAGATCTAGATATATCGTATGATTCTCGTCTCCTTAAAATACATTTATGATTCATTCTTTATTTTAGTTTATTTCATTAGATATTTCATGATTTTTTTTAATTTTAATTTAAATTTTCTTGATGGAATAATGTTCTTAATTATTTGATGTTCATTCGTCAAATAGTGCTAAGAAGTACACATTAGTGACTGTTTTATACCGGCTTAGTGGCTTCTTCAAAGGATACGAAGGTTATTTTTGAAGTAAACAACAACATGGCTAATACTAGCCCTTTATTATTCAATTCTGAATTGAAGCAAGTTGTTAATAGTTCTAAAGTATTAGTCGTTGGTGCTGGTGGAATAGGTTGTGAGTTACTAAAAAATCTTGTATTAACTGGATTCGAAGATATTGAAGTTGTAAGTTGATTAATAAATAATACGTAAGCACACAGAATCATCCTCATGTCTCATGATTGTCATTAAATTCTGTTCATTTTAGATTGATTTGGATACGATAGATGTAAGCAATCTTAACAGGCAGTTTCTTTTCCAAAAAAAACATGTTGGGAAATCTAAAGCTGAAGTTGCAAAACAAAGTGTTCTCCAATTCAACCCCAATGCAAAAATAATTGCACACCATGCAAGTGTTACAAGGTAAGTTTGTTTCCCGTTTAACTTTGATATTGATGGTTTTCTATTTTCATCCTCAGAGAAATTGAAGAATATTTGTACTATTGTTATGAATTGAATTCGTCTGTTCTGTAATTTGTTAAATTTAAAAATTCAAGCAAGAAGAATAGTACTTTTAGTTTCCATTGTTTGAGCCAATATATTTTAACCTTAAATTTTGATTTTGATGTGAGATCATATGTTATGAGACCCACTTATTTGTATGTCAATTATAATTCATAGCTGTAGTGCCTGTATTTAGTAATTTGGAACTATCAATGTAATTGTTTTTTAGAATTTTACCTGCTTTTTATGTAAGGAGAACTGTTTATCGACTCCAGTCTCCGACATAATGACATGACTCTTTGGTTGAGTTAGCAGTTGTCTGTGAAGATTAGGGATTAGATGAACAACAGTTGTCTTTCAGATCTTGGCTGATAAAGATCCTTGTGGGTTTTAGATGTGTTAAAGAGGAAAATTACTTTATTATTATATCTACTGCTCTGGTTTTCATGAAGTGTTAATATTATTTTAAGTTTTATTACAGTTTTTTGTCATGTCATTTTAATAGGTCCTATATTTCTTTGGATGTTTTGGTCTAAAACATTGCTATGATTTTGTAAATATAGAATTAATTTTCAGAACTTGGACCCATTCGTTTTCCCAGGGTGAACTTAGTTATTTCTTATCTCTCACCATCCATTTGGTTAAAAAGTAAAGGCACAAAAAAAAAAAAAATAAAACAAAAAATACACAAATAACAACCTGATACAAATGAATGTTTGGTTGAATGGCGGAAATTAAGTTATTTAGAAATGATGGTGCAGTGCAATGTGTGCTTCCATTAAATAAGTTAGGAATGGGGATTTTGACTTTATAGGATAGATGCGTTTATGTTATGCGCTTATGCGCTTCTGTAAAAACCCTTTACATGTTTGCTTTTTGATTTGGCTTGGGACTTGGCAAAGTTTGACATAGAGGTGAACGCACCTTTGCGAATTACTTAATTCAAGGTTTGGTGTATTACTGGTCTGGAGCCCAGGTCCCATAGTTATATCAGAAATTGATTTTATCTTACAGCTTTTTGGATTGGGCTAGACGTTGTTCGAAGACGTTGTTCATTGGTTAGAGCCCTGGTACCCTTGTCATCATTGGCCGACTAGTTTTATAGAGGGAGGAAATTCTGGGATTTCATCGGATGGCTCCACCCCTTGTTCTGACATCCCCTGGGTGGTCCGGTGTCTGCGAATCCATTAAACTAGCTCTAATTTAATCACACCCATCTCAGGCCGTCTCCACTTTTTCCTTGAGGCCAGCCGGAACCTAAGGGGGACTGTTATTAAAATTGATTAAGTCTTCCAAGGCTTGGCTTTGTCACACTGCCCACTTCTTAGTAGGGTTTTAAATTAACTTATTTCTTATCTCTGAGGGTAAGAGCTGTGGTGACATCTGTCATCGCCTGCCAATTACCCTTCTTTCTACCTGCTCGTCCCTTATTATCTTTTGTTCGCACCTGGTGCTTGTTATATAATATAAGGATAATATTGCCCAATATCAATACATATCAATCCCAAGAAAGCTGATCCGTCTCACTCAAATGACAATGACAGGTGTTGAGTGCAGGGTGGGTATCCAGAGAGGATTCTCGAAGACAGCTGTTTCCAGAAGAGGGCTTGGCATGCCTTCTCTTTAATCTTGCTCTGGAAAAGATGGTAAGAGAATCCGGTATACAGATGACTGGCTCCATTTTCAACCAGACTGTCCAGAACCTGGCCTATGACGATGACATCGATATTGTGGGAAGATCCTTTCAGATGGTCAAGGATGCGTTTTTGGCCCTAGAGGCCTCAGCAAGGAGACTGGGCCTGGAAATTAACGAAAGAAAGATCAGATTCATGGTATTAGGTCAGGAGGTTAACCAGATGGAAAGGATCACCATAGGAACCTACAGTTTTGAAAAGGTGAATGAATTTGTATATCTCGGCTCCCAAGTTAGCGTGAATAATGACATGAAAGCAGAGGTAACAAGAAGAATAATGTTGGCGAACAGAAACTTCTACGGGCTGGGACACCTCTTCAGAAGCCATCATCTCTCTGGGACTACAAAGCTTAGGTTATATAAAACCTTTATCTATCCTGTCTTGGTGTATGGGTCTGAGACTTGGACAATCTCAAGGTCAGACGAACAAAGACTCCTTGTGTTCGAGAGGAAGATTTTACGTCGAATCTATGGCCCATTAAAAGTAGGCGAAAACTGGAGGCAGAGCAGTAACCTAGAGCTCTACACGCTGACTAAGGAGCTGGACTTTGTGAGAGACATCCGCATAGGCAGTCTTAGATGGCCTAGACATGTTGCCAGGATGACCCAACAGGGTGGTTCTAAAAAGATAATGTTGGATCAACTTTATGGATCAAGAAGCATCGGAAGACCGAAACTGCGGTGGAGAGACGGTGTCGCAAGTGATACCGGAAATCTGCTTGCTGTGCGGAATTGGATTACAGCCGCGCAAGATAGGGAAGGATGGCGAAGGCTGCTGAAGGAGGCCTTGACTCACTAAGTGGGTTGTCGCGCCGCTGATGATGATTTTCTTTAAAGCTATTACTTGAGTTTGAAACTATTAGAAGTTAAAAATGGTTTCTATTACTTATATGATTTGTATTCATATAAGTATGTACTGGTTGATTCCAATGATTTTGAAATGAGAGAGGAAGGAAGGGGCGGGGAATGATCCTCAGTTACCTACTGGTAGTTCAATCTATTTATGCTTAATGCCTGACTAATGTATCCAATAAATGGTGCTCAGTACTCGCTACTATAATGGAAGGGTATTGTATAATGTCTACCTAATTTGCCTAAGAAAATAAAATGATGTATAATGGTGGAGGTATTATTGGATGTAGAATAAATTCAATGAGAAGTTGGTTGTGGTTTTTCTTTCCATTTGTAGTTTTATTTTTCATTATGTATTAAGCGAGGATGCATTATTTCTTTTACTTAATATATTTGTGATTATTTTTTTTTAGCCCAGACTTTGGAGTTAGATTCATACAGAAATTTAATGTTGTTATGAATGCTTTAGACAACAGAGTTGCGAGAAATCATGTTAACAGGCTTTGTTTGGCCGCTGGGGTCCCTCTGATCGAGAGTGGAACTGCTGGGTATTCAGGCCAAGTAGAATTAATTGTCAAACAACTTACAAAATGTTACGAGTGTGATCCAAAAGCGAATCCCAAAACTTTTCCAGGATGCACAATAAGAAATACCCCTTCACTTTTAATACATTGCATAGTTTGGGCAAAACATCTTTTTAGGTAAGTATTTAATTTTTTTTTCATATTTCCTTCTGAAGTCAAATCTACTTATTTAAATCAGCTTTTTAATATTGCAAGAGATGTGGGAGATATTTCACCATGATCACAAATTACTTAAAAGTGATATTATTTTTTAATAATGCCTCTAACGGGGATATAATTTTGTTATTCTGCCTCTTAAAATAATATAAATTGTTTATTATACCTTAGTACTTGTACTCATTTCTGTAATTACTAGCTCTAAATATGGACATTCAGTTAAGAATACAAATTTTACTTTCAGCTAACCATTTCAGATAATGTTTTTTAGTTTTCAATCTTACGAGAAATACATTAGTTTAGAGTACAATCAGTGTTGGAGTGAAAGAGGGTGAGCTGCAATTGCATTTATGTTAAAACAAAATTGATTGTACGCTAATCCTCTGCCTTTTATTCTATTCGATTTATATATTAATTTACCTTAAAACCTCTATAATTAATGCTCTAGAACTAAAACGATAATGTTGAACACAGTTTTAGAATAATTTCTCTCATAAACTTTTTTTTTTCATTTGAAATGCAATATAACTTAAAACGACTATTAAATCAGGAAATTGGACAGAAAATGTCACTGATATGACCTGCTTCCCTAAACTGGCAGAGGTATCGTCTCCTGGATGCTACACATCAGTGGGAACACTATTGAAATTATTATTAGAGGAACACGAGTTTTTTAATTTTAAAACAAGCGGACAGGTGCTTTTATTACAATTTATCATTTTTTTGGTTCATTATTTTCAATAATGAATCTTTGTAATTGACCAAGAAAAAAAAAGATTAATACCCCCTCAGAATTTGAGGTTTTATGTTTCAAGATACATAGAATCCAAATATAGAATTTAAAAAAAAAAATTGTCTGTCCATATGTGGTTTTTGATGTGTTGAATCAACAAGCTATAAAATTCTCTAAAAAAAAATCATCGAAATCAGAGCAGTATCAGCAGAAATATAGCGTATTGAACATTGTATACTAATTTCCCGACATTCCTCAACCCTGGTGCTCCTTTTCCATTTCTGCCTGTCCTGCACATTCAAATTTCAGGTCTTTATGAGGGCCACAAGTGCAAAGTTCTATAGTGAGTGCCTTAGGCCTAAACGTCGGCACACATTAAAAAAAGGTTAGGTTTATTTGTGTGAATTTGCTTCCTTGTATCGCTCTCCAGGTCATTTTTCCTTTGATCCATCCTTCAGTTTTACCAGCTTCTCGATCTTTATTTTTTTCTTTTTCTCTCTGAAGTACATATCTAATTTTCCTCTTTACCTTTTAAGCTTCTATTCTGACCACATATACTAAACATCTTACCTTGCTTGCTGCAAGGAAAGTCGTGTGAATGGACACGCCAGATATTTTTGAAATATTATTTGAAAATAAATCATTGTGTAATCATTTGCAGCGTTTTTTCAATTTTTATTCACATTTTCACCTGTTTTTGGTTTCTTGAACGACTATAACTTATTACTGGCAGTGTTTGTTTAACTGCCTTTTCTAAGTAATTATTATCATTAATAGCTAAACAACTTAAAGGAGAACATTTCAGTGCGCATGTGCTTTTCAATAACCTCTTGTTATTGAAATAAAAATCAACTTACGAGTTAGTGCACAGGATTGAAAAAATGTCAACATCACCAAAATGTTAAAAATAAAATTCAAGATGGTGTATTTGACAAGATAGTTGTCTTAAGTTAGGTAGAGGGAGAAGGCTTTCCCCTCCTTGAGGGCAACACTTAATTTCTTTGCTTATTGACATTAGTCAATTAAAACTGACTGTTTAACTGACAATAATTATTATTTTCCACTCCTGTTATCTTTCCTCCCCTCCTTGACTAATTGCAACCCCTTATTTAAAGTAATGTATATCTCTTAAGACCAGAAACCTAAAAACAGTTATTCAAAACGGTTAGCTGTCAGTAAAATTTGTATTATCAATTGTTGATAACTGTATGGGAAAGACACTGTTCTGCTCTGTAGTAACGATTTTAATTGGTGAATTATAAACACCTTTAGCTTTTATCTTCAGCATTCGAAATGCTAGATTTACTACTTAACTCTTGGGTTATAATAAATGCAAAATGTATTCTACTTTCATTTAGTGTTTTGGGTCAATATTATTTGACCATCTAAAGGAAGGTAGATATATATTGTCTTTTCACATTTCATTAGTATTAGTTTAGAAATATTGCTGGTATGCTGCCTTTCTCATTCATTAATGTTTGTTTCCTATTTTTAAAATTTCAATTGAATTTTCAGTCAACTGTTTGGAGAACATGATCCCAGGGAAGAAGACTTTGATGTTTCACCTGATCCTACCGATGCAGAATCAGGTGGTGATCCAAACCCTGAGAACCAAAGATTGTCCACAAGGGAATGGGCAAAACAAGTTGGGTATGACCATCAGCAGCTTTTTACAAAATTATTCGAAGATGATATTCAATATTTGCTAACATTAAAAGGGTTATGGGAAGATAGGAGGCCACCTACACCACTGAAATGGAATGAAGCTCTTGATATTGGTGCGTACCGATAAAAACTTCAAGTGTAAATTAAATCTTTTTTAAAAATATTTTTATATTAATATAGATTTTTTTTTTAAATATTTGATTGTTATTTATACACACTGTTGTTTTTTATTTTTATTTTCCTCCAGAAAATGATTAAGATTCTTATTTCTATGATTTCCACATCATTGCCTGTGAATTAAGGCCTGATTTGATTGAATAGTTTCCTTTTTAGTTTTTTAAATGTAAATGTAAAATATTTACATTTTACATCAGCCAACAGGATGTAAAAGTTCTATAGAAATTTATTCAAACTTTCCTTTCAATTCAATTATTATATTAGTGCTTAACTGTTTCCTACTTTATTTTTTCTTTATAGAAATTTAAAGTTAATAACAAAAACCTAATAAATAGTGGCATATTAAATAAAATCCTTGTTAATTTTGAAAATTTATGTTTTATGTGTGAACATGTAAAATAAATTTACAACTTGATTTCAATTTAATTCTTTTTTCTACTTTTCTTTTCTATTTTTTATATGTCGAACTTCTATCTTTTTTTATGTAGTTAAAAAACTGGAGCTGACCTTCCATTGTTTTCATTATGTTAGCTAGATATTATTAACGGCTTGATTAAGAAATAAGGCAGAATAAAGAAAATGCTATTTTTTTTTTCTGTACTTCTAATTATTCTGTCTTCATCTGCTATCATAATATACAATTCAGAAATGATTTTTTGTCAAAATTAATACACATTTGGTTAATGGTTCAACTTTTATTACAGTTAATATATTTAGTATGTTTTATAAATTATCAAAGTAGATTGAAGGCTAAAAATAATCATCCTTTTCAAAATTTTATAATTTATCATAGAAATTTTGCTCTTTCTAATATGATGTTTAATTTTTTCTTGTATTCTAGTTGATAATGTTCTACAACCTGATAATCAAAATCTCTTGAGGGATCAGAAAATCTGGAATTTATCTGAATGTGCCAAAATATTTCAAGAAAGTTTATCTGGTCTTAAAAAGGGAATGGAGGTAATCATTTTTTAATTAATTAGTTTTTAACTTAATATTTTAATTGTCTAGCTTGGTCAGCATGACTGATTTCAGTCAGAGTAATAATAAAGTTTCTTACACCCATCATTTTCTTATTTATGGATTGGTTATATATCTTTGGTTAGTAGTCTGTCTACACCTCTTACCATAGAACTGTGATTCATAACCCGTAGAGGTCGGACCACTAAGCCAGAAATTGAGCCCCCTTATGGCCCACCGGTCGGGAACCACTGTTATAGACCATTGAAGGGTGGGATGCCCTTGAAGCTTTTGTGGCAGCTTTTTCAGCTAGGAGGTTAAGAATATTTATGTATGCTTGTCAGAATTTGTATTCTCTCTGGTGGGTATCTACCCGACTGGTAGGTGGTGAGTCTCTACCCAATGTAAGGTTACATGGAGTTGACAATTATTCTTAGAAATGTGAGAAATTCTAAAGAAAAGTAATATTGAGATCATTCCCATTGTGCAATATGCTATGATGCAGAAAATTGACACTATGTTTAGACAACTATGAATGTATATGCGAATTGGTTTTCACTATTTTAGTTAGATTTAAAATTTTAGATGAATCATCGAAACTCAAATATGAAATAACCCATTTCTTTTGCAGAAAACCTCATGACTTTAAAACATATTGACCTTATAACAGCTTCGGTCATATCGCAAAAATCTTCCTGTTGTCACTAATCGCGAGTATCATTACAGTTGCTTTGATATTCTATTAGAGTGACAGGAGGGAGTCATTGTGACCAATCATAGGCTGTATCGCCATCTGTTAAAATGATTCTGCCCGTGTTTAAATTATTCTAAGTATTTAATACTAGTAATAATGAGAAGGTGAAAATTTCTAGTAATATATTATAATATAAATAACTCTAATAGTGTAATAGTATAATTATGTAATAGTGTAATTATGCCTTCCATATATCTCATTATTCCTTTATTGGTATATTTTACATAGTTTGACCAATGTTTTGGGGTCTCCCGCACTTTCAAGGTGTTTCATTCGTATTCATTGCAATTATTAAAATTATTACTGCCTTAATTACATGTTATTTAAAATTGTAAGCATATAGAACTCAGTTTTTCTTAATTGCTTCTATTAACAGACGAAATTAATATACATATATCTAGGCAATCGGAGTATAAACGTATTTATAACACGAAATGATTCATGAGCAATATTGATATATAAATAATTTGGTACAACTTTACAAGAGGGGCGTGTTATCACTTGTTCCTCCCGGTATTACCCGAAGGTCGCCGGACTAGCATACTCTAGCGCCATTTGTGCTAACTAACTGCGTTTCATTCAGTTGTAAAATTCGTGTTCATTTGAATTATGAATGAAGTTCAAATGAAGTTGAATGCTTTTATTATATATAATTTAAAATTATTAGTGCTGTTGACTTCCGCTCATTGCATTCGCCCAAGAAATAAACAAAACAGCAACGGATCCTTTTTAGTTGAGGTTGGGGTCTTACCGTAATTTCAATTATTACTGCTTTAAATAGATCACAGCTGACGACTTCCGCTCGCTCAAGAGAAAACCAAACCCCAAAAGTTTCTTTTCAGTTGTGGTCGGGTCCTTACCGTAATTTAAATTATCACTCTTTTAAATTATTACTAAAACTTACTTACTAACCCTAGATCACACGACCTGTAATTAAATGTCAAAAAATTTCAAAGTTGTTGACTGACTTCAATTGTTTAAAACTCTTTTTTTTTTTTCTGTATGTTTAAACACTATTACGCACTATTTTTTATTTAACAAATTTATTTTAAATCTTTAACTTGAAAAAATCACTTTTCGTTATCTTCATGAATTATTTTCACCATGTTGCTACATACCGATTTTATCTAAAACATATACAATTGGTTTCTACTATTTTTTATCCTAATTATCACGTTGGGAAAGTCCCATGGCAATTTATTTAAAAAAACTAACACGTCTGGACTATTAACTAATAAATAAAGAAACTATAACTGGACTATTATAAATTTATAAGGAGTCTTAGGTTACTATATTTTCCTTCAATTAATATATTCATAAGGACTCCCTAAGAAATTTAAAGATAAAACACTAAATTTGTTTTTCCTCACACATTTTTTTTCTTATATGCTGTTTTCGTTTATTTTTCCTTCTGCACCCAATATGAATAGTGGGGACGCCATACTGACTTGTTTGGTAGAAATCCTTTTTTTTTTTTTTTTTTTTTTTTTTTATAAATTTGTTATTTTAGACATAATTAAATTCGGTCGCCGCACTAGCACTCTGTAACGCCATTTGTGATTTTTATTCCATTGTAAGATTCATATTCATTGGAACATGCTGTCTACTTCTGCTCACTACACTCTCTCAATTGAGGTCGGTGCCTTACTATAATTTCAATTATTACTGCTTTAATTAGATCACACCTGTCGACATCTGTTCGCTCAAGATATATGCAAACCCCCAAAAGATCCTTTTCAGTTGAGGTCGGTCCCTTACCATATTTTAAATTATTACTGCTTTAGGTACAACTTCCCCAGACCACTTAAAAACTTTAGTACACCCAGCACACTTGATTTATAACTCAGTTATATCAGGCCTACAATCAATTAATAATATTTTTTTAATTCAGGAGTATTTATTCGAGGATCTAATAATTAATATTTATTATTTATTTTTTTTTTTAAGGAAAACAACAGTGGATTTTTGGTTTGGGATAAAGATGACAAACCCTCAATGGATTTTGTGGCATCTGCTGCTAATATTCGAGCTCACATTTTTGGTATACCTGTCAAGTCAAGATTCGATATAAAATGTGAGTTTATAATTACTTAATTTTTTTTTCATTGTAATTTAATTTTTTTTAATTTTTCTACAGTAAATGCTGTTTGGTATAATTTTCATATTTGATGACTGATCCAGATTGATATTTACTGTAACATTTTTATACTTTTGGGTTGAATTTGTAGACCTTAAGTTATTATTTTAAAAGCCAATGTGCTAGCGGATCTTGGCTTCCTTGAGCATTATTACTAAGTAGTAATTAGTTTTATTAATTAGTTTTTGTAATTATTTTTTGGCCCTTTCGCTGCAAATGATTTTAAGTTTATTAAGAGGTGGTGCGCCCTTACTTTCAGGTGATTATCCTTTGTCACTTTCTATGATCATGGTTGAAAATCTGATCTTTTGTGCTCTTACTTCATATGAATCCACATTGATATGAGCTACACAAACAGGATATTTAGGAGGATCTTATACACTCTAGAAAGCAAAAAGATTCCTCAATAGTCAGAACACAGAAGATGTCAACTTTCTTATGAATTGGGCATATCACAGTCTTTTACCAGGCTGATGACATAGATTCCTCTACCCAGACTTACATCATTATATTATAGAAGGTCTTCGTCAATTGTTTAATTATCTCGTCTTCATCTGGTGGACTTTAAATACTATTCATTTAAATCAGCAATTCATTAATAGTTAATAACCCTTAAAATTTGTATTTGTTAATTTCTCTTGATAAAGGAACTAGTTAGCCTTTAATAACTACTATTTATTTATTTCTCCATAATTTTTATAAATTTATTAAACTTTTGGTTGGTTATTTTGGCCAATTTTAGATTTTAGACATATTAATTTTTATTTTTTTATTTTATTATTGTTTTAACATGTTTCAGCAATGGCTGGAAATATCATACCGGCAATTGCTACAAGTAATGCCGTTGTTGCTGGTCTTGTGGTGTTGAATGCCATTAATGTTCTTCGTGGAAAGATGGATCAGTGTCAGTCAGTTTATTTGAGGAAAGGACCAAACCCCAGAAATGTTTTAATTGTAAGAGAGAAGAATTTAGAGAAACCCAATCCTAAATGCTGTGTTTGCTCTGAAAAACCACAGGTATTGAATAGGATATTATTAAACAAATGTTTTACATTTTATTGGAATGGATTATAACCTAGTTTTGAAAGACTTTTCTATTCCTTAAGATTACATTAAATAAGATTATTCTCAGTAACCATATATTAAATGAGGTTTTTTCTTGTTTTATCTAAGTATAATATTAAATTTAATTTAAAAACTTTTTTGGTCAATGGTTGACTGCAATATACATTTAACAATTTATAAAATGCTTTGGCAGTACATGATTTCTCACACATTATTTTATGAGGGCTTAAAACTTTTTTTTTTCTGTTAAAAATGGTTTAACAATAATTAATCAAAAATGTTCAGCAAAATCATCATGGAAATATTAATTTTCTTTCCGAATCTCCTTGCAATTCCGAATTGAAAAGTCGGTAGCAGGTTGATTTTTTTTTAGGGCTTCACTCTTTTTTTTTTACTGTTAAAAATGGTTTAATCAAAATTTATCAAAAATGTTTAGCAAACCAGGACTTTTGTGCATGCTTCAAAGTTTAGCTAGAGGGAGCACGAATTTCAATGCTGTAGAGAACAGTATTGTGATAGGTTTTAATTTATTTTATATTGTGTAATAATTTATTTAGTTATTTAACTTCACAACAACAGCTTTCAGTTTAAACAAGTGCCCTCTTATCACACAAACAAGTGCCCTCTTATCACACAAACAAGTGCCCTCTTATCACACAAACACAAGTGCCCTCTTATCACACAAACACAAGTGCCCTCTTATCACACAAACACAAGTGCCCTCTTATCACACAAACACAATTATGAAAAATGTGAGTATATTCTACTTTATTTGTGGAAAGAGTCTATCTCTATTATTAATAGAGCCTTCACAACTCTATTTACAGACTGGTTTTATAATTTTTAATTTAAAAAGATTTTTCCAGGAAGATTGCCAAATTTATAATTTTACTTTAATTTTTTTTTATTTTAGTGATATTAATGTTTCTGAATGTATGACCATCCGTTAATTCTCAGGTTAGTCTGTGTTTTTAAGCTAAAACTGGGCCAAGATTTAATTTCTGACCCCTTACTTTTGTCCCACTATATTAGTCATTTATTTGGCTCTCTTGCCAGCAGGACAAAAACTGTCAGTCTAACTGTATGGGTATGATGCTTGACTGCAGTCCCATCCTTCCTAAATATCCGTCACAGATGCCTGCTTCAAACCAGTTTGCCAGTTATATATAGGTAAAGCCTGTCGGATTTACCGCTTTTTAATGAAAAATCCGTGACCCATCTAAAATGTCTGTTCATGTATGGCGAGCTTATGATAAACCATAATAAGAATTCTATTATTTCAACTCTATTCATTCCAAAGCTCAGTTTCCGGTAATGTTGAATTTAAGGTTTATAAAAGTTGATTTCTATCAGTAGGCTATTTTGTCCATTCTTCCAAAAGTCTAATTGAATGCCATATTATCTGTAGATGTTCTGGAAAGTTAATTATTGTAGTATGAGTGAGCAATGGCAAGTAGGATTTACAAGAGCTTGAGTAATTTAATTATATTAAATGAAATATAATCTTAATCATAATTTTGTTATACTCTCTGGGCTTCTATTCAATTAACAAAACTAAATGTCTTCCTTTTTTATTTTTTTCTGCTTTTTTGTGTATAATAAAATGAGATTATCTAAATCTCATAAAGCTTATTGAAAAAAGTATTAAAATTGAATATTTTAAAATTTGTACTAAAAACTTTGGAATGGCTTAAGAATGAGAACTTAATGGCTTAAGAATTTATTGGCGTATTTGGTTTATTATTAATAATGATAATCGACCAAGAAAAAAAATGACCCTTCAAAATTGGAGCAATAAGAAAAAAAATCTGTCTGCTGTATGTGACTTTTCTCCAAGACTGCTTGCCAACTTTTTTAAGATTTGGTATTGAAGTCACCATCACTCTAGGATGATCCTCGTAACTCAACATTATCATCTGTAATTTATGAAGATAGAGAAAAATTTAAGTTGTTTCAGAATCATTATACTAAAGCTTAAAAAATTTTTTTTTTAATTTAGGGTTGTTAAAAAAAAGTTTTGTCTTTTAAATTTAGGTTAGATTAGAAAAAATTTAATTAAAATGAATGATTTTTAAGATTAACAAGCATTTTAGAAAGCAGATACGTTACTAACATTTTTAATTTTGCTGTTCGCATAGTCATCTAGTCATACTAATAGGTCCACTGAGACAATTTTATCTTTGATTTTGATCATTACTTTATCTTTGCTAGCTGCAACTGCAAGTTCATAACTTTTTCTGTGGCTTTGCAGTTATTGCGTTGATAATCAGATGAAATATTTTGAAATGCATTAATAGCTATCAATGTTGGCCTATTTTTAGTTTCCCTTACCTATATATGAGTATATATTAAGGGGAAGCATTGAGATCATGAAAATTTTCGAATTTGAGTTTTCAACGGAAATACACATTTTAAGTTCCCTCTAGTCCAAATAACCAAGTCTCGTAAAATGGTCTGTGTGTATGTGAACAGTCTAGCTCAACAACAAAAAGTTGTACGATACTGAAATTACGTATTTAAGGTAGGCATATGCATGTGATGTTACACCAACTTTTTCCTCAAAATCGACTCACCGGAAGTGTCACTTTATATAATCGATTTTACACTTTTTTACAATTTTCTCGAAAACGGCTCTGACGATTTTGATGAAACTTGCCTAAATTATTTTTCATAAAGACCTTTAACTTTTCATATATTGGTACATAACCGAGGAAATGCAGGGAAAAAGTTATGATGAAAAGAATATTTTATTTGCGCATAACTTAAAAAGCATGCATTTTATGGTAAATTGTGTATAGGATTGGATGAAAGGTAATTAAATCATCTAAAACACAAAAAAAGAATCATCAAAATCGTACCAGTAATAGCAAAGATACAGCGCATCGGACTAATTGGAAGTGATAATTATATCATGGATTTTACAATTTTCTCATAAACGGCTCAGGTGATTTTGATAAAACTTGCCTAATGTCTTCTCCCCAAAGGCCTTTAACTTTTCATGTGTGTAATATATCAACGAAAAAATGCAGGGAAAAAAGTTATGATGGAAAGAATATTTTATTTGCGCATAACTTAAAAAGCATGCATTTTATGGTAAATTATGTATAGAATTGGATGAAAGGTTATTAAATTATCTAAAAAAACAAACATGAATTATCAAAATCGGACCAGTATTAGCTAAGATACAGCATATTTTATGAGAAGTGCAAGACCCTAGATGGATAACCGAGCTGCTGCTGAGTTTATTTCAAATATTGTTTATGTGAACTCTTTAAAATTATATTAAAAAGATAATTATTATAGAACGGTAATGGAAAGTTGTGTTATGCGCGCCCCGCACCAGATTTTTTTTAATGTTATGAAATGAGAAGTTTATATTAGGGAATTTTCTGGAGTGATATTTGTTGTGATGTGAATTTTGTTGAATGACTCAAATTTATTTTGTCTTTAATTTTAGGTTACTATAGCAACAGATTTAATGAAAATGAAGTTAAAGGATTTCGAAAATCTAGTTTTAAAAGATAAATTAAATATGATCGAACCCGACGTTCAAAGGGATTCTACAGGGTGTGTAATAATTTCCAGTGAAGAAGGCGAAACCGACCATAACAATGAGAAAACTCTAAAGGTATGGCACATTGAATTATGCTAAGTTTCTAAGTATTCTTGACCTTTAAGACTGTGTATGAACAGGTTAACTCTGTATTATATCAATTATAAAAATAAATTCTTTAAGTTCAAATGTCAATATCATAAATAACTATTGATTTCAGGAATTAGGAATATCTGATGGAACTATTTTGCTTGCTGATGACTTTGTTCAAAATTATCAGTTAAGAATCATCATGACCCACAGGTATTACCATTCTTAATATATATTTATATTTTTCTTTTTTTTTCATCTGTTGGAATTTACTTATTCGTTCATTCTTGTTTTGTGGTGTGAATCTGTATTGCTTACCAATGGCATTTATTTATTTCATTTTAATTATTTTTTCTTTTTATAAATTCTAAAACATATGTACACATATATGCACAAACAAACACACTTTCAAATACTTCTTGTATATCCTGGTGCTGGTGTTCCCACCAAAGTAATTTTTAGATAAATGTATACTTTAGTCTTAATAGGTGTGTCATTAAATAACAAATAAAAACAAAACTTTTTATATTAATAATGATAATTTACAGATTAATTATGAAAACATTTCTTTAAACGCAAAATACTAAATTAATTTTCAAAGAATTAATAGGTTTTGCATAAAAAATCAGTGGAATACTATACAAAGGTAAGAAGATTATGAGGTATTCACGCAACCTGTGCTGTATTGAGAAACTGATGTTGCATTTGGGTTCTAAAAATAGCTGCTAGCACGATTTGGGGTCTGGTAAAGCTGTGTTACTTCATAAACGCACAGAGAAGGCTAATGTGAGGTTTTCATCTCAAATAATGTTGTTTTTTTTTTGTAAATAAAATGGAATGCAAAGAAAGATTGCGGATGGAATTGGTAAAATGTTGGGCAAAAAACCTCCTGTTACCCATTATCGCATTCTGAATCTTCACATATGTTTTCTATCAAGGCATCAATGTTTTCAATATGTTTTCTATCAAGGCAACATAGTCAAGAAACTCAGTCTTTTTCTTTCGCATTGACATTTAAAAAAAAAAATAAAATAATTTTTATTAGATCATGTATAACCTTATCTTAGAAAATAACACTTTAGTAGGTTCTCACTCAATATTCGTGCTAACTGTTTATCATCATAACACAGTAAGTATTTAACGCAAGTTGCATGAATACCCCTTATATTCTTTGTTGTTATTCCCTTTTGATGTATTATTTTAGTCACTTGTATAAATTTTAGATTCTAGATACTGCTGATGTAGTGTACAAAAGCTCTGGCTTGAAATCTCATTTATATGCTATACATTTTTTTTTTCAATTTTTGTATTTGCATTAGTCAATAAACTACTGATAACATGCCAGAAGATTATGATTTTTGGAGAGATATAAGGTGGGTGAAGAAATAGAGTTTGCTTGTGAAAAGGGTGAAAACTTTGCAGACATGAGGGAGGTGAAATTTTGAATGAAATTAAATAATGAAATTGTCAAATGCAGTAGTTTTATGCGAAGGGATTAAGAGAGAGAAAGATCAGGAAGGAGTGGATTTAGAATATGAGTCGAAGGGGTTGGAAGATGTAAGGGATTAGAGAATATAATAAATAGGTACTAGCGTCCAGTGATGAGCTTACTTTCTGTTACTACATAGAAGTCCCAGACTTAAAAGTATTGGGCATATAGAATATTTTATTGATTTTTTTCAATTCACGATTGTTCCTAGTTTGAAAAAAAAGTTTGCATTTGGAAGAAACACTTACAGGCAAAATCAATGTGCGGCATTTTTTTTGGTATGTAGCATATTATTGCATCTTGATTCTATCTAGTTGGCACTACAACCCGAAGTTGGGTCTTGGCCTACTCTAAGAGTTTCTGCCATCCAGCTCTATCCATTGCCACAGCCTTCCAGTTTGGTGTTTTGAGAAAAATCCTTGAGTCAGTTGCCACTGCCACACTGTCCGTCCACCTTAGTCTGGATCTACGCCTCTTCCTAGTTCTATCAATCTTATCTTCGAGTATTCTTTTAGGAATTTCTCCTTCTTCCATCTGAATCACATGCCCGACCCAATCTAACCTTCCGAGCTTTATAAGGTCGACCACATTTAGATCAACGTAAAGGACATATAGCTCTCGGTTCTTTCATATTCTCCACACTTCTCCTTCCTTAACAGGGCCGTAAATCTGCTGGAAGATTTTTCGTTCCATTATTAAGAGACCATTTTCATTGGCCTTTGTCATGGTCCATGCTTGTGAGGAATAGTCCAACGCAGGCCTAATCAAGGTCTTTATTACCTGACATTTGTTTGCCTCGTGAGTAGACGGCTCCTGATCTCCCTCCTCAAGCCAAAATAGCCACGTTTCTCCGCTGCAATCTTGTTTCCTATTTCTTAGGACATATTATTGGTTAATGTTACATGAGATCCGAGGTAGGTGAACTCCTGCACTCTTTCAAATTTGTATAGGGCCATTCTCTGTAAAAGTTTCACCTTGCTGTGCCACGTTTGCCTTCACCACCATATATTTAGTTTTGGCCTCATTTATCTGAAAGTCCCAATAGTTTTTCAGAAATCTCTTATGACAATTGTATTTTGTATGTAGCTATGTTTGGCTTGTTGCTTAATATCTTTTTCCATTACCATTTCAGAGAGTTGGGAAGAGAGGACCCTCCATTCTTTATTGCTGGTGATCCAAGTGAATTAAAACCTCAAAAAGAAGAAGAAGAACTCAAATCTGATAACCAACCAGAAAAGAATGGTAAGCCAAATGATCTAAAAAATGAACTCATAAATAATAATAAAAAACAAAATCATAATCTTAATCAGTAACACATCTTAAATAACTGTAATACTTCACAATACCAGTTCCTGATTAGCTACACACAAAAAATAATCGATATGCCTTTCTAGCTGCTATTGATTTATTTCGATAATTTTATTTGAAATTTGATAAGAATAAAAGGCAAATAGACTTATGAATTTCAGAATTATTTATTCAGTAATGTTTCAGAATGTCGTTTCCATCTTCAAGGACTTGTAGTGTGTAGTTTCCTTAATAACAACATTTAAAATTTTATTTAATCACATTTTTATCAGTATTATTCCAGATCCTTATCAATTAACTAGTTTTGGTATGTTGGGGATCAGGAGCTGCAATCTGGAGTATTATTAAAATAACTTATTTCTATGAAACAGGATTTGTAAACAAAACTAACTTGATAATTTTTATATGCTTGAATTTTAACAGACATCACATAAATAGTGAATGCATTCTACCGACTGATATGTTTTGGTTTGATTATGCAATATTTATTAATTGAACTGTAGCCACAGAAGAAACTGATTATACTTCATTTCATTACATTATCATCAGCGAAAGTTTGCTCCTACATGTCTCCAACTTAACATTCATAATTCGGTATGTATCAAGATAAATAAGATGGTGAATCATCAGTATTTGAATCAATAAGTCAGAGTAAATTTTTAATTTTTGTGAACTTGAAATATGAAAATGCAGATTCACTAAATTTAAAAAGTCTAGGGAAATTTTTTCTCCATAATCTACAAAACTAGGCAAGCCATAACCCTTTATCAAAGTCATGACTGAGTTGCATTAGTCTGTTGAAATTACCTTATTTTGTCTGCGAAATAACAAAAATCACTTTGTGATCAATTTGTTGGTCATTCCTGGTCTAGATAATGCATAAAAATATTAAATTCTCTAGTTTCATAAGAAAGTTGAAATGTAGATGGTAATTAATTTATCTTCTTGTATGTTGGTTTCTATAAAAATTTGCATCAATGATTTTTCATCTTAAACTTAATTTCATTTTTATAAAATGAGTAATTTAATTTATAAAATGATTTTTTAGGTGAAGATAAAGAAGTTAATATTGTAGATGATGATGATGAGCTAATGATAATTGAGGAAGAGGAAGAAGAATCAAGGAAGAGAAAGAATGAGGATAGAGTTCCAGTTCCTGTTAAAAAGCGGCGGACTGAAGAATTGCCTAACAATTTTGAAACTAATGAGACAATATATATTTAAGTTGTAAAGTAAAAATTGATATATATATATATTTTTTTTATATACATTTATGATACAAATGTATGTACATTTTTAGTCATACCTTTTTTGAGAAACTGTGTATATTATAATAACTTTAATATTGTAACCCTTTTTTTGTTTATAAAAATACTATTTTTAAGCTGTTTGATATTGCTTAATTTAGTTATATTATTATCCTTGGATTTTTATTCTTAAAAACTATTATTAATCTTTTTATTTGGGAGATTTAATAAATCTTTGAACTGCAGTTTTCTTTTTTTTGAACTTTGTCAGTTATATTAAATTTTTTTTCTTTAAAAAAGAATTAGACCCGTGAGAAGAAAAAATATTTCTTGAATTCCACTATATAAGTTATAGATCTCCTTATTGTTTCATTTAAAAAAAAAAAACTGTTTTTGGAATTTGTTTTCCAATTTTTAATGTTCAACTAATTATCATATACTAACCAACAGGAATGTTATTTAATTAAATAGATTAAAATACATATATCTTGACAAACATTGTAGATATTGAAATAAAATCTGATTTTTCATGTCCAGAAAGTTAGTCTTATTCTTGCTACAATCTCTACAATAAAATTTACAATGAAATTTCAAAACATTGTATAAAAAACAGGTTGACAGATGAGCATTAAACTTCTGTTCTGAAAGTAATATAGTCCAGTTCAACGGAATGGATGCAGATGAACTTCATCACAAGTATTACATAATTTTCATGAAATATGTTTTTTTTCTTGATGTTTGAAATATATTTGTGGTATTGTGGTACTCACAATTTTGAAGGTGTCACAAAAATGGTCTCTAACTTGTTTTTCCATGATTATGGAAATGAATGAAACCAAAATCAGTATGAAAAGGCAAAGTTAAAAAAAAAGTTTGTAGAAAAAAATATATAACAGAAAAAATATTAAAATTGTACAGTTATAAAGAACGTGAGCAGCAAAGCTCGGTCAGTTAGATCCTATTTTCACTAAAATAAAATATCTGATATGGCCACCACATGACTTCCTTGTAGGCCTATTAAACGATAAATCGGTGGCTCAAAAAGTGACTCTGAATTTGTTACTAGTTTCCGAAGATAGCAGTATACTCTTATGATATCGTTCTGCCTGGAAAAAAACCCTACATACCGAATTTCAGCTCATTCGATCCAAAGGGAGAAGCTGGAGATGCTCAAATATAGCGGAAAAAAAATATATATATATATATATATCAGACATCTAAAACTTCCATAATTGACCTTTAGGGGTTATAAAACGGAAAGAAAACACAGTCTCCTGACCTTTCACTCAGTCCAATAATTATTTTATTTGGGGAAAATACGACTAAAAAGGTATTGAAATAGGTGAAATAGCCATCCATATCTTTGCTCATACTGGGTCTGATTACGATCAAACTTCTTTTGTTTTATAGGTAATTTAATAAGCTTTCAAATGCAACAGGTTATAAGCCCCCTAACTCAATTTGAAGAGGTTTTACAGGTGCACTAATATTTAAAAAAATCGAAAAATCCGGGAGGTGAGTGGGGGAACGAAGTTGAGAACCCCCAAAAGATACTTCCCTAACATCAACTCAATTTACATACAAATTTTCAACTCTATAAACTTATTTGCTGGAGCTGTAGAGATGTGCAAAACTTTAAAAACACTGAAATTTTTACTGGAATTTATCCATTTATATCGTTCTGCCCAGACGAAAACTCTACATACTGAATTTCAGCTCATTTGGCCCAAAGCGGTCCTGAAATGTAGTGGGGGAGATATATATATATATATAATAATAATAATACAGCTTTATTGACATTTTCATGACAAAAGCCTCTCCCGGAGGAGGTACAATGGAGTTCAGCTCATAATATAATTATTCAAACATAAACAATGAAGATACAAATATAATAATGTACTACCATATAAAATAAAATAAAACCCTCAGCGCTTATTGAAATATACAAACAAAACAGAGAGAATATAATTGTAATATATAATGATAAAACTTAAAATCCATTAATATACTAGTTCATTAATTTACTAGTTCTTTAAAAAATTCAAATACGATAAGATAAAATTCAAAATTCAGATAAAACAATCTTTATAGTGTACTAACAATTTTTATCCAGCACCCTCTGTCCCTGGCCACTTTGATCCAGTTTGTTCCCACTCTGTGGGTGATTTTGTCTCTCTACCTCATGTATGGTCTTCCTCTCCTTCTCACTTGGTCTATCGGATTCCACTCGGTAACACTTTTCGACCACCTGTCGTCCTTCAGCCTGGCCAGATGGCCAGCCCACCTCCATTTTAGTTTTTGGGCTTCCTTACTTAAACTTTTGCCTGAGAAAGAATTTCTTGAGTCTTTATCTTCTCCCTCCTTTTGACTCCCACCATACTCCTCAAAAGTTTCATTTGCATTGTATCCAATTTCTCCTGTTCCTTCTTGGTTAGTGCCCAAGTTTGAGCGCCGTACAGGATTGTGGGGTAAATACAAGACTGAAGCACTTTAGATTTTAGGTCGATTGTGAAATTACCCTTAAATATTTTCTTTAAGGACCAGTATTTGTGCCATCCTATTTTCAGTCTTCTATCCAATTCTTTACTGAGTTTTTTTTTTCTAAAGAAATTTTCTGTCCAAGATAAATGAATTGTTTTGAATATTCTGTAACATGCTCTCCGATTTTTACTATCTGTTCATCTGTATTTTTAATTATTTTTGATTTTTGGTAATTTATTTTTAGGCCATATTTCTTACATTTATCAATCAAATCATTGACCATTTCCAGTAATTCGATTTTGCCAGGAGCCAGTAGGCATATGTCATCTGCAAACGTTAAATTGTTTAAATATCTTCCATTTATTTTAATGTCTCTTCCTTCCCAGTCTAGTTCCTTAAACAATTTGTTAATGAGACAGTTGAAGAGGATTGGTGATAGAGGACATCCTTGTTTTACTCCTTTTTTTATGCTAAATTTTTTGCTCTCTCTATCAAGAGCAACAAATGCTTTTTTCCTTTCTGTAAATTTCTTTTATTATTTCTATATATTTGGGTTCTATCCCTGTTTCTATTAAAGCTTCCCATATATACATCTGATCTATTGAATCAAAAGCTTTCATAAAATCGATAAAGTATACATACATGGGCAGGTTGTATTCAGTTGATTTTTCAATAAATTGTCTATTGTACTGAATGAGGGGCGGAAACCGGCTTGTTCTATATCATGATCTTCATAAATTGTTTTAATAATCCTATTTTTAATTATACTACAAAACATTTTATATGTGGTTTGTGTCAGTGAATTGGTCGATAGTTTTCTATGTTGTCCTTAGCTCCTTTTTTGTGTAAAATTATGATTTTACTCTCTTTCCATTCATCAGGGACTCTCATTTCTTCGAATACCATATTAAATATTTTGCATAACGGTTTTATGATTACCTCTTTTGCTTCAATGAGGAGTTCGTTTGAAATGCCATCACACCCAGCTGCCTTCTTCCTATTCAATTTCTTTATTGCATTCTCTACTTATGCTTCCAGAATGCTTAAATTGGAGTTGTCGGTTACATTTTTTCTGTAGGTAATTTCTATATTTTCTGTTTTGTCCTGGTTATACAGATTTTCATAATATTTGGAGATTTTTTCAATTATTTTCTGTCTGTTGGTTATTGTGCCAAGCGGAGTCTTCATTTTATTCATAAATTTCTTCCTAAAATAATTGGTTTGTTTTTTCATTTCTTTTATTGATCCTGTTTTACATAAGCATTCGTTAATAATGGCTTCTTCGTAATTGCATATGTCTTGTTTAATTCTCTTCCGGACTAGTTTTCTAAGATCTGCATGTGCAGACTTTTGTTCGGCTGTTTTATTTGGAATGCGATTTAGTTCCTCTCTTTTCTCAATTAACTCTCTGGTTTGGGCTGTCAATTTTTTACTTCTTTTATTTTCCTTCTTGTTTACTTTTTTCCCTTCCACTTTGGTGTTGAGAGCTTCTTTAATACTTTGAGACAGTTTTTTACATATTTTTTATCAATTGAGGCTTGACTGTCAAAGTTAAGTTCTTCCAATTTCTTTGCAATGTTTAAAGAGTAATTTCTTGGAATTGCCTTCCTTTGGGCTAACTTTCCTGCTATATAGAATTTTCTCCTGGGTATGCTTAGGGAACCAAGTACTGATCTGTGATCTGAATCAAATTTAAATATTTCCTTCGGATGAACATTTTAAATATTTTTTCCACTTTTTCCTAGTATTTAGTCGATTTCATGGGTTTCTCCACCAGGTGCTTTCCAGGTCCATTTCTTATCTATGGGTAAACTTTCGAATGTGTTTAAAATTTTTAATTGGTTTTTAAGCGCAAATTTCACTAGAATTTCTCCTCTGGTATTTCTTTTGCCTTTTCCATTTTTTCCGACTGCGTCCATATCTTTCATCTCTTTTATCAATAAAAAATATCTGATGTGGACAACACATGACTTCCTTGCTGTCTTAAACTATAAATCGGTGGCTCAAAAAGTGATCCTGAATTTGGTTACTAGTTTCCGAAGATCGCAGTATCTCAAAAACAACACTCGGCGTCGCGACATCCATCTATTGATACACACACAAATGGGGAGGAAAACCAGTATTTTACAGTCAATTTTAACACTTAAAACAATTAATAAAAATGTTTAATTGGATTGGAAATCAAATTGCGTTTGTAACCTTTGTCACCGAAACATATGATTTATGTATTTAAATTAAATATAACTTTTGAAGTAAGCTTATTATGACCTTCAAGTAAAGTACCCTTTTCGGCTCACCAATTTTAACCAAAATATAGTAAATACATTCACATCAATATAAAAGTTCTATTTACCAAATTTGAGATGTTTGAAATATTTTAATTTTTGATGAAAGTCTAATATGACTTTCAAGTAAAATACCGCTTCCGGATTTCCAATTTAGACCAAAATCTAGTATGTTATTTAAATCAATATATAAGCTATAAATACCAAATTTGAGAAGTTTTGCAAAGTAGTTTAATATAATTTTTGATGGAAATCAATTATGACCTTCAAGTAAAGTACCACTTCCGGTGATTAAGCAGTGACCAAAAAGGGAGGTTCACAACTAGATTATACAACAATCCTAAATACAAAATTTCAACTTTATACGGCTAACCGTTTTTGAGTTATGCGAAATATGAACGAACGTACCTACGTACAGACGCCACGACGAAACTAGTCAAAATGGATATTTCCGTTGAAATCTGAAAACCGAAAATTTTCGCGATTACAATACTTCCTTTACTTTGTACAAGGAAGTAAAAACAGATAGAATATTAAATATAATGATGGATCTTTAGAGTAAAACAGTAATTCAGGAATTATTAATATAGCATAGATGAACATTTTTATTTTGAAACTAATTATTGGATTGAAATGGCATATGAAATGAATTTTACATTAAGGATTTACTATATAGAAATCCACACATGCTTCTGAATTCTTTGAATGAGATACCTATTTTTTTTTTTTTTAATTTAGAATTTAGGTATTGTATGGTTTGTAATATCAGTGATAACTGAATTATTATAAAGCTTGAAGTAGATGACTGCTATGGACTCCTGCTCAAGGGATAAACAAACCTTCAAGGAATCCTTGACTCACTAGCTATATTTTTAGATAAAGGTCTGACAAGTAACCTGTCCACTGGTGTCTGACATGATATATATAATACTGTACAGACATGATATATACAATACTGTACAGAAATGATATATACAGAACTGTATAGACATGATATAAACAACACTGCACAGACATGATAGATACAATACTGTACACTGCAATCTCGTTAATCCGACATATATGGGACCACAGGGCTGCTGGATTACTGAATTTGCCATGAAAAATAGGTGTGAAAACAAATACATAGTATGTACATATGTTTTTTAAATAATTTTTATTTACAAATTGAGTTACATTATTACAGTATTCATGATATATAAAACAATTCAATTAAAAACAAATTATGTAGTATGTAATGCCTGTTTCAATGCTATTTTAACATCACTTGGCATGTCATTTTCTCCTGCATATTTGATAATCGTGTTGACAGCATTAAGAGCTTTGTTGTTGGCTACACTTCCTCTCGTAGTTGTAGTTTCTGTCAGGATGAAACGTCGTAATGCAATGCATCAGAAATTGGCATTAATGAAGCCATCTTTGGTCAATCGGAAGGGGCCATTTTGTTGCTTGACAACGCCCGGCCACATTTCTCACGTGTGTCAGAAAAACTGTTGGAGCTTGGATATGAAAATCTCCGAACCTTTTGCCTACGGTAGGTAGGGAAGTAAATTCTGAGAATGGGAAGAAGGCGGGAAGTGTGTCGGATTACTGGACATGTCGGATTGTGGAACCGCCGGGTTAACGAGATTGTACTGTATTTACTTTTAGGGTAAATAGAATAGGGTATTCCAATTAATTTTTAACATCGAACTTAATATATATATATATATATATATATATATATATATATATATATATATATATATATATATATATATATATATATTTTATTGGAAATATTTACAGAAATAGTAAATATAAAATTTGTATAAAATTAACTTTTGATAAGTACATGTAGTTCTTTATAGACATACTTGCCATTGCTTAGGCTGATTCCAACTGCTGGACGATATCTAGAAAAAAAAATGTTATGTTTGATTTTTTTAACAGACTATTTCATTAATACTGTCTATAATAAAATAAATAAATACGGAATGAATTGTTTTAAAAAGTTAAAACCTCTGTAGAAAGAATATGAAAGTCAAACCTTTACAGAATGAATATGAAGCAAGATTCCTTGAAAAAAATATCAATTATAGAGATAGAAATAGTGAAAATTTTAGTTAATTTTGGTAGATTATGCAATAAACAAAACTTACTTTTAGGTCAACGAAAAGTAATTTTTTTATATATGTAATCTTAAATTGTATACAATGTTAGCAGTAGAAGAAGTACAGAAGTACAGCCGAACCTCTATATATCGAAAATCTCTGTATATCGAACTTTTTTTAGGAACCTTGAATTTGTATTAGAAAACAATATTCTGTAAATCGAATAAAATTTCTATATATCGAACAAAAAATTCCCCTTACCCTTAAACCGTTTACTTAAAACATCCTGCCTATTTCTCGTTCATTGTTAGTACAATGCGAGAAGGAACCAGTACAAACTTTTCTGTTTAATATAATCCATTTAAACCTTGGTGAGTACCAACATGTATTTGATTTCTTGTCTTAATTAAATTCGTAATTCATAAATGTTTTATAATACTGATTTATATAATTTAATATGTATAATAATACCAACTATATTTTGAATTGCTTTTTTTTGAATTTTTTGTGTGTTTTTAGAACTGAGGATGAATGTATAACATTCGAAACTAGTTTTCAATAAAACAAATTTATAGAAGTGGCAAATAATTTATCAATCCCTAATTAGATTTATCCTTCTATACCATCATGCGGATGTCAACTAAAAAATTCCCATTTAAAAAAAAATATAAAATGTGATTCACATCAAAAAGAGCCCTTAATATAGGAATGAGTAATAATTAAATAAGAAAAAAAAATGTCCCACTGGTTTACAAAGCAATGGAAATTCAGGAGAGATCTTGTTTCAAAAGAAGCACAGGAGTACCTAAACCCTCTGAATCTGTTTCCTAATATAGAGTGAAATTTTTATTTTAAATTCAGTTTATCTGTAACATGAACTTTCTTGATGTGAACATTGCTCCTAAACGTGACTGAAAAGGTTGAAAAATTTCAATCTTTCTATACATCGAATTTTTTTTCAAGGAATCTTAAATAGAGGTTCGACTGTATTATGGTAAAATATACATACATACTCGTAAAATGTGATTTTTTTTTTTGACCAGGCTTGTTGTCAATTATGTCTTATTGAGTATAATTAATTAAACATTTCCAAAGCCATTTTAAAGCAATCATACTATTATATAAAAGGACAGCCCGTTTTTTGCTTGTAACCGCTAACCACTGAACAAAATTTTAACATCTTCATGGTCTTATCTAGTATTATATAGACATGGCTATATATATCATGGTACCCCAGTGGTTTGGCAATTATAAAATAATCAATTTTTCATTAAAATTCTATTAAAAAGTGATTAATAAATTGCTAGCAGGAACAGTGTCCAACTTGCCTATATGTCGTTAAGCAATACCCGTAGAAGCAAGTTGACTATAAAAACTTTTATTGTGAATAAGTGTGAAATTTTCGAGTGAAAACATGAAATTTGATTGCCGTTTAGTTTAGAGAAATTTATTGACATTGTGACCCTGTTCCTTGAAAATGCCTGCAAGAAATGAGATCGAACAACGTTTTATAGAGTATTATTTTAAAGTATTATTTGTTAATTAAGGGGGTTAATATCCTTAAAAAATACAGGTTATTGCCATTGTATTTAATTATATAAATGTTTCCCATATTTTTACTGAAATGAAGTGGAATAAGTATTATGTTTTGTATAGGATCTCACTCCTGGAATAAAAAATTGGAACATTAGTGAGTGAAAGTGCCACTAAATTAATTTTAACAGAAAATGTATGAAGGCAAAGAAGATGCTGCAGCTGAAAGGTTGGAAAAGCTGGAGGAAGGAAAAGAAAATATCGGGCCAACATGACATTATAATGAACTTTAAAAATTGAATAAAATAGTAATTACAATTTTTGTGATCCAAAACATAAAAATAATATGAATGTAAATACCTAATATTAATTAAGTACAATCATTGATATCAGACTTTAAATTAGCTCAAAACCAGCAATAGAAAAGCGTTGTCAGGTCAGCTAGTATTTAATATAATATTGAAAGAATTAAAATAATAACAGCTAAAAATTGAGCCCATCAAGAGATGAAAGAACAAGATAGTGGTGCATTAAAAAAAAAAAAAAAAAAAAAAAAATGAAGGCTTAAGACTTCTGCCAGGTCTACCAACCATTGTCATGGGAACGAACACATGCAAACAACTGGGCAGACCAAATGGTTGAAAGAAGAGGGCAACAGCGCCTCTGATGGAAGGAACTTGCTAAGCGAGATGAGACTACTGAGTTTTCAACTGGTTATCTGCTTATCTTCGATTGAGAGAAGGGAAGCTAATCTTAAAGACTTGTCTACTGATTCTATAGTCTATGAGGCAAGTAAATTTATTTATAAACAAATAGCCAACCCAGGCACAATGCCCAATAAAAGGTGGTCATGCAAATCTACAATATTATATATAAACAAATAAGTAATCGTAATATAAACAGATAATAGATTGTTACCATACCTTTATTCACCTTCATAAATTGTTACCATAGATAATAAATTGTAACTACTCTTTAATATTTATTGCTAAATAGTCACTCATAATATTTTTTCAACATTTGCAATATGAAGAAGATAATTTTTTAATATATATACCAACTAATTAATGTAAGCTTTTATAGGATTTTTACTTTTTTTGAATGCAAATATTTCTGTTCAAAATACCAAAAAAATTCCCAACCAAAATTCGGTACTAACATATTATAAGGTCGACCATGTGGTCTGATGGTTTCCCATATAACTTAAACTAACTCTATCACTTTTATTTTCTTAATTAACATTATTTGTAAAATATTAATAAGCGTTGTTGCTTTTGAAACTTTTATTTTTATAAGTTCTGTTTTGTTTAACATTATTTGTGAAGCATTAATAAGTTGTTTGTTAATAAGTGTTGCTTCTTTTGAGATTTCTATTTGTATTTGTCATTTTTATCTTCTTCTTTGGATGAAAAATTATGAACAATTTGGGAATTGTACAGAACAAGGCATCAAAATTTTGGGATCGAAGAAAGTCAGTGAGAATGGGCATGACATTTCCATTACATAAATAACTAAATTTAAATTACAGTAAGGCCCCAACTTCAACTGAAAAGGATTCGTTGGGGGTTTGCATATCTCTTGAGCGAGCATAATGAGCAGAAGCTCATTACAGCTATGATCTAATTAAAGCAGTGATAATTTTAATAATCCCAAAGAATACAAATTTTTAACAACGTAAAATAAATTCAAAGTTTTGGGATTATTCAATTTTTTGTTTTTAAGACATTTTAGTAATGAAATGATCCTAAAATTTAATTGATCAACAATGTAACATAAATTCCCATAAATATGAAGAAGATGGACATTATCAGCATCAGATTATGAGGGACAACAGACCACGTGGTTGACTGTATAATACTTAAATACCAAACACTAAACATAGTGATTTAAAATCAATTCTGCAGCACAATTTAATTTAATTAAAAAAAAAAATGAATAATTTAGTTTTGATTAAGGACTAAGAAATTAAGAAAATGATTACTATCTAATGTACACATTAGACAGACACTGATATACTATCGAATAAACTAATTAATGTATTGAACTTACTATCTACAATGGGGTTAATTGCAAGCAATTTATCTATGATACTGACTCCTTCATCACAAGCTTTACCAAGCATCGGGTCTAAAGGAAGACGACCAAGGTATGGAACTTCCATTTCTTCACACATTTTTTCTCCACCTCCGGTGTTCTTTGGAAATATATCAGATGCTACCTGAAAGAAAAATAGAAATCATGAATAAACTATAATAAGTTGTACGATTTAAAAATGAAAGATTAACTAATAAATACTGCTAACATGGCATTTAGGGCACACAAACGGAGACATGTTCTCAACGACTCCTAAAATATTCAGGCCTACTTTGCGACAAAAATCTATTTCTTTACGGACATCAAGAAGAGCCAACTCTGGAGGAGTTGTAACAATTATAGCACTGGTGTTGCCGGTAGGTTTCAGATAGCCAGTTGATGCCAAGTGCTCATCAGAAGTCCCTGGGGGAGCATCTAATAACATGAAGTCCAAACCATCCTCTCCCCAGTCAGTTTCTGACAAAAACTGACGTATCATATCTGCAATATAAAATGAAAATTTTTTATTCACTTCAATACATAATATTTAAAAAGTTATTGTAATTAGTAACTGTGAATTTAGTGACTGACCAGCAATTATAAGCCCAGCAAATGTTTTTCGACAATCAGTCAAAGTGAATAAAACATTAATTTTTAAATTTATGTTTCATTAATTTTCTCGCTGTTTCAGCACAAAATGTACCTCATCACAAGGGCTCTAAAGCAAAGTGGAAAAAGGAAGTAGTTATGTATGAAGTCATGATAGAACTGGTACCTACTTCCTTGTTCCTAATGATTTTGTTTATGCCTGAACAGTACAGTGGAACGAAATGACAAAAAAAATAAATAAAACAATGAATGATGAAAAGTTTGTTTTGTTCACTTTGACTGTTCACAATAAACATATCATGGATTAATAATTCAAATGCTCTACAGAATAGATGAAAGGATAAGATTTAAGTTACAACAGTTGATGTATAAAAATATATAGTTTCTATGGTCATTATTGCATTAATGGTAATATACCTAACTAGCTTTTTAACATTACAGGTAAATATATCAGGCTGTATGCAGGGATATTTAATACTTTAAATCAATCTTATTTAAAAAAGGAAGCTGGAAAGTATTTCAATTTCAATATATTCTTAAGTTTATACTTCCAAAGTGTATATTAAAATTAATCACCCAGTAGATTAAATATAAACTACATAATAGGACATAGTGTTGATGGCTTTGCAGCAAAAGCCTAATAACAACATTAAAAAATAGCTGGTTCTTCATAAGGGAATGATAGCCCTGAGACCAGTTCATAGCATTTCCCAAGAAAGATCAGGAGATGTTTTATCATTTATATGAACGCTCTTCGCTTTTTTTGGATTATTGATTTTTTTGTTGCGATTTCTAATAAATAATAAATTAATTATAGCATAACCATATTATGCTTTAAAAAGCAAACAAAAGGTTTTTAGGCATGATTTTACCGAAGAGCCTCCTGATAAGCTATGATGGGTGTTCGTTTCCCTAGAACATTAAGAAACAAACTGTTGGATCTCCTGATCCCGGAGCAGGTCCCACATACAGCAGAAGTGTCTCACTACTGATACATCACAACTGATATATAACTCATCAGCCGAGTTCCGCATGAACCTATTTAACAATTGAACCCAAATTGATAAAATAATGAAATCAAATCAAATTTTAGTCTGTTCTCTATTTTGTTTCAAGATGAACAATAGCTAAAAACATTTTTACAGCTCTAAATAATAACTATTTAAAGTTTGGTCTAAATTGGTTGAGCCGCTTTTCTATGAAATCTAAGTTTTTGGCCCTCTGCCATTATGCTTTAAGATGGCGGATGATAGGTTGATACAGCTTAAAATCTTCTTAGGACTCTATATAACAACGGGAAAAAAGAGTTGTTGAAATAATTCAGCCATTTTCTTGTGAAAAACGGACAAACACCCAACAGACAGATAACAATTTACAAGTGCTATTTTATTCATAAGATATAATTATTCTTTTATCTTACTATTCTTTTTTGGTCCTCTCCAAATCACTGAGTCATCAGGTGAAGACAAAAGAAATCCTATTGACATTACAGCCAAATTTTCTTCTACATACTATTGAAAAATAGAATCTATTTATTTTCAAAATTATAATTAATATTTTTAAAACAAAGTATGCATTAATTATTATTATTTTTTTATAATTTCTAATAATTTAAAAATAAATACCACAGGACACCATCCTGAACCACTCTGATGAACCTGTAACAACATTATTAAATCAAATAAAATTCAATTTCTTTATATATTTTTTTCATAGCTACAATTAAGAATTACACATCTCATACCTGCTCATTGAGAAGGCCCATTATTCTTGGCATTGATGGCCCGCATATGTCTATATCAACAATCCCAACCTGCAACAATAGACTTTTCTCTTAGTAAAATATAATTAAAAAATGTTCATAGCATTTAGAAATACTATTTATTTTCTGCACAATAACTTTCGCAGGCAGATGATGTTAAATCAAAAGTATCTATGTAATTTATTTTACTCAAATACTATAGGAAGAGGAAGTATGGCAATAGAAAAGGAAAAACATTTTGGAGTCTTACTTAATTAACATGTTTGATGACACATGAGTTGTGAAAGATTATTTAAAATATATATATATATATATATATATATATATATATATATATATATATATATATATATTCTTCTGCTGTTGTATCAGATATTTCTAAAACAAATCTTCATCTTCTCAATCACTGAATATCTTCTGATAATTAAGAATATAAATCAGTTCAGAGAGATAAAGAACGCTTAGACTTTTGAGAAAATAAACCTACCAGTGGAGATATGTGCAATCAATCTAAAATTGTACAATTAGGGATTGATAAATTATAAATATATAAATTATATAAATAATTTATCAATCCCTAATTAGATTGATCCTTCTATACCATCATGTGGATGTCAACTAAAATTGTACAATAACTTTAGTTTATCAAAACAGAAACCAGTATACTTTTGCAGCTTATTTATTTAGAATAACTTTGTATGTAACAAGAATTTTTCTAACTGGACAAAATATTATTATCTATTGTATAATATTAACTAGAGTAAACAAAAAACAGTAATTAGTTATGGCATATAGATGAACTGTATAATTTTTCGGTGGTTTTTGGTCGACTCCTTACTGAGATATAGAAAACAGCAGTTATAGACTGAATTTTTATTTTTAAATGGGTATGTCATAACTGTTTTTCCTATGCTCATGGTTTTAATCATTTATCAGAGTTTGATTTAACATGGCAAAACCTTAATATCAATCTGAAAATTTTTTCAGAAAAACCGAGTTAAAACATAAAAATTCATAGGATAATTTTTAAAAGAATGAGAATAACAAAATCAAAAGAAATTTGCTTTAAAAAAAATGGGAAGAGTAATTTATTAAATATTGCACATCCAGAGTGAAAGAAGGTCCAAATTCAGCCCAAAAACACGGTCCGTTAAACCGCAAGCAAACCTGCGCAGGCTCTGGGACACTTTACTGTCTTTTCTTCTTTTACCTTCTCTCTAGCCCAGAGGAGCGCGTACAAAAAAAAGTAAAAATGTATAAGTTTAAATAAATTAAATTTTTTTAAAAATTACTATAAGATATCTAAAAGTAATAATAACAAAATATATGAAAACAAATACCAAATGATCCCAAACCAACCAAATGAAAATCTAATGGGGCTGAACGTGTTAGTAGCATATAAGAGATAATTCCAGGTCAAAAAACTAAATTATGATAAAAGCAATACATAGGTGTATCTGGAGAGAGCTCGTTCTTTTGAAAGATTCCTTTTTTACAAAAAGCTCGACAGAAGTATAAATGTATTTAACTTAGTAGGAGAGAATCCAAGGAAATTAAGGCTTAGAGATCTTCGCTGGTATTTAAAATTCGGCGAACTCCTGTACTTGAACTCTGTTCCATTTATAACGAGGGATATAGAATTTTGATGTATGTGCAACACTAGAGAAAAAGAAAATATTGAGCATTTTATTGGGAAATGTACTACGTTATTCGAGATGCGTGCTTCTTATATGGGCTGTGCTATATTTTCAGAGAGTGATTTACTCTCTTTTGAATGAACCGAGTCTGCAGCTAATCAAGTTGACACGTCATGCCTGGAATTACCGTTGGCAACTGATTCAACAGTTCAACTTTTGAGTTAGTCTCTTTTTCATGTTATTTTATTTTTGTATTAGTATGTAAGTAGTACACATTATTTTCTAATCACCTTTTTTATTTTTGTCGTAGTAATGTTTTATTTTTCATTTTATTATGTGATTTTTATTTTTTTATATCCTTGCAAGACTGTTACTTTTTATTTATTTATTTTTTCTAACAAGTAATCTAGACCTCCAGCAGACGGAATATTTCCATTGTTGTAAAATACTTGTTCATTTTTTTCTATTTGTAACTGTAATTTTTTAAAAATCAATTAAGTATTATTATAATACTAAATCATGATAATATATAATTAAGACACAGAAATGAATTAATATGATAATAGTATAGGTTCTTTTAATTATTCAGTTTAAAATTAATTTGTCCTTTAAACATACTAAAATGTCTTAATACAATATTTAGCAAGGCTAACACTGATTTAAGGAACTAGTTAAGAATCTTGGTTGAAAATGGGGTCATAAGGGCAAGTCACAGATTTACACAGATCAATAGAACTATACAGTGTCAGATGGAGACTGTTACAAAGTTGACAAGCCCCCGCATAGGCCCTGGCACACACTAGGCTCAGTTTGCCAGCTAGATCCTACTTACATTTTTCTCTGGGAATCTGGCTGCTAACGCTCTACCAAGCAGTGAAGTGACAGTACTTTTACCAACACCTCCTTTTCCTGAGAGTACAAAAATCTTGTGTTTAATAGAAGACATTTTAGCTTTAACCATTTCGGCACCTGTAAGAACGACAAAATTAGCTGGGTAAGATTAATATAAGGAAGTATAGTATGTTAAATAAAATGACTTATAAGTTTAGATACCAATGTCAGGACCCTTTGCAACTCCAGAAGCACAAACGGATTGATTAGGACACCCAGCACACGCAGAAGCTTTCCCTGCTGAATCACTTTGAGTTCCAGGGCAATCTAGACAGGATTTAAGTAGTATATAATAATCCAGAATAAGTTGAATTTAAAAAGCAATTGAAAAATACATACGTTCAGGGGCATCTTCGGGTCGGTCATTAGTTTCACTCATGATTAATAAGAATTAAAGTTATGTTTTGATTACTCTTATCATGTCAACTGATTAGAAGAATATTTAACCGCTCTATTCCCTCCTCGGTGGTTATCTTGGGACTAGATTTGATATCGATTGTAACTCGATCAGATGTTTGAAGCTAGAAACTACTTGTAGTGAAAAAGTTCGGGAAACAAAATTGGATATAGTTTAGGATATTTAAATTAATTTCTGCATTGTATATAGTTTATCTCTTGGCTAAACTGAAAGATCAACATGGGAACTAAAACTGTAATGTACACGGTATGTAAAAAGACAAATTCAAACTTTTGTATATTTCAACATCGAAGGATTTTTATGATATTTATGTTACTCACTCTTTCTATTTCAATCTAAATTAATTTGACAGCCTTCACATGGAAATATTGGCATTTCGATTTGAAAATACCCATCCTTGTCCAAAGATACATTACTTGTTGATATTGCTTTAATTGTTTAGATTGTAGAATTGATAATTTTTTAAATTATTATGCTAGTTATTTTAAAAATCTGAACAAATTTTGTAACTAACAATTCGTGGTTACATTCAATTCTTATATTCTGCGAAACTTAATCAATTTGTTATTGCTATTTATTAATACAATTGATATTTCACATTTAATTTCATTTTTTTCCTATATCGAATAAATAACATGCATAATTACTTTACCATGATGGGAGCAACATTGACAAGCACCTGTCAAGTAAATATATTTTCTTGTAGTTGTGGAATATAGAGAATAAACAACATTACAATCTGCAAGAACAATAATTCAAAAATTTGTTTTGTCAGAATTAATTATTTAACCTTATTTTTTCAAAATAAACATCTGACTATATCATCCTTCCATGATATCGACTTAGTTTTTTGAAAAAGGCTTAAGCGCCAAATATTCGAAATTTACGTTTCAATTGGTTTTGTGACATAAACACCACCTCTATCGATTCTCCCTTACGATATATCGAAAAAAAAAATTGGAAATGGTCGAAAAATCGACATTGATAACGTAAGCACCAAATACTGACGACTCTCAGTCGCCATTCTGGCCTTGACCAGTGCTAAAAGCCTTAAAAAATATATTGCAATTATAAAGTTTTTTCCACTTTAATAAACTCCTACTATATACGATGCAGAATAAAATAAAAAAATAAACAAAAATATTGTCATTTGGGAGAAAATCTTTTCATGAGTTTTCTGTAAAGTTTGCTAAATGATGCTTACGCCTTTTTCAAAAAATGACGTCGATATAGTCCAGGCGCGACCATCTATTTTTTAAAATAAATTACCACGAAACTTTCTCAACGTGATAATTAGGAGAAAAATTGTAGAAAATCGGTGTGAAGCAACATGATGAAAAAAATTCATAAAGATGCTGAAAAGTGTTTTTTCTCGTTTTAGATGTAAAAAAAATGTTTTTAAGAAAAATAAAAACATTGCGTTGTAGCGTTTAAAAATATGGAACAAATATTTTAAGCAATTGAAGTCGTTCAACAACTTTTCGCAAAAAATAAATAAAAATCGCGAAAGATAGCCATTTTTGGACAATTTATTACAGTGCTTTCAGTTATCACAGGTACTTCTTTTGAGGCTTAAATTATGGCTTTTGTTAGTGCCTATCTATAATAAAAATTTTATCCGAAAAGATAATAAATTTTCTCGGAAATTGGGAAAATGTAAAAACAGGTGATTTCGAAAAAAGATTTTAACAAGAACCAAAATGGTATTTTTAAAAAAAAATTGTTTAAACGTGAAAAAAACACTTTTCGGCACCTAAATGAATTGTTTTCACCATGCTGCTGATTACCGATTTTGTCTAAAACATATATGATTAGCTCCAACTATTTTTCCTAATTATCAAGTTGAGAAAGTCTTTGGCAGTTTATTTAAAAAAAATGAATATTTTTACTCTATCGCGCCTGGACCAATCACTACTTTTCAGGATAGCAAAAAAAACTGTACACTAATACTCATAAAGCATACTAGTGAACAATCAATTTTTATTATAACTACAATTTGATTTATAATTACAAACCTTTGTAATCGAACAAGAAACAAAAAAAAATTAACGCCCCTCCCTAAAAATTGAGATTTTGCCAAAAATCGAATAAAAACCTCCGTTCACGGTTTTCTCCGAGTCTACTGGACCAATTTTTTTGAGATTTGGCACTACTATTATAGGCTACCCCAGGATGATCCTTGGAACTCGGCATTACCATTTGCAATTTATTTTCAAAATGTTGGCCGATTAAAGGTTTCACATGCCGACATCTCGGTCATTTATGTAGATAGAGGAAAAATATAAAGTATTTTGAAATCATCAGTTGGCATCCGCATGATGGTATAGAAGGATCAATCTAATTAGGGATTGATAAATTATTTGCCATTTCTACAACTTTGTTTTATTGAAAACTAGTTTCGAATGTTATACATTAATCTTCAGTTCAAGATTTAAATGGATTATCAAACAGAAAAGTTTGTACTGGTTTCTTCTCAGTTACAGGCAGTTAGTTCAGTGCTAGAAGAAACCTGTACTAACTTTTTCTGTTTGATATAATCCATTTAAACCATGAACTTAAGATGAATGTATAACATTCGAAACTAGTTTTCAATAAAACAAAATTAAAGAAGTGGCAAATAATTTATCAATCCCTAATTGTTTTGAAATCATTATTTCAAAGCCTTTTTTTTGTTTTAATTCAATCGAAATAGATAAATATATAATAAGTATTTGATATATAACTATTTGGAAATAATAAACCATGGTGTAATGATTTGCAGTGGTTTTTTTTCATTGATCTGAAGGTGTTATGTTAGCAATTACGAATAATCTCTTTGTGTCTAATTTTTTTTCAGGCAATGTTATAATTATTTCAAGGATGATCTTTGGTCATTTCTAAGAAAGTTCAGTTATCTAAATATTAAAATATATAAATATATAACGCAAAAGAAAACAACTTCAGATAATACAAATACTTTAATAACTATGATATGACTGAGCTAAAGTTCCCTGAAAAATAACTCCAGACTTTGAGTTTTGTATAACATTGTTTCTAAGAATCCAATTTCGATAGAACTTGAAATCTTATATTACCTAGATCCGCAGTGCAGACTCGATTAAACCCTGCAACGTTGAATCTCATCTCGGACGAAGCTAACTGCCAATGGTGGTTTGATCGAGGCACGGGCTTACGAAAATTTTTATTTAGGGGGATTTAATTTTTTTTTCTTATAGGGATTTAATAAGAAGGCAAATAATCACCTAAATGACTATAATCGCCAAATTTAGCGGAAGTTTTAAGGACAAACATAAAAATTGGATCAAAAACTACTGTAAAATAATACTCAAAATTAAATCTTATGTTGGTGAGTATAAAAATTATATTTTGTACGTACATTTTGGAGAGAGGGGATATATCTCTCTGATCCCTCCAACTGGATCGAGGAAATATTTCAGCAGATCTTTACTTTTTGAATTCAATAGAATAAAACTATAAGTAATTTTACAATTAATTTAAATTTGAATGAACTGCCTTGATGATTATGTCTGGCTCTTACCCTCCATTCGTCGACAATATTTCCTTGGATCTTTCCTATACTGAACCATCAACTCCCAGCACCCTTCCAACATCTACAGCCTCCTACAATTGAAATCCTCGGTCCACTCACAGGAAACAAGATCACGCCTTTCTGACCTCTATATCCCTTCCCACAGAACCAAAACAATCGAACATTCCTTTCTTGCCCGCTATATTGTCCTCTGGAATTCCCTACCTTCTAATATCCGACATTCTTCGTCACTCTCCTCATTCAAATTCCACTTTTTTCAACACCAGAGTTTTAATTTTAATTCAATCAGAATTTTAATTCAAGATCAATATCTTGATTAGTTGTAAATAATTATTTCAATTATCGTACAAAGCTTCTTGAATTATGTACAAACTCAAAAACTATGTACAAACTCTGTGAATTATTTAATTATTTTTATATAGTTGAATGAAATTCTGTTTAGAAGTGAGAATTTGTTTTAAATCAGGACTGCTCTACTCATATTATTTTTATTTTCTACGGTTTTTCTCTCTTTCTATTTTTTTTTCTCTTTTCATTTTTTTTTTCAAGTAAAATTGTTTATTATATTTTTTTACCAGAAGGATATTATTTTTTTTCGTTACTTATATGTTATTTGAGATTATTGTAAATATGAATTGACCTTTATTAATGAATTCTTTGTCCAGACATTTTATCGGTTATCTTTTTTACTTGTACATACTTGTTATTCTTAAGGGACTTAGTCCAAGAACAAAGTTTATTTTTCTATTCTATTCTACTTTATTTATAATAAATGTTTATTTTCTATGAGCTGATTGGTGTTGCAATAAATGGTTAAAAGTGTGTTTTTAAATATCTTGTATATTAATAATAAATATATATTTTTACCACAGCAATTGCAGCCGTGGAGTGCAGCTGGTGCTCCACCGTGTATGGAAAGTATAGCTGGTGGAAACGTTCCAGAGCGAATCACCAAATCCTACATGACGCCTCGCCAACATCCTTGGCGTCCGGTCATGGGCTATGAAAACATACAAGTTACACCTCTGTAAATTGCCTTAAAGCGATTTGTAATTCCCATACAATAGGAAGTGCTAATGAAATTATAAAGTCTTTATTCTTTTCCACAGACCTGCTTTGGCAGTGACGAACAAATTGATGGAGCCAGTGTGCACTCCGACCGGCATGATTACTGAAGGATTGAAATTTCCAAATCTCATCACAGGATTCGAAAAGAATCCCACACATGCGGCGAGGGCAGCTTTATACACGAGGTATGTGCACTAGACCAAGAAATAATATTATACACGAGGTATGTGCACTAGACCAACAAATAATATTGTGCCTTTATACACGAGGTATGTGCACTAGACCAAGAAATAATATTATAGACGAGGTATGTGCACTAGACCAACAAATAATATTGTGCCTTTATACACGAGGTATGTGCACTAGACCAAGAAATAATATTATACACGAGGTATGTGCACTAGACCAACAAATAATATTGTGCCTTTATACACGAGGTATGTGCACTAAACCAAGAAATAATATTGTGCCTTTATTTATATCTTATGTCTGTATACACGTTTTGAATATTGTAATGTTTCTTTTTCATGTCTTGGAGCAATATTTTATTCCAATGAAAATAATTGCTGGACTGAATATTTAACAGATACGTGTTAAACTTAAAGTGGTATATATATATTTAAGGAATATTAATACTATATAATTGAATATTTCAGATATACACCTTATGAATGGGTCCAAAATGCTTTGAGTCATTACAATGAATCGGATACTAACAGGAATATTGCAGAAAGGGTGAGGTCAGATGCTGTTAGATTAATGAGGTAAATTTTAATTTAATATTATTTGAAATTTAATCTATATAAATTGTATTTTATATTATTATCAATTTTATATTATTATATTTTACATTATTATATTTTATTACGTTTTCTTTACATTTCCTCTTCCTCCTTGTTTTCTATCCTTCTTCTTTCTTCACCACATAGGATTTTGATCTATTTTTTTTTTGGGGGCTTATATTACTTTATATTTTACTCCTTCATCTCATAATTATTTTAATTACAACAACATTAACTTCTTTTACATCGTCATCTTTTGCATAACTTGTCACATCATAACTATTTCTATATGCTTTACATATTACCAAACCTTCATACTATTTGTCTTTTTAATTAATAGGTTTCATATATTTTACTATTCCCTGATAAAACGCATTATTTTAATTTCAATTAATTTTTACATTGTTATTTTATTTTTTCATTAGTCACTTGTATTATGAAATTTAGTGTTATCTTTTTCTTTTTATACTTCATACTTTTTTATCTTAATTATAATTTCTGTTTTTATCATTTTTTACTGTGGCCTAAAACTTAGGCCGAAACGTCGGCACAAAATATATAAGTTTACTTATTAAAGTGTTACTTTTTGACCGCACCCCCGACCAACTTCTCCCATAAGATATACATTTACGGTCAACGAAAACTATATATATATATATATATATATATATATATATATATATATATATATATATATATATATATATATATATATATATATATTTATATACACATACAGACACATCGAATAATTTTTTAAAATATAAAAAGAAGAATAACAATTTATATTTGGAAAATTAAAAATCAAATCGTTGTTTCTTAAATTAATGTTATTGCTTAAATTATTGCTAGTTAATTATTGTTTATACCTTTAGGACTAAAAATTGTTATTAACTTTTTTCTTTTCCTCAACAACAACTCTAATCCATTCCAAGACTAAGTTACATACCTCTGTTTCTACCTTCGTTCCTCTTTTGAATGGAGTGTTCATACTTCTCTAATATTCCTAAAAAGTTCCAGTAAGTTAAGATTCAGGGAATCCTCTACATATCCAACAGTTCCATATCTTTTCCTATATCTTCCCCGCCCCTCCCCTTTGATTGTCCATAGGTGTCAGAATATGGTGAACTCTCGAATGAACTTAAAATGAGATTGAAGCTATTGATGATTGTTTGATAAGATTCATCTTCTCTAATGTCCACTCATATTTCTGGCTATTAAACCAAATTCAAGTAACTTTATCCTTCTCTCCGAAGAAAATTATTTCTTGAATCTAGTCTACTCCAATCTTTAAGAACTTATAAAGTTTTCTTAAACTCCATACCGTAAGTCCCTCTTTTCACCCCTCGAACACGAGAACTAAATGTTTGATCTTTATATCTTCTCACGTAGAACTGCCTCGTTTGACTAATTATTTCTGTATCCGTTTTATTTGTAACCCTAAAGACTCTTCACTAACTTACTTTAGACATCAATTCTTCCCTCACTGCCTCAAATCCCAATACACCCAATATGAACCTATGAAATATGAATGTATCATTTGTTTATTGACAGTATTTTGTTCTTATATTTTGTTTTCCATTTCATTCATTAACTAATATTACTGTTTATAAATCTGAAGCAATTAATTTTTAATTTTCTACATTTCATTTAATTGCCTATGCAGAATGAAAATCAATAAGTAGTTATAAATCATCTCATATCAAAGATCTGGGAACAAACCTTCCAAAGATCAATCTTAATGATGGATAAGCAATAGTCGAATTTAATGTTTAACGCTTTTATCGAAGATTATGAGTTAAATGCAACTTTTAGTTCTGAAGTTGGCTAAATGTCGACAACATTGTAATAAACTTGATCTTCAGAGACTCAAAGGTTTTAATTTGTAAATTAGAAGTAATGGATCGTAGATTGTTGTGATTTATAATTGTTGGGGACAAGTCGACGGTGTTGTCTACATAAAAGTTAAACAAAAAAACATTCACTATTTCAGGTTTTTTTTTACAAACCACAGTTTGTACACACTCCTCAAGCACTGATGATGGACCTTGTGGTTGGGCTGAAACGTCGGCTAAAAGAATAAAACAAACGAACCCGGATTTTTTTTTTTTGTGTTTACAATAGCATTGACTGATCCCCACCAATAGCATTGACTGATCCCCACCAATAGCATTGACTGATCCCCACCAATAGCATTGACTGATCCCCACCAATAACATTGACTGATCCCTACCAATACCATTGACTGATCCCCACCAATAGCATTGACTGATCCCCACCAATAGCATTGACTGATCCCCACCAATAGCATTGACTGATCCCCACCAATAGCATTGACTGATCCCCACCAATAGCGTTGACTGATCCCCACCAATAGCGTTGACTGATCCCCACCAATAGCGTTGACTGATCCCCACCAATACCTTTGACTGATCCCCACCAATACCATTGACTGATCCCCACCAATAGCATTGACTGATCCCCACCAATAGCATTGACTGATCCCCAGCAATAGCATTGACTGATCCCCACCAATAGCATTGACTGATCCCCAGCAATAGCATTGACTGATCCCCACCAATAGCATTGACTGATCCCCACCAATAGCATTGACTGATCCCCAACAATAGCATTGACTGATCCCCACCAATAGCATTGACTGATCCCCACCAATAGCATTGACTGATCCCCACCAATAGCATTGACTGATCCCCACCAATAGCATTGACTGATCCCCAACAATAGCATTGACTGATCCCCACCAATAGCATTGACTGATCCCCACCAATAGCATTGACTGATCCCCACCAATAGCATTGACTGATCCCCACCAATAGCATTGACTGATCCCCACCAATAGCATTGACTGATCCCCAACAATAGCATTGACTGATCCCCACCAATAGCATTGACTGATCCCCACCAATAGCATTGACTGATCCCCACCAATAGCATTGACTGATCCCCACCAATAGCATTGACTGATCCCCACCAATAGCATTGACTGATCCCCACCAATAGCATTGACTGATCCCCACCAATAGCATTGACTGATCCCCAACAATAGCATTGACTGATCCCCACCAATAGCATTGACTGATCCCCACCAATAGCATTGACTGATCCCCACCAATAGCATTGACTGATCCCCACCAATAGCATTGACTGATCCCCACCAATAGCATTGACTGATCCCCACCAATAGCATTGACTGATCCCCACCAATAGCATTGACTGATCCCCACCAATAGCATTGACTGATCCCCACCAATAGCATTGACTGATCCGCTCCAATACCATTGACTGATCCCCACCAATAGCATTGACTGATCCCCACCAATACCATTGACTGATCCCCACCAATAGCGTTGACTGATCCCCACCAATACCCTTGACTGATCCCCACCAATAGCATTGACTGATCCCCACCAATACCATTGACTGATCCCCACCAATAGCATTGACTGATCCCCACCAATACCATTGACTGATCCCCACCAATAGCATTGACTGATCCCCACCAATAGCATTGACTGATCCCCACCAATAGCATTGACTGATCCCCACCAATAGCATTGACTGATCCCCACCAATACCATTGACTGATCCCCACCAATAGCATTGACTGATCCCCACCAATAGCATTGACTGATCCCCACCAATAGCATTGACTGATCCCCACCAATAGCATTGACTGATCCCCACCAATAGCGTTGACTGATCCCCACCAATACCCTTGACTGATCCCCACCAATACCGTTGACTGATCCCCACCAATACCTTTGACTGATCCCCACCAATACCATTGACTGATCCCCACCAATAGCATTGACTGATCCCCACCAATACCATTGACTGATCCCCACCAATACCATTGACTGATCCCCAGCAATAGCATTGACTGATCCCCACCAATAGCATTGACTGATCCCCACCAATAGCATTGACTGATCCCCACCAATAGCATTGACTGATCCCCACCAATAGCATTGACTGATCCCCACCAATACCATTGACTGATCCCCACCAATAGCATTGACTGATCCCCACCAATACCATTGACTGATCCCCACCAATAGCATTGACTGATCCCCACCAATAGCATTGACTGATCCTCACCAATAGCATTGACTGATCCCCAACAATAGCATTGACTGATCCCCACCAATAGCATTGACTGATCCCCACCAATAGCATTGACTGATCCCCACCAATAGCATTGACTGATCCCCACCAATAGCATTGACTGATCCCCACCAATAGCATTGACTGATCCCCACCAATAGCATTGACTGATCCCCACCAATAGCATTGACTCTTCCCCACCAATAGCATTGACTGATCCCCACCAATAGCATTGACTGATTCCCACCAATAGCATTGACTGATCCGCTCCAATACCATTGACTGATCCCCACCAATAGCATTGACTGATCCCCACCAATACCATTGACTGATCCCCACCAATAGCATTGACTGATCCCCACCAATAGCGTTGACTGATCCCCACCAATACCCTTGACTGATCCCCACCAATAGCATTGACTGATCCCCACCAATACCATTGACTGATCCCCACCAATAGCATTGACTGATCCCCACCAATACCATTGACTGATCCCCACCAATAGCATTGACTGATCCCCACCAATAGCATTGACTGATCCCCACCAATAGCATTGACTGATCCCCACCAATAGCATTGACTGATCCCCACCAATACCATTGACTGATCCCCACCAATAGCATTGACTGATCCCCACCAATAGCATTGACTGATCCCCACCAATAGCATTGACTGATCCCCACCAATAGCATTGACTGATCCCCACCAATAGCGTTGACTGATCCCCACCAATACCCTTGACTGATCCCCACCAATACCGTTGACTGATCCCCACCAATACCTTTGACTGATCCCCACCAATACCATTGACTGATCCCCACCAATAGCATTGACTGATCCCCACCAATACCATTGACTGATCCCCACCAATACCATTGACTGATCCCCAGCAATAGCATTGACTGATCCCCACCAATAGCATTGACTGATCCCCACCAATAGCATTGACTGATCCCCACCAATAGCATTGACTGATCCGCTCCAATACCATTGACTGATCCCCACCAATAGCATTGACTGATCCCCACCAATACCATTGACTGATCCCCACCAATAGCGTTGACTGATCCCCACCAATACCCTTGACTGATCCCCACCAATAGCATTGACTGATCCCCACCAATACCATTGACTGATCCCCACCAATAGCATTGACTGATCCCCACCAATACCATTGACTGATCCCCACCAATAGCATTGACTGATCCCCACCAATAGCATTGACTGATCCCCACCAATAGCATTGACTGATCCCCACCAATAGCATTGACTGATCCCCACCAATACCATTGACTGATCCCCACCAATAGCATTGACTGATCCCCACCAATAGCATTGACTGATCCCCACCAATAGCATTGACTGATCCCCACCAATAGCATTGACTGATCCCCACCAATAGCGTTGACTGATCCCCACCAATACCCTTGACTGATCCCCACCAATACCGTTGACTGATCCCCACCAATACCTTTGACTGATCCCCACCAATACCATTGACTGATCCCCACCAATAGCATTGACTGATCCCCACCAATACCATTGACTGATCCCCACCAATACCATTGACTGATCCCCAGCAATAGCATTGACTGATCCCCACCAATAGCATTGACTGATCCCCACCAATAGCATTGACTGATCCCCACCAATAGCATTGACTGATCCCCACCAATAGCATTGACTGATCCCCACCAATACCATTGACTGATCCCCACCAATAGCATTGACTGATCCCCACCAATACCATTGACTGATCCCCACCAATAGCATTGACTGATCCCCACCAATAGCATTGACTGATCCTCACCAATAGCATTGACTGATCCCCAACAATAGCATTGACTGATCCCCACCAATAGCATTGACTGATCCCCACCAATAGCATTGACTGATCCCCACCAATAGCATTGACTGATCCCCACCAATAGCATTGACTGATCCCCACCAATAGCATTGACTGATCCCCACCAATAGCATTGACTGATCCCCACCAATAGCATTGACTCTTCCCCACCAATAGCATTGACTGATCCCCACCAATAGCATTGACTGATTCCCACCAATAGCATTGACTGATCCGCTCCAATACCATTGACTGATCCCCACCAATAGCATTGACTGATCCCCACCAATACCATTGACTGATCCCCACCAATAGCATTGACTGATCCCCACCAATAGCGTTGACTGATCCCCACCAATACCCTTGACTGATCCCCACCAATAGCATTGACTGATCCCCACCAATACCATTGACTGATCCCCACCAATAGCATTGACTGATCCCCACCAATACCATTGACTGATCCCCACCAATAGCATTGACTGATCCCCACCAATAGCATTGACTGATCCCCACCAATAGCATTGACTGATCCCCACCAATAGCATTGACTGATCCCCACCAATACCATTGACTGATCCCCACCAATAGCATTGACTGATCCCCACCAATAGCATTGACTGATCCCCACCAATAGCATTGACTGATCCCCACCAATAGCATTGACTGATCCCCACCAATAGCGTTGACTGATCCCCACCAATACCCTTGACTGATCCCCACCAATACCGTTGACTGATCCCCACCAATACCTTTGACTGATCCCCACCAATACCATTGACTGATCCCCACCAATAGCATTGACTGATCCCCACCAATACCATTGACTGATCCCCACCAATACCATTGACTGATCCCCAGCAATAGCATTGACTGATCCCCACCAATAGCATTGACTGATCCCCACCAATAGCATTGACTGATCCCCACCAATAGCATTGACTGATCCCCACCAATAGCGTTGACTGATCCCCACCAATACCCTTGACTGATCCCCACCAATACCATTGACTGATCCCCACCAATAGCATTGACTGATCCCCACCAATAGCATTGACTGATCCCCACCAATAGCATTGACTGATCCCCACCAATAGCATTGACTGATCCCCACCAATAGCATTGACTGATCCCCACCAATAGCATTGACTGATCCCCACCAATAGCATTGACTGATCCCCACCAATAGCATTGACTGATCCCCACCAATAGCATTGACTGATCCCCACCAATATCCTTGACTGATCCCCACCAATAGCATTGACTGATCCCCACCAATAGCATTGACTGATCCCCACCAATACTATTGACTGATCCCCACCAATACCATTGACTGATCCCCACCAATAGCATTGACTGATCCCCACCAATAGCATTGACTGATCCCCATCAATAGCATTGACTGATCCCCACCAATAGCATTGACTGATCCCCACCAATAGCATTGACTGATCCCCACCAATAGCATTGACTGATCCCCACCAATAGCATTGACTGATCCCCACCAATAGCATTGACTGATCCCCACCAATAGCATTGACTGATCCCCACCAATAGCGTTGACTGATCCCCACCAATACCCTTGACTGATCCCCACCAATACCGTTGACTGATCCCCACCAATACCTTTGACTGATCCCCACCAATACCATTGACTGATCCCCACCAATAGCATTGACTGATCCCCACCAATACCATTGACTGATCCCCACCAATACCATTGACTGATCCCCAGCAATAGCATTGACTGATCCCCACCAATAGCATTGACTGATCCCCACCAATAGCATTGACTGATCCCCACCAATAGCATTGACTGATCCCGACCAATAGCATTGACTGATCCCGACCAATAGCATTGACTGATCCCCACCAATAGCATTGACTGATCCCCACCAATAGCATTGACTGATCCCCACCAATAAATAATAATTTTAGGTCGCAGTATTCCAAGAATACGTATTTGAAGATATAAATACAATTCGATTCCTATGTAGCTATGTTTAGGTATCAGCTAACCTGTTGAGAGTAATTCACTATTTTAAGTCTGAATAAGTCAAATGACGATAACTTAATTTAATTACCTATACAAATTGTTAAATAAAGATGCAAGGAATCATTTGGAAATCATTTTTCATGAAGAATGACGGATGACAGAACTTCAGCCGATCAGAGAGATTCAGGTCGAAGGCTTGGAGAGAGAATAACGGATACTACATATTGGAGGAACGAAGTGGCTACTGAACTGGAGAAAATGATCTCAGAGCTGAACCTCCTACAGGACACCAAAAGGGCCTTGGATAAGGCTTGCAATGACACCGAGGTGCCCTACCATATAGCCCAAGAATGCCTGTACCATCGAGAGCATCGTCAAGGTAGCTACTCCAATTAGTATGACGTACTTCGATAGTAAAATATCATTGGTATTTCTAGAAATAATAATTTAGATGAAAATAATGCTTCTATTTTAATGTACAGTGATGAAGATAGTTAACATTTTTGAGTGAACTTTTGAATCTAACTATACTTACTTGATTATTGGATCTCTCTCTTTCTCTCTCTCTCTCTCTCTCTCTCTCTCTCTCTATCTATCTATCTATCTCTCTCTTAATCATAACCTCTTCTACCACCATGGAGTGTGAGGTGCCACCTGCAGAGCCGGATCCACAAATCCCGATCCTGTCCCAACTCCCGCTTCCTCCTCCATTCAATTCCACTTCTGCCAAAGGCCTCCTTGACACTTTCCTCCCTCGTCTTTCTGGGCTTTCCTTCAGTTATTCTTCCCCTGACGTTACTTTCTAGTGTGATCTTGGCAGCACGGTTCTCTGACATACGAGAGACATGACCAGACGATTTTTCCCTTCCATCATCTCAGATGGTCTAGTTTTTTCTAATGGCAGTGTTCCTTATGCGGTCCCTATTTGTTTTTCCTTTGACCCTGCGCAAAAATCCATGGCCTGAATTTGACTTTTATGTTTAGTAATGAGGGTCCATGACACGCTTGAATAGGTCATTATGGAGAGGAATACGTTTTTGTAGACTGTTATTTTAGTATCTTTTCTTATTTCTCTCTTGTTCAGGAACCTTTTCTTGATGGCGTTGAAGCACCTTTCTTACGACTTTACTCTCTCCTTTATATCTCCGTAGATCCAGCCATGTTCATCTATATGGGCGCCAAGATACCTGAAATCCCTCAGTTGTTCCGATGGGTCTTCATTCTGTCCCCTCTTCCATCTTCTTCCGATTCTCATGATTTATTTTTTCAATATTTATTTGCATGTTGATCTTTGATAATTCTTCTATAACGATACGAAGGTTGAAATGGAGATTCCGTCCATTGTTTTCAAATGCCATCAAATCATATGCATAGGCGAACAAAAAAGAAAAGGACGGGCCTTAAACATCTCTATTCCAATCGATAGGGTCTCGGTTTTATATTGCTACTTTTAGAGCATTATCCAACACTAGTGAAAATAGGAAAGCACTGAGACTAAAAAAATCGTACCTCGCCAAGAGGTTTGTCGAACTGCGCTAAGTTTCTGAATTGCATGTTTGTTTCAATTCGACTATTTTAGTATTTAATTGACATAAATATTGTTTAATACATTAATATTTCATTGTATTGGATTAAACCTTTGATGGTTGTAGATTATAGCAAATTGAATTCTGAATTCCGTAGTTTCATTTTTCGTACACAAAGTAGATTAGTGTTAGGAATACTCGTCGGTGCATTGGCAGTTTAATAGGGCAGCCTGCTTAAGGGTTTTAAGAATGAGTTTTAGATCCTTATGTATCGTCTTAGTGAATGAGTTTTAGATCCTTATGTATCGTCTTAGTGAATGAGTTTTAGATCCTTATGTATCGTCTTAGTGAATGAGTTTTAGATCCTTATGTCTCGTCTTAGTGAATGAGTTTTAGATCCTCATGTATCGTCTTAGTGAATGAGTTTTAGATCTTTATGTATCGTCTTAGTGAATGAGTTTTAGATCCTCATGTATCGTCTTAGTGAATGAGTTTTAGATCCTCATGTATCGTCTTAGTGAATGAGTTTTAGATCCTTATGTATCGTCTTAGTGAATGAGTTTTAGATCCTCATGTATCGTCTTAGTGAATGAGTTTTAGATCCTCATGTATCGTCTTAGTGAATGAGTTTTAGATCCTCATGTATCGTCTTAGTGAATGAGTTTTAGATCCTCATGTATCGTCTTAGTGAATGAGTTTTAGATCCTTATGTATCGTCTTAGTGAATGAGTTTTAGATCCTTATGTATCGTCTTAGTGAATGAGTTTTAGATCCTTATGTATCGTCTTAGTGAATGAGTTTTAGATCCTTATGTATCGTCTTAGTGAATGAGTTTTAGATCCTCATGTATCGTCTTAGTGAATGAGTTTTAGATCCTCATGTATCGTCTTAGTGAATGAGTTTTAGATCCTTATGTATCGTCTTAGTGAATGAGTTTTAGATCCTCATGTATCGTCTTAGTGAATGAGTTTTAGATCCTTATGTATCGTCTTAGTGAATGAGTTTTAGATCCTCATGTATCGTCTTAGTGAATGAGTTTTAGATCCTTATGTATCGTCTTAGTGAATGAGTTTTAGATCCTTATGTATCGTCTTAGTGAATGAGTTTTAGATCCTTATGTATCGTCTTAGTGAATGAGTTTTAGATCCTTATGTATCGTCTTAGTGAATGAGTTTTAGATCCTTATGTATCGTCTTAGTGAATGAGTTTTAGATCCTTATGTATCGTCTTAGTGAATCTTGCATATTTGAACAATACTCTCAATCGCAATATTTGTGTCTAACTTTTGTTTTTAGCGTTTGCTGAATCCTAACCCATTATCTTTGTTTATTCGATTTGATTAAAATCCCATTAATTTAATTGTAAGTTTTGGTTTTATTTGAGTTTTGATAATACAATATGAAAATGTGTTATTGTTAGGTTTTACCTTGTTTATGAATAGCTAACTCTATCGACTTATTTTGCGATTGAGGATTAGCTGTAAGAAAAATGAAATATTTAATATCTACACCTTAATATTTTATAATAAATCAACTTATAATTGTTGTATGTGTAATTGTGTATAAATGGAATGTTATAGGAATCGATTTAGTCCACGATCAGCCAGAGCAGTATTTGTTGAGAGAAATAGACAACTTGAAGATGGTACAAAAGAAACTGTCGGATATGAAAAATGTAGTGACTGAGCAGGTAATTTTATCTCTTTCTCCCTCTTTATCCCTCTTTCTCTCTTCCACCTTTTTCCCAACTTTCCTTTCCCTTAATTCTTTCAATCTCCCTCATCTCTTTCATTCCTTCGATATCTCCGTTTCTCTATACTTTTTCTCTCCTCCTTCTCCAACTATTTTCTTTGCCCTTCCACACCTCTCTCTCTCTCTCTCTCTCTCTTTCCAATAAATAGAACATTAAAAGTCGATATTTTATTTTTCGAATATAGACCTTTTTTTTTTAGATAAGAACAAACCGCGCTAGTCAGCACGAACTTGAAACTGACGTGAAATCAAAGGAATCAGCCATCGCTATAGATAATGTGTGTCATCAACTTAACAATTTTTCTAGAGGCATCAACTACTACGGTGGCGTTGAAAAATATGATAATACGTGAGAAATCTCCCTAAATAATACAAAATAATCATTTAATAACGTTTAGTAAACACATTAAAACAATTTAATAAAAATAAGCATTCTATGTAATGAAATACTAATCATTTTCAAATTTTCAGTTTGTCGACTATTGTTGTCTCAAATAATGTATGCTATCTCCTTCATAAGGAATTAATAAGTACTAATTGTCTTTTTTTCTTTTTTTTTCTATTATTGATAGATTTGTTAGATATTTTTTCAGGTAGTGGTTGCGGTACATGTTCGATTCAATAAATTTTCATTGTTTTTCCTTAGCCTGAGTACTCCTCAAACTTGGTCGGAACATTCCAACAGAGTAGTAACGAGGTCTCAGGCAGAAAGAGCGAGATCTGCTCAGATTCGACTTGACGCTGACAACCTCATCAACGCAACAAATAACGAAATATGGAATCACTGGAACGATACTAATGCAGCACTTTCCAGGAGAACAACTGAGGTCCTGGAAGCTAAGAACAAAGCTCAGATGCACCTTCACAGGGTGAGTTGGGTTATTATTTGCAACGTAATAGCTAACAGGAAATTTTGTAGCAAAGCGAAAATCTTAAAAATTTATAGTGAGAGATCTAGAATTCTGTGCCCTATTATTTTACCAATAACAAGCGAGGCATGGAACTTTAATATATATATTAAAACCTTGAAGTTCCAGTTTTGGAGGAGCACATTACTTCTGCTATAATTTGTTTTAATTAATGTGTGCCAGCTAAGAAACAATAACTAGATTGCGTGTTGAGAACTACTCATTTAATCGACTTTTAAATTCGATACAACAATACGGTAAATCGGATATGTCCGAGGGGATGCGAAATTCTATCAAGTTTCTAGGATGCATTTAACGGTTAGATATATCGCACATCCAGTATGAAAGAGACACAACCCTAAATTTTTAACGCCAGAAATTTTAATAGATGGACTCCTATCAACCCCAAGCCCTCAAATATTAGGCGAAACCAATAGCTAGACGTGTTGTTGGAAACACACTGAGACTTCTATGTAGGGCTTAACCAGTGCCTAATGTTCGTTCTAACAAAAAAACATTTTTTGAGTTGTGTCCCTTTCATTCTGGATGTGCGATATGCTAATGATATACTTAAATACTATATAATATTGGTATTAGATGGACAAAGGTTTCTTTGTGATTAGGATCTTGAGATCCTCCCTCATTATCCTTTTCCATTGATTTGGGGTCCTGCCCATTATCTTTATTTGGAACTTCATCGTATTCGCCTTGAGGATGGGGCCTTGTGGCATTGCTCTTGTGAGCACCGTTTTAGATGCCTTCATGACCTTCAGCAGAACCAATCTAGGTATGGTTACCAGTATCCCCTTCTGTTGCTGCGTGAGGTTTCAGCTCCACGCAGGGGATGCGTTCCTCATAATATCCAATACCACGCCTTTTGCTGTATGTTATCAACCTATAGTAACCGTAATGATACTGGTACTGGACCTTTAAAACCAATCTCATTTGGTCTTCAATTTATATTTCCATCTTCCTCCAGCAGACGGAACTTTATGCCTACAAGCCTTCCTCCAGTGCCATGCCCTACCAGCTAAATTTTATTTTACAATTTTTTTAGTACCTCTATGCTGGATTTTAGATTCATTGTAAACATAACTTTGAATTTGAAAAGGCCGAAAATACACCCCATCTATGTTTTCAGGTTCTACAAGAAATTTTCGACATTGAAAAGAGCATAGAGCTCCTGAGGAAGGCGATAATGGACAAGTCGAATCCAATGAAAGTAGCTCAGACCAGGTTGGAAGCTCGGTCCCATCGAAAAGAAATAGAATTATGTAAAGATGAAGCACAGTCTAGGTAAGATTGGATATATTGTTTTTTTTTCTTCTGGTACCTACCATGCCAATAATTACCGAAAATTCTATATTACTTATTTATAAGACTGGAAGAACTGGTATAATGTATAAAATAGAACTTTTTTTAAAATTTTTTTTTTTTTGTGTAATCAGGTTGGTACGTGAGGTGACTGATCTGCAGGAAACGGTAGAACATCTTCATAGAAAGCTACAAGAAGCCGAAGCTCAGCATCAGCAACTGTTAATCACAAGATCCAACTTGGAAGCCGATCTGCACATGAAGGTCAATTCCATCTTCATTGACAGGGAAAAATGTTTAGGGATGCGGAGGTCCTTTCCTATCACTGCCAATATCACGTATTAAATGGTCGAATAACAAGACTATAAAAGAAACTTATAATCAAATAAAAATATACAAGCATTATAAATTATTATTACTGGAAACTTTCTTATGTGAATTTAACCCTTCTCCAATACCCTAATTAGAAAGATTATATTTAAAAAATTATAAATATTATATGCAATAAGCATAATATTTGTAGTTAAATAGTATTATTCAACAATGGTCCATAAAAGTAATGATATATTCAAAAGGAAACTGGCACTACTAAAAATAATTGTTTTATTATTATTCATTATATTCATTAGAACGAACATTAAACGTAGGTAAAATCCTTCATAGAAACCTCCAGGATGTTTTATTAATTAATTAATTACTTTGTACCTTTATAGCTCGTAAAGGCTGCCATTGTAAATTATTTATAGTTGACATCACATTTGCCATCTACCATTAAATTCAATCATTTTATGTAATGTTTAGCTAATTCTTGTTCAATAATAAATTGTGATGGTATATGGGTTGTATTCATTTATGGAAAAAGGTTGTCTTATGACGGAAATTGAGGTTGAATTCTGATCATTAATAGTAAAAAGAGTTTGAGACCACAAAAGTATTGGGTTATAATCAATAGTTTTTTAAATATAAAATTATATAAAAACAAACTTATCAACCAATCACTAGGAAGGAAAACATAAATTTTTATAGATTAATTTTTGACATGAATTTTCATTAAGAATAAGGAAACTTTTTTTTTCAAACTAATATATTAAACTACTAAACTATTTATCCATTTTCGGCCCTTCTATGGCTTTATTTAAGTTTTTTTTTTAGTTGGCTTCGGATTCCGTCTGAGGGGCTTGGAATCAGTAGTCGCCTTGTTCTTCGTTTGGGTTTTCTTTTTGGGCTTTTTCTTCTTTCCAGTTTTGGATTTAGGCACTGCACTATTATCGAAACTCGAATCTTTGCTGATACTTTTCGATCTACTGGTCGATCGCTGCCTGCTGCTTGTTGATCGATTTCTGCTTGTTGATTCATTTCCGCTTGTTGATCGATTTCTGCTTGTTGATCGATTTCTGCTTTTTGATCTCGTCTTGCTTTTCGATTTGGATCTTCGTCTAGATCTGCCTCTTTGGGACTTACTCCTTCGCTTTCCTTTTTTTGAGCTTGGTTTAGATCTTCCTCTCTCCTTTTCTTCCTTCTTATGTATTGTCTCTGCGATTGGTTCCCTAGAAACAGAAATGTAATCGTAAATAGTTTATATAAAAATTGTATTTAGTGTATTATCCTAAATTATCTCCTTTTTTTTTTCTAGCTTTTCACTGAAAATCGATCACATTTTTAACTACAAAAAACAATTTTCTCCTTTTATAATACTTTAGAATAAGTACTTTGGAGTTTCAATGATATTAAGTCTGAAGTTAACTAATTCTTATCTTTCACTCTTGTATGAATCATAATTTATCACTTTGATCTATTAGGGTTTTTAAAATCATTATTTAAGCAGTATGAAACATGATTATACTTTATTTTGCTATTGAATTTGGAATCCTTTCTAAAATGTTATAATTATCAAAGAAATACCTTTTGAAGTTGTCGTACATCATTAAATGACACGTTTCCTTTTGGCAGAAATCTTCGCCGCAATCGTTGCACGAAAGGAATCTTGTTTCAGTGACACCTGCTTTATTTTTCATTTTCCTGAGGAATTGAGTTTCAGGTGTTTTTTTCTCCTTCTGCCGAGCGGCTAACTCTAATTTTCCCAACTCCACTAATCTCCAGAGTAATACGGTTGGAATAAAGTTATGAAAAAAAAACAACAAAAAAAACTATTTAAAAAATATTTTTTTTACTGCTGAAATATGATAAAATAACTATGAATTTACTATTATATACGTACGAAATAGCAAATTTTAAAAATTTACATGTTTATATTTTATTGCCAAGAGATATTTTGAATCGTGAATTTTATCATGCTTTGTCCTATTAGACAAGTGTGAAAGCGACACTTCCTTCTCACTTCTTCTTCTTCACCTTCCTCCTTTATGCCTCTAAGCGTGGAGGTACCTCGGCCCAAGCCAACTTACCATCACGATCCCTAGCTAGCGTTCTTATGGAGTTCAGACTCTTTCTCTTCTGCTTTCCAATCCTGGAGATGTGATCCATCCACAACAGCCTGGGACTTCCTCGAGGTCGACATCCAGTTGTTCTGGCTTCAAAAAATTTCCATATATACCGGTGGCAAAAATGACCGAAGCACTTCAGCTGTCTCTTCTCGATAGTTCAGCCTCAAGGCGAGTACTTCCAGGTCATCTTCCCACGTATCCTTTCAATCCTGACCTGATCTCTCCTTTCTCGACTTGCCACTCTCCGCTGGTACTTCATTTCAGCGACTGTTACTCGACTCCAATGCCTGTCCAGCGGAACCCAGCTTTCACTTCCACGAATGGTACCTACGTAGTCTTGAAGATGCGTAGTTTAACACTGTTTTCCACCTACCTTTTCCCCACCACTGTATCGCTAAGTTGGTAGTATATATTATTAGCTTGTTTTATTCTGTTGGAAAGCTCTTGTTCAATTTTTCCATTTCTGCTGAGCACTATTCCAAGATGACTGTAGTCCTCTGCTGTTTTTAGTATCTACTCCTTGCAGTGAACTACGACCTCATCTTCTTTACGACCAATGTCTTCCTCACTTAATTACTGGTTACAGGAGAGTTTCATTTGAATCAGTTATGAGGACAATATCGTCTGCAAAAACCACAACTTTAGCTAGTATTGCCCTCATATTCCATTTTCTCACAACTGTGCACGTTGTCCTCCGATTGCACATTTTTTTAAATTTCAGTCATGAAAATGATAAAAAGGAGAGAACTATAGACACATGGTGAATAGATTTTATCGGAATTATTAGTTGAGTGGGCACATTTTTAGCGGCTAAAGTTGTCTATATTTCTTATAAAGGAACCGAGTCTGATGTCCCCTTAACAATTAAGGGCTGCCTTAATAAATAATTGTCAATAATTATTCTGAGTGAGAAGATGTGGTCTTGTGTCTGGCGATGGGGTCTCAATACAACTTGCTCCTCTTCTAACTCATCTTCTACAATTGCTCTGAGTTTCCTTTCCAAAATAGATGAGTATAGCTGGACTATTAGGGAGAGACATATAGGTCCTATAGTTTCCAGAGTCACTCGAGCTTCCTTTCTTGATGATATTGCACGCCCATATTGCATCCAGAGATCACAATCTATACAGAAATCGATGAGGCTTTGACCATTTCCGTTTCTAGTGTGCTAGACCCCATGCAGGCCTATAAAATCATGAGCATTGGAATGATCTCCCGAATCACAAAACGAACATCTCTCGAAAGACGGAACATGGCACACATTCACAATGAATTACATCTCGACACTGTTCAACAGCACATCACAAGGAGACACATAAAGTTCTTTGACAACATCCCTGCCTCATTTAACCCACTCTTCCGCGCCATCACCCCATCCCCCCTTCCTGCCAGATGGCAGGGCCGAAAGGGACCACTCAACCCGGTCAACACCATACTTAAATCCGCTTCTAAAGCACCCCCACTCCCAATATCCTATCCCATCGCCCTGTCCTGCCAATTTCCTAGTCCCACCCCAGCACCACTCTCTCATATCCATCCTTGTAAATAAAACCATGTAAATATTGTAAATATTATCATTATTAATCTTGTATATAGTCTTTAGTAGTAGGTATTTTATTTAACACACAACAAGAAGAGGACCCTCACCTCTAAATAATGAGAAAATTCCCTGACTGGAAAATAGCACTCCAATTGTATATAGTCATCAGACCTTCAAATACCAACAGGTAATGAAAGGTAAAGTACATCAAGTTTATAATTTATCTAATTATTTGTTTTATTAATGTTCTTTTTGTTTGAGGGATTGGAAAAAAAAAAAATAAAAAAAAAATAAAAAAGATCTTCTCCCGTCCCGGCATTGAAATCGCCAATTAAGATGATATCTCTATTATTCTCTTATCTCTATTTCTGATGATTTATGCTTCAAGATCTGCATAAAACTGTTCTTTGTCTAGAACATCAGAATCCTCTGTCGGATTATCTCCTATTGACAGATCCATATTTGCCGTTAAAATTTTTGAAGAGATGTGCTACCAATAATATACTTGAGCAGACTTCATTATGATGCCTTCCTTGGATCTGAAAGCAGCTGGCACTTCTGGTAATAATTACATAAATAAATGTCTCTATTTCCTTTACTAATTCAGCTTCTTTGCCAGTTAAAGTCTTGATATTCCAAGTCTATTATCCCTTCGAGCGTCGTAACCGTTGAGATTGACGGTCCAAATCCAAGGCAACTTAGAGTGCTTTAAATCAATTATTCCCTTCTATACCCACTTACTCAATTGACCCAGTAGAAGAGGTCCCGTATTCTCGGGACACATTGGCCCTTTGAAAGTTTATGACCCCTCAGGAAGAGCGGTGACCGGTCTATGATCACGAAGAGCGACCTCTCGGTACTGGGTTCCCCCAACCTAAAGAATCAGCCGATTGCAATCAGAAGACTGGACGTTGAGGCCGCCACTTTCCTACACCTCCTCACATGATATTAAAATAATTTATTATTTTAGTAGGTCCTTCAGTTTGCTCCATTTCATTCCGAGTGTATTTCCGAGTAGTTAAGTTTCCCTTCGTCCTAAAATAGTTGTAAAGAAATGGCCTGTATTTAGGGAATATGTATGTAAGTTTGGTAGGCATGTCAAAATCTGTTTGAAATGCCTGGTTAGTGATGTACTAAGGTTGATTTTTGATAATCCTTGCAATGTATTACTTTTAAGGTATGTCATAGCCACAATCGATTAGCGGCACGCTCTCGATTACACTTTATGATAACCATATGATTCTGTATAACCTGTTCTATGTTATGAGTGTTCTAAATAAAGTGTTCAGTTATCAATTATATGTGTTTGTTCTATTATATCCATAATTTTGACATAACAGAGTTGGCGACGAGGTAAAACCATGGACAAGGATCAATTTTCGGCTCTCATCGCTGCAATGACAGCTAGCAACGAAAACATTATTAAAACGATGCTTCAATTTCATGAAGGTAAGCAACAAAACCCCATTTCAGTCACTCCTTTCGAGGTTTTCAATTCCAAAACTGAAAATGTACAACAATATTTAGAACGTTTTAAAAATTATCTCAAAATCAAAGGAATAGAAAAAACATCTGAAATAGCCTGTTCGCTTCTACTCAAATAGTATTGGTCCCAACAACTACACACTTCTTTCAACACTTTCGGCACCTAAAAAACCAACTGAATTGTCATTTATAGAAATTTGTGATCATCTTATAAGCCATTTGAATCCTAAAAAGAATATTATGGTGGAGCGTCATAGATTTCTATCCTGTACTCAAAGTGAAAATCAAACTCTGACTGAATATGTTTTATCCCTTCGCGAGTACGCAGCGAAATGTGATTTTGTACTTGTAAAATATCCATAGCTGATATTTTTCTTGCATCTCAATTTATAAGAGGCATTCAAGACAATAGTATCCGAGAACAACTCTTAATGTCTCCAGAATTGTCATTTTCTCAGCTTGTTGATAAAGCTTTAGCTTTAGAAGCTTCAAAATTAGACTCAAAACATATTTCAAGAGTACATACGCCTCCAATTTCTGGGGAATTCAATAGGATTTCTTCAGTGTCTCCTAAAAATAAGCATAGCCAGCGACAAATAGACAAAATTCTCCTGAGACAAGACGGACCTCAAGAGTAAACTTGAAAAAGTTGGGAATAAATAACTTGTGCCTTCGATGCGGTAAAAATAACCACAAATCAGGGGATTGTCGCATTGATCGTCGAACTATAAAATGCTCGGCTTGTCAACGAACGGGACACATATAGCAGTCGACAGCCAGCAGCCAAAGGGATCACATAGTGTCTTCATTACGGTCCGTCTGTTTATAGTGACAGTGCTAGTTCCTGTGCTTTTTTTTTTTTTTTTTTTTTTTTTTTTTTTCCAATCCCTCAAACAAAACAGAACATTAATAAAACAAATAATTAGATAAATTATAAACTTGATGTACTTTACCTTTTACTACCTGTTGGTATTTGAAGGTCTGATGACTATTTACAATTTGAATGATATTTCCCAGTCAGGGAATTTTCTCATTATTTAGAGGTGAGGGTCCTCTTCTAGTTGTTTGTTAATAAAATACCTACTACTAAGAACTATATACAAGATTAATAATGATAATATTTACAATATTTACATGGTTATATTTACAAAGGATGAATATAAGAGAGTGGTGCTGGGGTGGGACTAGGGAGTAGGCAGGACGGGGCGATGGGATAGGATACTGGGAGTGGGGGTGCATTAGAAGCGGATTAAAGTATAGTGTTGACCGGGTTGAGTGGTCCCTTTCGGCCCTGCCATCTGGCAGGAAGGGAGGATGGGGTGATGGCCCGGAAGAGTGGGTTAAATGAGGCAGGGATGTTGTCAAAGAACTTTATATGTCTCCTTGTGATGTGCTGTTGAACCGTGTCGAGTTGTAATTCATTGTGAATGTGTGCCATGTTCCGTCTTTCGAGAGATGTTCGTTTTGTGATTTTTTGTAGGACGCTGTTTTGGTATGTTTGGAGAGACTTCAGGGCTGAGGGTTATAGGTAGTGCAGGATGGGGGCACCGTGAAGCAATGTAGGCCTAAGGATGGCTTTGTAAATCAGGATCTTGAGTCTGAGTGACAGCCCTGGTGAATAGAGTAAGTGATTTAGTTGGTGTGTAGTGGCTTTGGCTATCTGTATCCTGTGTTTTGTGTGAGCTGTAAATGATAGGTGTGATTCCAATTTCATACCGAGGTATGTTAGCTGTCTTTTATTCTGTATGGCTTGTCCATTCAGTTTTGGTTGTTGTTTGAGTGTTTTCTTGTATGAAAATGTGATTGCATCAGTTTTTTGTGTGTTTATGTGGATTCCTGTGCTTAACGGCTTTAACGGTTTTTAACGGTTTTGGCTGTTGCGATCTTTTTGTGTCCATCCTTACATCCTCAGGATGTAAGGATTCCGTGAGTACTAGTTTTAAGTCATTATTTAATTGCTATTATTGTATTATATTGTAAGTATATATTTTAATAATCATGAACATTGAAAACATGGAACACGACAACGGACCTCAAACAACGGACACTACTACACAAGCTGCAACAGAAAACAACACGAAAACAAACATCACACAAATACAGAAATCAAAAGCTCTTAAGAGACATAATACACACGACGCAGAAGGTTTTATAACACCTAAACGCAAAATTACAGTAAAGCCCAGACCAACACACGCCGCGACCACATCCATCGAAACACCCAACCCCTTCGATGCATTAAATACACAACCCTCTACAAGCATGAACAATAATACACCAATAACAACGGCCAACACCACAAACAACAAAACACACAAACCCCCCCCCTCCCCCATTATAATCAGGCCAGCCATTTCAGCGGTTGAGCTTAAAAACTCATTCCTTAATAACGGAATTGAGAATTTTTCAATACGGTCCACCAAGGTTGAGACAAAAATATTCGTCTCAACCAAGACTGAATATGACAATATTATAGAGTTGCTAAATGACAACAAGGACATTGACTATCACTCATATGCTCCTCGGGGCACAAAACCACTAAAAAAATTTATAATTAAAGGGTTTGACTTAGATCACTCCCTAACATCATTAAACAACGCATTCCAGACCCGTCTTCCTGGGTTTAAGTCCATTTGGAGAATGAAAAAGACCAGCCCAACCGGTGTTAAAACCGAGTTATCTTTTCTTATCTTAACAACGGAACATAATGTCACTCTTAAAGACATAGAGAAAGTGGGTGCTATAGACCACATGATATATTCAGTAGAAAAAATGAAGAACATTGCTGGCCCCAGGCAGTGCCATAACTGCCAGGAATTCGGCCATACCAAAAATTTCTGCGGGCGCATCATCAAATGCGTACGCTGTGGTGATAACCACGAAACTGCAGAGTGTCCCCGAAACATTCCCCCAAAATGTGCAAACTGCGGTGGCCCACATGTGGCCTCTTATCGCGAATGCCCTGCTAGGGTCAAACTTATTAAGACCAAAGCACAAACAAAGGTCATCAGACCTAACATAACTCAGCAGACCGCATCTAGCGCTGCTACCACCACCTCTGACCCACGCTCTTATGCAGGGGTTGTTTTTAACGGACCACCGGCCCCATCGGCCCCACCCCAACCCACCCAATCGCCCACGGAACAACCCCCATGGGTTGATGGCCTGGTCTCCATGTTCAGCGACATGAAGACGATGATGCACACCCTGATGAGCACGTTGAACATTGTGCTTCAACAAGTTTTCTCAGGAACAATTAATTATAACATAACAGGGCTCGCAAAGCGTAAGCTAGAGCTAGAATCCCTCCTGGCCTCTCACAGGCCATCAGTTGTCGCACTCACAGACACAAAACTCAACAGACAAACACACATACACTTTCGCGGTTATCACACATACAGACTTGACTCACAAACCCCCGGACACGGTGGCGTCGCACTCCTGGTGCGTTATGACGTCCCATCACGACTGGTAAACAACAACATACTCAATGACGAAAAACATACAGCAATTACAATACAAATCAAACTCAAACACACATACAAAATTACATGCATATACAGGCGCCCAGGAGGAACACTTGACACCACCAAGACACTGCTACAAGAAACTGAAACCGACAGACAACATATCATTGTAGGAGACCTCAATGCCAAACATCACACCTGGAACTGTAGTCGACCAAATGCATTAGGAAATCATTTGACAAAAACAAAGTACACTATTATTCATCCTAATGCATACACATTCAGACATCACTCAAACCCGGCATACACATCCACACTGGATCTTCTACTCACGCAACAATCACACAGATTCACACACTGTACAACATTGGAATTCAGTGACAATGACCACATTCCCGTATTATACAAACTCGGCAGGGACACAACAAGAACCCCACCCACTCACCACAAATACAATTTCCAACAAGCAGACTGAAAACAATACAAAAATACAGTATACACTAACATACCCAACATAACACCACTCACAAAAATCCAAGACATAGACACTGCCATAGGCACGCTACAAAACATCATAAACGAGGCAGCCACTACAGCCATTCCCACATTCACCCCCACTCCTATACACCTGCGCAAACCACCGGCACACATACTTACACTCATCAAACAACGAAATAACATTAAAAACTGTTGGTACAGGACCAAAGACCCCACATACCGACCGATCATAAACAATCTCACTAGACAAATCACTTCCCTAATGTCACAGTGGAAAACATCCTTATGGCATGAACAACTCCGCCGTACCCACAGCGATCCCAAAAACTTCTGGAAATTAGTCAGAAGCCATAACACCAAATCCAAATCGGTGAAAATACAGCATGGCATGAGCTTCTCACTCCCGCAGATCAGGCCGACATACTTACCGACTACTATGTAGAACGTGACAAAGCACGAACAGTCACAACATATCATCATATCCCACTGGCTGATACTGCACATAACAGTATCTTCTCCACATATAAAGAACTGACTGCAACCATGAGAAAAACGAGGGGAAACAAGTCAACAGGAGAGGACAATATCTCTTATGTCCTACTCAAACAACTCCCCAGAAAAGCCCATATGTTTCTCCTCAACATCTTCAATTCTTGCTCACGCCTCAGATACTACCCCACTGAGTGGAAACATGCTATCGTCGTTCCACTCCTCAAACCCCGAAAACGAGGAGCGGTACCGGAAGAATACCGGCCCATCAGTCTCCTCAACCATATCTCAAAAATATATGAGAAACTTATTCTTACCCACATCCGCAAACACTGTGAAACACATGATATCATCCCCCTGGAACAAACCGGGTTTACCCGCGGCGTTAGCTGCTATCACCATGTAGCCAAACTACAGTATGATGCAGCCAATAACCTTAATCGAAACCTGGCCACGGCAATGATCTCTCTCGATTGCACGCAGGCTTTTGACTCTGTATCTCACTCCACCCTAATTGATATACTCAGGCTTCACCACTTCCCGGACCAGCTGGTCGACATTATTGGATCCTATATCAGTGGCCGGACTTTCTCTGTACGTGTCAATTCTGATACCTCTGCCCTCCGCCCAGTCACCTGCGGTGTTCCACAGGGCTCGTTCCTTGCGCCTGTCCTATTTAACATATATACAGCCCAGATAGTAGGGCAAAAGATTGACGATGTTCAAATCGCTGCGTATGCTGATGATATTGCTATATACACAGCAAGCATGAATGCAGACCACGCCATGCGCAAGGCCCAAAATGTAGCCCAACTGATTACAGACCAACTACCTTCGCAGGTACAATTTCGGTCATACACAAACGAAGTATTCAAGCCGATTGGAGTTACGGAACTTCTAGTAGAATACAATGGGTTAAAATCTATAGATACTCTTTATATTGTTCCTAATAGGTATTCACCCCTACTTGGAAGAGCGTGGATACGAAAATTCGGAATCGAATTACAACAACTAGATAAACAGTTGAACACTTCAGTGAACGCACTCAGCTCAAACGAGATAACGGAAGAAATAATAAAAAAATATTCGGACCTTTTTGAATCAAGGGTTGGAAGCATTCCGAATATCATCTGCGGTCTACACATCAAAGAAGGATCAAAACCAATATTTCTAAAATCCAGACCTATCCCGTTCGCTCTCCGCGACAAAGTAGAAAAGGAGTTGGATGATCTAGAGAGAAGTGGGATCATCACAAAAATCAACTACAGCGACTGGGGCTCATCACTAGTCGTTATCCCTAAACCGGACGGAAATGTTCGGATTTGCGTCGACTATAAAAACACAATCAACCCTCAGCTGAAAGATTCTCATTATCCAATCCCAAAAATTGAAGAAGTACTCAAAGAACTTCGGGATGCTGAATATTTCTGCACTCTAGACTTATATAAGGCATGCTTGCATGTGAATGTAGACGAAGATAGCGCACTACTTCAGACAATATCAACTCATAGAGGAACATACAAGGTAAACCGACTCTCTTTTGGGGTGAAAACCGCACCATCGGAATTCCACAGCCGGTCTTCCAGGAGTAACGGAGTATTTTGATGATCTGACAGTTTACGGCTCATCCCTCCAGGAATGTTATAACAGGTTGATAGGCCTTCTTAATTTAATTTAATATTCATGTAAATAAAAAGAAATGCCAATTTTTCAAAAAAGAAGTTACATATTTAGGTTATGTCGTTAAAAAGAACAGCATATCGAAAAGTCCAAAAAAAGTACAAGCAATCCAAAAAATCCCCAGACCAAAGGATTAAGATGAACTCCGTCGTTTCCTCGGAATGGTTACACACTATTCTAAATTCATACCTAACATTTCCACAATAACCCAACCACTCAGAGAAATTCTAAGGAAGAACAGACGTTTCAGGTGGTCAGCAGCTTGTGAGAAAGCCTTCATTAAACTGAAAAAGGAAGTTGCTAGTGATCAGGTGTTGATGCCTTTCAACCCAGACCTTCCAGTGACAGTGACCTGTGATGCCAGCCCATCAGGTATCGCAGGCGTTCTGTCTCATATTGTAAACGAACTCGAACGGCCTTTCGCATTTGTTTCAAGAGCCCTTACAAAGGCCGAACAAAATTACAGTCAACTGGACGAAGAGGCCCTCGCCATCGTTTTTACCATCAGTAAGTTTTATAATTTCTTGTTTGGTCGGCAATTCACACTGATTAGCGACAACAAACCTCTGACAAGAATATTTAGTCATGATGCCAAACTACCTCAAATCTCTCGTTTCCTCAGATATGCCATTTTTCTTCAAGGCTTTAATTATACAATTGAACATAGGAAAGCTGAAGACGTCCCACACGCTGACTGTCTTTCAAGAGCCCCACTAGAGATTAAATCCCGAAGCACTGACATGTTGATAGGCGAGGAGCTCCCTGATATAGTAGACCAAACGATTAATCAGATTTCAATATCAGAGCTCAATTATGACAGTTTAGTACGTGAAACGTCCCAAGACCCAGAATTAAACTCTCTCAGATCAGGCTTACAGTCAGGGAAAATTGTCAATCCAGACTATTCCATCGAAAATAACGTCCTGTTTAAAAGTAACCGGGTTATCATTCCGAAATCCCTTCAACAAAAAGTTTTAATAGAACTCCATAAGACACACATCGGAATTATCAAAATGAAACAGCTGGCACGACGCTACTGTTGGTGGAAAACGTTGGATAAAGACATAGAATCCTTAGTAAAATCCTGTGTCGACTGTGCTCAAGTGAAAAACAATCCAGCTAAAGTACCTGTACATCACTGGGAGGAACCAACCATAAATTTTCAACGTGTTCACATCGACTACGCTGGACCGATCGAAGGTCACTATTGCCTTGTGTTAGTAGATGCAAAATCAAAATGGCCTGAAGTTAGAATTTCTAGACACGTTCCGTCGTCAGAGTCGACCATTAATCTTCTACAAGACATATTTAGTTTCCATGGACTACCTGAAATTTTAGTTTCTGACAACGTCACAATATTCACCAGTCAAACATTAAAAAAATTCTGCTCTAAATACGGAATTAACCAAAAATTTATAGCCCCCGGGCATCCATCAGCCAATGGCTTAGCCGAAAGGCACGTCCAAACACTAAAGAAGAAACTCAAAACAATGAAATCTTCGGGAGATTCATTGAAATCGAGAATTCTTGAAATCGTCTATAGGTACAGAACGACACCGCGAGCTAACAACCTGACTCCGGCAGAGATGTATCTAGGACGAAACCTTAGAATCAGTTTAGATGCCCTAAGGCCACCTAAAGGTGCTTCAAAAACTCGAAACTCACACCTAAAGGTACGGCAATTAAGCGCGGGAGAAAGGGTTCAAGCACGAAAGAGTTCAAACTTCCATTCATCGTGGGTTGGAGTGTACCAACCCACGATGAATGGAAGTTTGGCTCAGTGGTACAGAAGCTTGGCAAACTTCATTATATTATTGAGCTAGACAATGGATATAGATTGAAGAGGCATATAGACCAACTGAGAGCTTCCCGGATACTACCGCTACCTCAAGACATGGCGGACCCGAGCCACAAAGGAATAACTCAGACTCAGAAAACAGTTTCCAGACAACTCGGCGGGGTGGTGTATAACCGAAGCGTTCTGGGGCCGCCGGAGGAAGTTCCACGTCAGCAATCTTCGCGAATGCTTGCACCCGGACCAGGTTTTCAAAGATCCCCAGAGACATCCCTCATGAGGCCTGTGACCTATATCCAATCAATTATATCCATAATTTTGACATAACAAGGTATTATGCGAACACGTGATGCGTGAAACGATCTCAATTGCAATCAATCAATTGCCAGGGAATTATTTATTGATCAATCTCTTGATCAATCAAAATGGTGGAGATTTTTTTATACATTATTATATTAGATAAATGCTATAACAAATAGGATAAGCACCTGGAAAAATACTCTTCATCGATTTTCGATTTGGGTCTCAGCGTTGTGAGCATGTTCCATTGAATCGGGACAGAGCAAAGATCATCAAGATTCAGAGACCTCATCTCATTTGGAATTGGATCTGCGAATTGGTAACCTAACTTCTTCGTCTTCTTGTGCCACCTCTTTGGCTTGTCTTGAATCTTCACGTCCTCAGGCTTGATCTGCATTAACAGATACACGCTTCTATCTGAATGTCTCATAAATACTGTTAAATAATATATATAAAAACAGAACACTATAAAATAGATTAATATGATATTTTCCTATAAATCTTTATATATTTAATATTTATATTTGAGTCTGTAGTGATCGTGTTAGTTCTGAAGGACTTGACCGATTGGTGTCATATTCACAAAATATATTTTTGTATTCGAGACGATGATTCATAGCTTTGCTAGGATCCGATAGGTAGCGCTACAGTCAAGATATAAACAAATTCTGTATTTATAAGCTGGCACTGTATTCATGTTATGTGTGGATGTCTTAGTGAACATTTTACGTTTAATTAGGGATTGATAAATGATTTGCCACTTCTATAAATTTGTTTTATTGAAAACTAGTTTCGAATGTTATACATTCATCCTCAGTTCTAAAAACACACAAAAAATTCAAAAATAAGCAATTCAAAATATAGTTTGGTATTATTATACATATTAAATTAGATGTAATATAAATCAGTATTATACAAAACAGTATTATATAAAAGCATTTCTGAATTATGAATTTAAATAAGACAAGAAATCAAATACTGGTACTCTGGTTTAAATACTGGAATTAAATGGAATTAAATTAAATACTGGTTTAAATGGATTACATCAAACAGAAAAGTTTGTATTGGTTTCTTCTCGCATTGAACTAACAATGAACGAAAGGTAGGTAAGATGTTTATAGGTAGCGATTTAAGGATCAGGGTTTTTCCAGTAATACCAGCAGTGCCAGGGTAATGGCAGAAGAAGAAACCAGTACAAACTTTTCTGTTTGATATAATCCATTTAAAGTTTTGTGAGTACCAACATGATTTTGATTTTTTGTCTTAATTAAATTCATAATTCATAAATGTTTTATAATACTGATTTATATTAATCTAATTTAATATGTATAATAATACCAACTATATTTTGAATTGCTTATTTTTGATTTTTTGTGTGTTTTTTAGATCTGAGGATTAATGTATAACATTCGTAACTAGTTTACAATAAAACAAATTTATAGAAGTGGCAAATAATTTACCAATCCCTAATTAGATTGATCCTTCTATACCATCATGCGGATGCCAACTGATTATATATTTGGAATCAGAGGAGCTTAAATATTGGAGTTGTCCGTTGAAAACTCGAATTCAATATTTTCCACGTTCTCAATTCACTATACATTTCATATATAGGTAAGTGGAAGTAAAAAGGACTGTACCTAAATTACAATAGTACATTACTCTTGTATATATTTCATCTATAGGTAAGGGAATGAAAAAAGTAATAGAGGCAGTAATTAAAGGATATCGATAATTTTTATTGTTGCTAACGGCATTGAACCTTCGGGTTACTAGTGTTGTTTGACTATTTGATATTAGGCAATGCAAGTTTTGATACCTTTTCAGGTTTTATCTTGAAGTCTGGAACCTTCTCCATGACCCTCTTGAACTCGTCAGCATTATTGGCCGTGGCCTTCGACAGGTCCAGCACCTGCACCGCTTCTTTTTTTTTTCCTATTAGGTCGTCCAATTTCAGCGACATTTCGGATCGCTAATCTGAAACTATTTCAGCTAAGTGAGTAAAGCTTATTTTTAGAATCTATAACTCGGGATGGGTCACTTGATGGGTCACGTGATGGGTCACTGGATGGGTCACTTGTACATTTACCTCCTCTAATAGAAGAAAATTTTTAAATATTCACTAATTAATTAGGGGATATAGCTTTTTAAATTACCTATTTTCAGCAATATTTTAGGAGGATTTGTTCTTACAGCAGGTGATAGAGCTTAATTAATTAATAATAACATTTTTAAACATATTACTTCTTTTTTTTTCTGAGAAAATAATAAACTTTAGGAATACCCAATCACAAGGTATATATATATATCGACGTCGTTTTTTGAAAGAGGCTTAAGTGACATTTAGCAAACTTTACTTGAAACATTTTCCCCAAAATAACAATATCTATTTTTTTAATTTTATACTTTATTGGTGCTTACGTCATCAATAGTAGATTTTTAGACCATTTCCATTTTTTTTCTCGATATATCGTGAGCGTGAAACGATAGAGGTGATGTTTACCTCCCATAATAAATTGAAACCTAAATTTCGAATTTTTGGCGCTTAAGCTTTTTTCAAAAAACGACGTCAATATATATATATATATATATATATATATATATATATATATATATATATATATACATATATATATATATATATATATATATATATATATATATATATATATATATATACATATATATATAAAGAAAAAAGTAATTTAACTGTTTATCTTAAGCTCTAATCTTTGCCCTGATCATTCCCTTGTACATTTGGTTATCCTAGATCAGTCCAGCAATGTACAAAGGACATTAAAGCTGATTAATGACAGAATGGATTGGGATTCTTACAGTGAAATTCTTGATGTGGAACTTTTAATCCCAGGTTCTATTAAAACTCAAGATGAACTAGAGGTATTAGTGGACAAATGTACCCAAAGGGTACAGAAAGCAGCCCGTAGGTTATAGTAAACGAACAGACGAAATTTTAACACAGTGAATAATGAGCTTATAGTGAATTATGCGACAATACCAAAAATTCAACAGGACAACATATGACAATTACATAAACATCCTATTGACTGACGACGGAAGCTTGTGGAAGCATACCAAGAAGTTGTTAAAACATCGAGAGGTGTCAGTACCCCAACGAAAAGAAGATGGCTCCATGGGCTGTGTCGGATAGGGAAAAATCTGAACTATTTGTCGATCATCTTTCATCTGTATTTACACCACTCACTGTGTACAGAAGATGTAATCCTTGTACTTAACAATTTAGACACCCCACTACAGTTGACACTACCACCTCTGTCGTTCCCACCTTCACAAATTTCACAACAAATCAAACACATACCTAAAAGGAAAGCCCCTGCTTATGATTTAATAACCGTCGAGGCGCTCCAAAAGATGCCCAGGGAAGCCTTAGTGTTCAATATACAACTCTATACGAAGGGCAACTAAATTTCCAATAATAATAATAATAAAAGGCTTAGTGAACCCGGAGGTTCGATGCCGATACCACTAATCGCTGTCTACAAATCTCGGTCCACCGACTACCGTCCAAACCCAAGATAATAGTTTTGTATATTCTAAGTTTTAAGTTTCTGGACAAAATTTCCAATACAATTGAAATATTCACACATCAAAATGAAAGACAAAAGGGACAAAGACATATTCAATCTCTCTTCCTACAGACCTATCAGTCTCCTTCCAATATGCTCGAATCTCTTCGAAAAATTAATATATACAAGACTGATTGACATACTAACTCACCAAAACATAATACCAGATCATCAATTCGGTGTTCGCACGTTATATTCAAGAACTCACCAATTGCACAGAGTTACTGTGTTTTCTCTATTCTGCAAGGCTCATAAATTTCTTCCATTCGATCAGTCTTGGCAGGATTACCGCAAGGATCAATACTGGCACCGATACTTTACATTATATTTACAGATGACATACCTACCAACACCGAGACACTGACTGCTACCTACCCTGATGATACAACAATTTTAACAATACACCACTACCCCAGACTGGCCTCACTGACTTTACAAAATCACTTAGTACATTTACAAAATTAGTGCTCGCTTAGGAAAATGCGGTTAAATCATGACAAATCTAAACATGCAACTTTCACACTTCGATGAGTCACGTATCGACCAGTTTATATCGGCGACCACCAAATTCCACAGACGGACACAGTACGTTACCTTAGACTTAAATTCGACCGAAGGATGACCTGGGGCCCACACATCAAAATTAAAAGAAATACTTTAAACAAACGATTGAAATTACAGTACTCTCTTTTTTCCAAATTGTCAAACCTAAAAAACATGCAGAAACTCAATGTATACTTAAACCCATATGGACTTACACCTCACAGATTTGCGGTTTAGCAAAAATGACTCACTTACAAAAACTCTACAATCTTTCCGATCCAAAATTTTAAGACTGATAACAGAAACTCCTTGGTACGTAAACAACAAAATTCGACATACCGATTTTACAAAAACCAACTATCGACCAACGCATACGTACTCTTTATTTGGGTTTCAATAATAACCTTCATGGACATTGCAACAGATTGATAGACGATATGGCTACGGCTGACATGACCATTAGGAGAAGGCTAAAAAGGAGCTGGATGAGATATCTCCTTTTCTGAATTAAAGGACTAATTCTTGACCGGGAAGAAGTGCTGCTGGGCACTATACTTTCCCATGCCTATCATGCCACTTATATCTATAATATATATACATTTGCTTATTGTCACTGTTTTGTTAGACAGGTGCGAATATGTTGTTGAAAGATTAAAAAAAAAAAAATATTGTTTATCTACATTTAACAACTGTAAATAAACTATATGCATATTTTAAAATAGAAAGTTATACGCCTTATAAATGTTGACTTACCCAGGCTGCGGTATAGAGGAAGTGTGACTGTATTTTCTAGCGAGTAGGAAGGAACAGAGCTGCAATTGCGTTTTGTTTGATCAATATTTGTGAAGGAGGATGTTCTGAAGGCACATAATTGTAGAGTCCACTTTTGCAGAAATAACTATTGCTTCATATTACAATAGGCAATGATTACATTTCATATTTAGATAGTAAATATGTTATTATTACATTATACATAAACATAGTTTGGATAAAATCGATATAAATTTATTTCAATATGTACTATATTATTGGATATTACAATATTGAAATACATCTGTCACGATTGGATAAGAACGTTGCATGCATGCTTATAATTATTATAACATTTACATATAATGTTTTCTATCTTTTATTTTATTTTTTAAACAATCAACTATCAAGTAGGTATACAGGTATTCATATATCTTTCTTTTATTTAAAAAAATAGGATTAAACAATAATTAACTGTTTTATAAACTATTTATTTATGGCAACGGTACAAATTATTCAACAATCAAGGAAGCTAGTCTACACTAACAGAAAAGTTATAAAAACATTTGTTATATAAATATGATCACATCCTTAGCAAAAACTATTTATCTTATGTTTTAAAGGACATTTCAGAAAACGGTGTGGGACTTCTTGTGATTTCCCATTCCTTCTGTTTCAATTGAAGACCCTAGAAAAAAAATCAATATCTTTCAGAATACTTAATCATTATAAAATTGAAGTAAGGAGTAATCATATAAATTCATGTTCTTATTTAAATTCTTAACTAAAAGAATTTTATGCTCAATGGCATTTTGAGGCATACGCAGGAGGGATCAGAGTGATATAACCTCCCGGAATTTTTGAAAAGATATAATTTTCATTTAAGTTTTGTATTTTGAGTAATAATTTTGGATCCAACTTTACTTCTTATCATTAAAACTTGCATTAAATTTGGCAATAATGACACTTAATGATTACTTTCCTTCTCATTAAATCCCTCCCACCAAAAAACAATTGAAATCCTCCTTCCTGAAATAATTCTGCGTACACGCCTGAGGTTTAACTGAGGTCTTTATAGAGGTTTAACTTTAAAATTGAGAACTTTCGTCACTTTCTAAATAAATTTAGGGATTGATAAATTATTTGTCACTTCTATAATTTTTTTTTTATTGAAAACTAGTTTCAAATCTTATCCATTCATCTTCAGTTCTAAAAACACACAAAAATTCAAAAATAAGCAATTCAAAAGTTTGCTATTATTATACACATTAAATTAATTATAATATAAATTAGCATTATAAAACATTTATGAATTATGAATTTAATTAAGACATGAAATCAAATACATGTTAGTACTCACCAAGGATTAAGTATATTATATCAAACAGAAAAGATTGCATGGGTTTGTTCTCGCACTGAACTATTAATAGAAATTACCTGGTTAAAAATGATATAAGTGGCAAATAATTTATCAATCCCTTAGTAGATTGATCCTTCTATACCATCATGCGGACGTCAACTGATTTAAAATAAAGGGCACACCCATACTTTCTAAATAATTCGTTTCATTAAAAAATTAACATAAGTAAGTATTAAATTATTTGAAGCAAGTTAAAAATTGTTTCGTACGTACGTGTTTCAGATCGATCAACTGAGAGAGAACTTGGTTAACTGATAAAAATTCTGAAACTTCAATTTTTTTTGGAAGTACGTTCTCTGCATCCTGAGGTAGATGAAGTCGCTTTGTTCCGTTATTACCAAAATTACCTGAAAAAAAGATATAATTTCAATTACTTTTAATTTTTAAAACAAATATAATAATATACAAAAATGTACATTAATCATTATAATATATGATTCACAAAAGTAAAGAAGAAAACAGTTTCAATTGATGGTATAAAGTTTACTCAAGGTTACTTAACAGATATTACAATCGATATATTGAAGCGATTGTTCACAAAACATATGCCAAATAAAAGCACGATTATAGATATTTTAATAAAAATTGTTATAATCTATACTTTATCTTCATAATTTCCGAAGCAAGATGAAAACTCCTCAACCTAAATCATCATTTGGCAGGATAAAGCGGGATAGTAGTATGATTACACCTTATGTAGTATGATTATACCTTATATAGGATGATTATACTTTATGTAGTATGATTATACCTATTTATAGGATATTTTTCAGGTTATTTCAATTTGTGCAATATCAAGGGAATGCAATGCGCCATTCTTTAGGAAACAATCATTAATTCCTTCAGAAACCATAATACTACTGAATATTCCATGCTACAAAAAAATATACTGTTATATAAAAACCATTGCGAATTATAGGTATGAAATTGTGAGGTAATTTAGTTTCTTATAAATTATTATATTAAAAAACACTCTGGCTTCCTAATTTAAAGTATAAATATGAATGATATTATGTTAACCATTTATAGACCATCTTGTCTCAATGTTTATCATCACTTTTGTTACATACGTTTGCGAGTTGTTTATTTGAAATAATAAAATTGTAAATTGTCTACATACGTTTGGCACATTTTATTGGATCTCTGTTAGATGTTCATAAATTTTCTACTGATATAACTTAAAAATAGACAGGGGGCAGACAATACAGTACCCGCAATAATGAATGATTTTGAGAGTTTAGCAGGACAAAACGAACGACACAGTCGGGCACACCTAAGTTTGCCTTTAATGTATATTTTATAGATTATAGAAAATATATTACTTCTACTACCAATATTGAGATAGTATATCAGTTATTGAATATTGCTTATTTGAGTTTATAAATATTTTGATAATTATTTTAAATTTTTGAATAATCAATGGTTGACCGTAGAACTTATGAAGGAATGAGATGATCCGGGAGGCGGTCAAAAAGTGGAACACAAATAGTAAAAACTATTTATTAAGGATCCGACGTTTCGACCCACTTTGCAGGTCTTCTTCAGGGCTGATTGAACAAGATACAAAAATAAGAATAAAACAATGGTATAAATAGTAAATGAATTAATAATTAAAAAGACTTGGTGAGAAAAATGAAAACAGTGATGAATGTGTAAAATGAAACTGATAGAGACAACAACTAAATATAATGACAACAACTAAAAATAAATCAGTGAATATTAATACATTAAGCTGCTTATTAATAAAACTGGCTATGTAATAATAAAAATAGGTAAACTAAAAGAGAAATAACAATAACTAAAAATTAATAATTCTGCTAAATAAGTAAAATATCTGATGTGGAAAACATATGACTTCCTTGTACTCCTATTAAACTATAAATCGTTGGCTCAAAAAGTGATCCTCAATTTGGTTACTAATTTCCGAAAATTGCAATATCTCAAAAACGAAACCCGGCGTCGCGACACCCATCTATTGACACAACACATACTCTTGTTTCTGGAGGTTTCATTCCGTTATTAAATGTCGGTTTTTTTTCAGTAGGTAACTAGTTTCCAAGAGATTTCTTCGTGTTCCGTGACAACATTAAAACTATCAATATCACTAGATAAAGCATTAGAAATCGACAGTTTCTAAATTTTAAGCGGAAGAACCCACTTAACTTATATCTTACTCTCCTGCTGCAGACTTGTTCATCGCACAAATGGGGAGGAAAACCAGTATTATATGCCCAATATTAACATTTAAAATAAGTAATAAAAATGTTTAATCAGAGTATAAACAAAATCGGGTTGGTAACCTTTATTACCGAAACATATGATTTCTCCATTTAATTTTAATATCATTTTTGATGTAAGTTTATTATGACCTTCAAGTAAAGTACCCTTTTCGGCTCACCAATTTTAAGCAAAATCTAGAAAATACATTCATATTGATATAAAAGTCCTATTTACTAAATTTTAATATAATTTTTGATGACCTTCAAATAAAGTACCTCTTCCGGTTTTCCAATTTAGACCAAAATCTAGTATGTTATTTAAATCAATATATATGTTCTAAATACCAAATTTGAGATGTTTTCCAAAGTATTTTAATATAATTTTTGATGGTAATCAATTATGACCTTCAAGTAAAGTATCACTTCCGGTGATTAAGCAGTGACCAAAATGGGAGGTTCACAACTAGATTTTAGAACAATCCTAAAAACAAAATTTCAACTTTCTACGGCTAACCGTTTTTGAGTTATGCGAAATACGAACGTACGTACGTACAGACGCCACGACGAAACTAGTCAAAATGGATTCAGGGATGGTCAGAATGGATATTTCCGTTAAAATCTGAAAACCGAAAATTTTCGCGATTACAATACTTCCTTCACTTCGTACAAGGAAGTAAAAAGGGAATACAAATAAACAAACAGACAAAATTTAGTACCTCAAAGTTCCGAGGGGGGAAGAGTGGCTTAGCAAAAATCAAAGCAATTAAGGAGGCGGTGTAGGAGTAGTAATTAGAATGTCATTAATAGGATTTTTGACCCCTCCCGAACCATCTCATTACTTAATTTTAAATTTTTAATTGTGTATTACCTCTGATAGAGATGATTCTCTTCCCGGCTGAGGATTTCCTGATGATTCCTCCAGTGGGAATGACCTGCATAACCCTGGGAGTGCAGACACCACGAGTAACTTTCATTGATCGTCGCGAGCCTGTTGAGATAGAATGTTATGATAACGTCATTATAATTAAAATAATATTGACTTTTACAAATTGCGTGAGTTGAACATGAAAATGTGTAAATCAATTTAATGCACAGTAAGCTATAGAAGTAAGTACACATAGGTTGGGCAGAGATATAATGTGGTCAGCAATATTCACGCTCCTTTTCCCGGGCCATTATAGTGTCAAGTATTCATTTTATAGAGTTGGCATCCACATGATGGTATAGAAGGATCAATCTAACTAGGTATTGATAAATTATTTGCCACTTCTATAAATTTGTTTTATTGAAAACAAATTTTCGAATGTTATACATTCATCATCAGTTCTAAAAACACACAAAAATAAAAAAAAAAACAATTCAAAATACAGTTTGATATTATTATACATATTAAATTAAATGTAATATAAATTAATATTATAAAACATTTATGAATTATGAATTTAATTAAGACAAGAAATCAAATACATGTTGGTACACATCAAGGATTAAATAGATTATATCAAACAGAAAAGTTTGTATTGGTTTGCTCTCGCACTGAACTAACAATGAAAGAAAGGTGTGGTGTTTACAGCTAAACGGTTTAAGGTTTGGGGTTTTTCCAGTAATTCTGGTGAGTAATTGTTTTTTCTGTTATAGATGTGAATAAATTTAAGATTGGACTATTGGAGATATTTATTTGGTCATTTAAGCAAAAATCTGGATTGGATTTGAAGGATTTTATTATTTCAAGTGCTTCATATGTATTTAATTTGAGGCTGTTTTCAACGTGATGTATTAATTTAACTCCGCAGTTTTTGATGAATTTATGGGTTTTTTTCATTAAAATGAATTGCAAAGTTGGAATTCTCTGTCTCATTATTATATGCACGTATATGTTACTTTATTCTCTGATTTAGTGATTTTCCAGTTTTCTCATGTATTTGGCTGCACAATCATTAAAATTTATTTCGTATACTCCGTTTTTTGGAAAGGGTTTATTTTGTCTTTAGGAGAAGGGAAATATGAGGATAAGGTTTTTTTCTATTTTAAATACAGGATTTAATCCTGATTTTTTCAATTCATTTCCGACTTTGATGGAAACTAGTTTTCAATAAAAACAAAATTATAGAAGTGGAAAATACTTTATCAATCCTTAATTGATAAATTTTATAGAGGCTGCGTGTGGCCCAGAATGGGTTTCTCGACCCCTAATGATTTATTATTTTAGACACTCAAGTGAAATGGTTGGCTATACCAATATGAAGTTAAAGTACACAATACTTGTAGCCAGCGCTATCCACGGGTCGTTTAATAACTAAAATAGTTGTTCCACTTGTTGAACGAGTTGTGTGCTAAAGCAACAATCAACAGATATTGCTTGCCACATGATCTCTATTATTGCGTGTTTTTGTGCCGACGAACCCAAGGGCATGCGATACCTCTATATCCGTTATCGTTTGCCAACCTTAAATCGCGGAACTGATTGGTCAGTCGAGTTCATTGCCCCTTCCAAGTAATTTATATTCTGTGAATAAAAGTAATATGGTGGGCTCGTAATGGATTTAATCCAGCGAGGAGCAGATAAGAGTGAACGGTTTGATAATAATCTATGGTGTCTTGTAAAATTCATTTTTATATTTTAATAATTGAAAATTCATAATAATTATTAAACGATTATTTTCTGGCAGTTCTTGATAACTAAGCCGATCGGAATGATTATGGATTAGTTGAAGTTTAATCATTTTACGACATTTCATATTTTGCGTACAGCATAATACCCATATTAAAAGATGTTTATGTTAAAATATCATTTTTAGCTTATGTTTTAGAAATTGCTACCTAAGAATAACTTAAGAATATCTCAATTATTTTAATAAAACATCCCCAGAAAGCTCTTATGTTACTTTAACCACTGCTATTTCAAGTATATCCTCACAAATATATCCAATATATTTAAAACTAGATTTATGATAAGTTATACCACAGAATTCCACTCTAAAAAAATGCTTAAAGCTCATGAAAGTAGATTATCTATTTTTTTCGGAAAGTATGGAGTTGCACCACGTTCATTCTATTTCATTCAATATTGATTTCGCTCACCCAGTACACTGGCACAGGATAGTTACTGTAATTAAAGTATTTTCGAAATAGGTTAAATTTCACTAACTTAATGCTGCAGTTCCTCAACAAAAAAAACAACTAAATTTTACAGCAGAAGCTAACCAACATTAGCAGTAACTATTGTAATTGAATAATACATTTCAAATACAGTTTGGTATTATTATACATATTAAATTAAATGCAATATAAATTTATATTACATTTAATTTATTATGCATAATAATACCAAACTGTATTTTAAATTGATTATTTTTGAATTTTTGTGTGTTTTTAGAGCTGAAGTTGAATGTAGAACATTTGAAACTAGTTTTCAAGAAAACAAAATTATAGAAGTGGTAAATAATAATTTATCAATCCCTAACTAGATTGATCCTTCTATATTATCATGCAGATGTAAACTGAGTAACTATTGTATTTGAATTTTCGAACACGCGTGTGAATTTTCTTATAGGCGTGTGACATAATATAAAATATCAAGACTAGCTTCTCAGAGCGATTCTTTTTTTTTTTTTTTTCGAAATTGAGTCTCAAATTTATAAATTTAGAAGAGCAAAAACTAAAAAAGAGACGTAATGTAAATGCTAGGGTATAAATGGAAGATTCCGTACAGAAAGCCTAGAGTTTCTTAAATAATGAAAAACAATTAACCTGTCGATATTTTCCCAATTCAGGCATCATCAGGACAGAAGAAAAAAGAAAATAAGTCATAAATATAATCATAAGTCATAAGATTCAGTAGCTCCCTCCCAGACATCTATCTACACACATACTGAAGGAAGAGGGAGATTACATAACAATAGCTGGGAAAGGTTTTTTGGTTGTTTAATATGTTTATTACCTGTTTTAAATTAACTTTTCCCAGCTGTTTTTTAATAATTTCCCATTTCCTCCAGGATGTGTGTAGATGTCTTTGAGTGAGGTACTGTCTCTAGTTGATACGTCATTTTGGATTGTGGGTGTGTGCTATGCTGCATTTTTTTCATTGTATATATGATCTTTTTTCTTTTTCTTCTTGGCGAAATAACGACAGGTTAGTTGTTTTTCGATATTTTAGAGGCACTCGATGGTATAACTAATATGACGTTAGACTAATATAATATGATCTCGTGTGTAGAATCTCCCATTTATATCCTGACTTGAATTTATTTTTCGAAACCATTACTCTCCCTGTAACCTCCTCCCCCCAAAAAAGAAGGAAAATTATAACAAAATATTTGTTTCAGTTTAAAAATATTTCTGAACGATAAAATTTGGTAAGTTCATAAACATTGATTTAAGTGCTTCAAAAATTTTTCTCAAAATCAGTATTGTGAATATAGCAACTTTAAATGCTAAAGTTCTGATTTGTTATTTGAAATATTTAAAAATATATTTAAATGGCTATTTTACTTACCAGCAACGGTATAAGTAGAGTTGCTTTTTCCGAGGGAGTTTACACTGTTAAAGGAAGCTTTTGAATTGTCGAGAGGTGAGGGTGATCTGGAACTGTAACTAAAACTTAATTTGTGTGTGAAACATTTTAATGAAGTATCGCTATTTAATTCTTATATATTAACTAGTAAGATAGAGATAACAATATGAAAATATCAAAATCAAACTCTTGTATAAACTTATTCGGCTTCGAGATCGATAAATTTCAATATTTCAATTACTATATAAATAAAAATAATTTAAAACCAAAAAATTCTAATAGATACACTGAATCGCTTGATCGTCCTCTATTGCTCAAATTCTAATAGATACACTGAATCGCTTGATCGTCCTCTATTGCTCAAATTCTAATAGATACACTGAATCGCTTGATCGTCCTCTATTGCTCAAATTCTAATAGATACACTGAATCGCTTGATCCGTCCTCTATTGCTCAAAACCGTTTTTATATTTGTGTGATTTCTCTTTCCTTTTAGGTTCGGAAATAGGAGAGTTGGCTGCATGATAAAAGTGTTCATCAATTTATAAAAAGAAACATACGTTTATGTTTATGTTGAAGAAAAATGTTTCAAGTTTAAGGCCTATTGCTTAAAAAAAAAAAGGAAACTTTTACGTTAATAAGTAAGTTATTTTATATACGTAAATATTTTCAATGTGAAACTTGAAAATGGCTTTATTTTAAGCCAAAATCTTTTAATGGTGTGACCAATTTTTTTTTTCTTTTTCCTATGTTTGTTTTATTTTATTTTTTTCCAAGGACCATTGAACCTTTCAATAAATATAATCGTTGATGTAAATATATAACCCAGTTCTCAAAATCAGGAATTATAAATGTTTTTATATACTCGCATTGATTCGATAATTTCATTCTAAACTTGAATTCTTTGAAGTTCTGGAAAATTAATAGAGCTGATTTCGTTACATACTTTTTAGAATGGTGTTAGGCATTTTGTAAAATAATATACGCCTTGCTTCAATAAATATTATTAAACTTGTTAAAGTCGTGAGGACAGAAGTAACATTAAAAAATATAATATAGGAATGATACCTGCTGTCCCTAGGCGAAGTCCTGACAGGATGACGGGACCTCCTGAAGGGATCTCGGTCGCTAGCCTTCACGTACTGCGTGGTCGGTCGATTGACTCCCCACTTCGGCCTCTCTTCTAATCTCAGGAACCTCCTCATCCCCTTCGTTCTGCCACTGAACAGAGATCGATTTAACAAGAGTATTAGGGAATGAGAGAAAGAAGGAAAGGGAGAAGGTGGACTCTGTTCACTCTTAGTTACCTGGACTCGGTCTGAGTGGACCTCTCTACACAGCCTCCGGCCCGGTACCTGCTGGGGGTGAGGAGCCTGCCCGGTGGCGGAACCACCCTCAGGTCCTGGGCCTCGATTTCCAGCCGCTCCACCCGAACCGACAGTTCCACCTCCTGCTCTTCCTCTCCGATCTGGATAGTTTCGCGCTTCGGTCTCTCCAGCTGTTGGCATAGTTTACATATTTAGAATATTTATATTTTCAATTAACTTATATATATTTTTTTTTCTGTTGGCACTATAGACCATGCAGATCTTTGGTCGCGCGATGTGGTCTTCTTACAGATATTTTATCGTTTGCGGGAGCTCAGGCAGCCTGGAGGGGGGTCACCCAACCTCACGTTGCTGCGAACCATGGTTTCCATGGTGTAGCGGCAGGTTGCTCATTGCTCCATAACCAGTCCCATTGGGGCCAATTTGACAGAGTCCTTCCCACCGACTCATTCGGGTTCAAGGACGGTGAAAAATCGGTCTAGAGATATTTCTTTCCCCGAAGCAGACCGTCCATCGACCAAACCTCCGGCTATTTGACACCATGGAAGACAACAACGCGATTCACAATTTAGGTACACGGGGTAGTTTCATAACTCCTACGCCCGGTCTGTGTGAATTGCCTCCAGTAGCTTGATGGGTCCCATATATCTTGAGTTGCTTAATTTGGATTACCTATCGTAAGCTCGGGCACCCCGGCCCCCTTTATATATATATATATATATATATATATATATATATATATATATATATATGCATACACATATATATGGTTATAATGAATTTATAATTCAATATTCATTATCCATGTTATCTTCTTTTAGAGGTTCATAAATTATTTTATTTAAATTATTCATAATGGTTAGTACTTGAGTTTCGGCTCATTTAGCCATTTTCAAGCAGCTAATATACTAAAATAAATATAATGATGGAGGTCTAGTTCACTATAGGCGAAATTAAGGAGAAGATGGTTATGGTTGCAGTGAGGAAAGAAACAGGCGGTAAGGTAAGGTTTTTTAGACTAGTCTAGTCATAAAACTCCTATACATAAAAACATGTATATGAAGAGATGAAGATATGACTGATGAAGACAACAATGAATAAATGTGAAACTTTGTTCAGTATCTGTGATTCTCTTTGAAAATTAATTTTTTTTTTTTATTATTTCGAAAGTATTTTTTTCGGAATCTTGTTAAAAAAATTGATACAAACCTTGATGAGGGGAGGGACCGAAGGTGATTGCTTTGGAGACGAAGGTGCCTTGATAATTTCAACTTGCTGCTGCTCTGCTGGAGGCGGAGGAAGTTGGAGCTGCTGCTGTAACGGGGTCTCTTGCATCACCAACGTTTGTACTTCCTGTGTGTGCTCTTGAGCATGTTGCACTTGGGCGTGTTCTACTTGTATTTGCTGCTCTAGGATTGGCTGGTCTTCCGCGTGGAGCTCTGGGAGGTACTTCCTCCTCGCCCTGGCCTTTTCCTCCCTAGCTGCCCTCTCCGCCTGCTCAAGAGCTTCAGCCATTGCCTTAGCTATCCTCTCGTCTTTCTCCTGGAATTCATATTTAAATTATTAGGTGAATCAAATAACAAAACGGTCAACAGCTCAATATATTTTAAAAGATGTTTTAGTAATAATTTCTAATTCGAATCACTTTAAAGAATTGAACTATTATACATTATGAACTAGTGGAGCACAGTCTTGAGGGTTGTTAGCACCGAGATTATATACAAACTAGTATATCCGAGTGAGAACTCTCGCATTAGATATCAATCCTTTTTCTAATCTCTAATACAATAGAAGTATAAGCGATATTAGGGAAACATATTTATTCGTGTAAACAATATAATATTATCAAAAATTTTATTTAACACACAAAGTTGGTGAAGCTACATAGTTTGTAATGACTATGTTGAAGTTACAGTTCATACTTAATAAGTAATTAGCTTACCCTCTGAAAAATATCTCTTCAATTCACCAGTTAGGGAATTAGATTCAGCTATACTATTTTCTATGTGTAGTATTCATATTTAACAGTGCCCTGTAGAGTTGGACAGAGAAAACAATATATAATTTCCCACTCATTAAAAGTGTTTGTAAAAAAACTCCAATTGATATAAAGCATAGGGATGTGGATCTACACCGTGCGTTATTTCAAAAACGGTAGGTTTTTGGGCTTCAAAACGCTGGAACAATACGTTTCATGGAAACGTCTTGATGCCCGGTCAAAATCTCTAAAACCCAACTTATCCCGTCTGGATCCACCGACTCTCAGTCGTCCCTTTGAAACTCCCAGAACAGACGCTTTGAAACCTCACAGTTTTTTCATCACTTTTATTTAACCCCTAATAATGATGTAAGAAACAAAATTGGAATGCGTCACTTCTCTGTGAAATTCCCTTTCTTTTGACACCTCGCACATCAAAATCCATCGCTCCTGAGAGCCCGAAAGAGATCTATAGTACCGCATTATAAATAGCGAGGATCTTTTAGTAATAATTTCTAATTCGAATCACTTTATAGAATTTAACGACAATATGAAC